>CAMXCT020000061.1:110497-312626 GCA_947184155.2 Cladocopium goreaui | reverse complement strand
AACCTTGTGTATAGTTGCAACCAAAACTGCGAACCCTGGCACCTGCACCTGCAGGAAACCTTTGGAACCCTGTTTGGGGACAAGAACGTCATAAGTGGCGCATGCTTTCAGTCCCAAAACAAATGTTCAGCATGTTCAGCAAAAAGACAAAGCTGGAAAAATAACAGGCCTTCTCTGCACCAACATGTTTACTCGACATGTAAATACAATGACAACAGGTTACATAACCACCATGGTTTGGAAATGTTGACACAACATAAATCGAAACCAATGCAGCAAAAATGCAAGGCTTTGCAACAAATCCGATATCTCTTTGAGCAAGAAAATCTCGATGAGCTCAGTGACCAGGAAGCAGAGCTCGGTAAGCTTTGCAACTTCTTCCGGTATGTCGATCGATCGCTTCGCTCTAAGGCACGGCAAACAGTGCAAACATGTGCAAGTGAATAATAAACAGCAAAGAAACAAAAAAAATGGGCTGGGAATGCAAATGCCGGGTCCAATTCTGCTTGGAAGTTCACCGAAGCCTCATCCCCAAAATTTCCTGAAATGGCTTGGCCCAGCTGTAGCTCATAGATGGCCAGCAAGGTGATGATGAGGTACGTGCTGGTGTAGGCAATATCGAGAACCGCATCCATCATTGCAGCGCCACGGCGCACCCACTTCACAGTGGGTAAACCCAACAAAATGGTTGGATAGATGCTGTTCAGACATAGGAAACCCACAAAAGCCCAAAAACATCCTTCAAACGCATCTGAATGCTTCGGAGCTGAATGGAATGCGAAGGACACAAGGCCACCCATGATTTGGAGCTTTCCAAAGGCCTGTAGCATCACTGTGAATAACTGCAGCATTGCAACTTTGAAGCCGTAGAGCTTGCCTTCAATGCCAAAATATTCCTCATAGAGCAGCTGGGTGGGTTTCAGCGGTCTCAACTTGATATTGGCTGACCGACACTGGCGCAAGTCGCTCAGGAGGACGATGATCAAGGCCAGGTATGGCAAAGAGAAAACAATGGAGGGCAACAGCTGCGAAAGGCTCTCCTCCAACCATCCAGAATCAGAAGTGGTAACCTCCGACAAACTCCCATCACTGGGCTCAACTGTTTGCTTGAGAGCAAATGCATCTCGGATCAATTGTGGAAGCTTGGAACGGATGAAAGGTGAACTATACCGCACAAAGTATTGCCCCCCAAAGTACACTGCTGCAAGTAATGAGCTGATCCGAAGCAAAGCAACAACAACGACTACTAATCGTGATTGCTGCGCTGGTCGCCCAGACATAAGCAAAGGATCTACCTGCAAACTGCCTGCCAGAAGTCCCATCTGTTCTGCCAAGTGGTGCACATCATCCACTTGATTTTCCAGCTTTGTCAAGGAGGCTTCACGGAAACGGATCGTGGCTAAATAGTGGTTGATCTTGACCACCATCTCGGCACATCTGACACCAGCTTGGACTGAAGCAAAAGAATCGCGAGTACGCACAATCTCTATTTCTCGCAACTCATCATGCTCTGCTCTGGTTTTGAGAAAGCACCACGCACTGAGCATTCTTTCCCAATCATCGAAGATTACATCGCAATACAAGAGATCTAAGATTTTGTCCCATCCACCTTCTCGCACGACAGCCTCTTGTGCCATCGGCAGTGTCATCAGTACGGGCCGCAAAGCTTGCCGAGATATGGAACCAGGCTGCTCCTCCAAGAACTCTCGCAGTGGAAGGCACAGATTCTTGTCGAAGTCATCAACATGCTTTCTGGCTTCGACGAAGTGTTCCGTCAAGCTTGTGACTTGAGGCTGGGCAATATCGTCTCTGCCCCAATCACCAAAAAGCCTGGACATGTCATTCTGCAAATTCTTTGCATACAAAGCTTCCGATTCAACTTCAAGCTTCCTTGACAGTGTTTGCATTCTGTTGAGCCGAGCTGTGGTGTAAACAATGCTGACAATTGCAATTGAGATAACAATCAGAAAAATCAACGTGCCAGACACTCCTGTTGACTGAGAAAAGGCATAACTTGCCACAGGCAACAGGCTGAGAACCAGCAGAACCAACAGAAATCGGCTCTCTACCTCTGCCACTGCTTGTGCAAGAACCAGCACACTAAGCTCCACATTATGGCGCCAACCATTTACCGCAACGCAAATCCTTTTGCCAAGGCCCACCCAGTGGTGCCTTTCGCAATAACCGCTCTCAGAAGAATGAAAAGAATGACATGAAGGATGGCTGCATGGGAACGGTTTGTTTTCATCAAACATCTCCTGTTGAGTGCTGTGAGTCTCTGTCTCTGCATCTTCTCCTGCTGATTCATCACTGCTTGTGGCGCTGGACCTGCCAAACCTGGTTGGTTCAAAGTACACTGAGCTGACGTGTGGCAGCTGGCGGGCGCTGAGTTGTCGCATGCGTTGCCAGATGAAACGGAAGCTCCGGGCGCAACGCCCTTTGACAACACCGCCAAAATCAACATGAGCAAATCCAGGGAACCATTCTCGCTTTGGCAAACCTTCAATATTCACCCACGTGTCCAAGCCGCCTCGCAACCATTTCAGTGACTTGATGGATTGGTGGAGTTCCATCCTCGCATCAATCGACACCTGGCCACATCCACTGAGATCAATAACTATATTCTCCAAGTTTCGCAACGACTGCAAAGCTGAACTGAAGCATCCGAATTCTTCCAAACATGGCAAGTTCATGAACCTGCAGCCACTGGACCGTGGCAGCTGAGAAAAAAACAAAACAACAATATCATGTCCATGGAATCAAAAAGAAAGCGCAGCAAACAATAAGCTGAAAATCATATTTTTTGCTGGTTCAAGATGAAGAAAAATGTGACTGGAAATTCACAACTCAGCGCACCATAGCTCGAGGTACATGAGGTTCTCCATCTCCCTCAGGGCAACTCCAAGCCCTGCCGCAGTCCTGAAGTGCGAGGAACCCGTGAAGCGCAACTTCAACTGGACCAAAGACTTCAAACACTGCACCGTCGATGTAAACATATCCAGAGTCTCAAGACCCGAGAATCCCAGATCCAATCGCAAAACACGCAACTCTGCAGGAAGGCTTTCGATCAGCACGTCAAGCTCATGGTCAGAGAAATTCCGGCACCCAGTCAGTGAAAGCTGCACTATCTTTCTACCAACATCTGCCTTTACAGCTCTGGCCAGGAGTTCAGTGCATCTTCCTTGAAGGACAAATCCGTACCAGCTGGATAAGGCGAAGTGCGAAGCAAGAGCTTCGTCTACTCGCTGGAAATTCGGATCCCCAGCGGGGTACGACTGCAAAAGCTCAAAGTCACAAGTTCCAAGACGAGAAAGAGCTATGCTGTTCAGTATACGAACTTTGTCGATGTTCTGCGTTGCATGAGCTTCCTTGAGCTGTCCAACATTCAAACTCATGATTATATGGCTCGCTCACCTTCTGGAAAAAGAGAGAACTTAGAATTAGAATGAGCCATTTTTGCGAGGTGACATTCATACAATGCAAATGGAACAATATGAACAATGGACCATGGACCTTGTCCATTCAATCGATCGTCCAAATGGATAAAATGGTTCTCCAAACAACATCAAAACAGTAGAGGTTTCTTGCAATCCCGCACCAAGTTTCTTCAATCTTTACCTTCAAGCCCTTTTCCAAAGGAAAGTGACGCTCACGAGCTGCTTTGTGGTGCAACCCGATGATGCCAATCATTCGACTTTCTGCTCCAGCAAGTCCATCAGTAAGCACGTGAGCCTCAGAGATCAACAAGTTTGGAAGGGGCAAAACATCACTTATCACTTATCACCTCTTTGTAACGATATATGGAAAGGCAGGCTTACAGTAAGGTGATGTGAAACGGTTCACCATGGTACAGAAATGGGGGTTACGGTAAAGGCCATGGTCTCAACCTTTCGAGCAGACCACGCAAAGGAAATGTCCACACAAGGACACCACTTCTGTGTCGAGTAGCTTTGTCATATGCATCAGTGGCTCCCACATCAAGCAGCAAACGTCGTCTGGACCAGTTGCCCTCTCGATGTTCGATCGCCTTGGTCGCTTTTAGGGTGAAAATACCGGAATTGTTTACACCAGTGTCTCCTTCGATCCACTATCTACTGAAGCATTGCCTGCCTTTACGAACATGACCTGGTGTTGCTCCTGCTCGTTATCCCCCATTCACATGTATGCAAATCAACCAAGCGATCATGCTGTTTGGTTGTGTTTCGCATTTTGCACTGAAACAAGCTAGCTGCTAGCTGGACTCAAAACGTGTCCCTTCAAGCAGAACTCACGAACGAAAAAAACTCACGTTCATGTCACGTGTTTCTCGTTCTATGATGCTTTCTCGCACTTCTAGGAATTTCTAAGGCTGGGGCAATGGCTTCCTCGAAGCAGCACCAAATCCTTTCGAAAGGCGTTCCAGCTGAATCCAGCACCAAAAGAACTCCCTCAGACATCTGCATAGCTCTGTAGAATGAAGTGCTGCGTGGATTGCTTTTGATATCCTCTTCCACGCAGTGCTGGTTATTGGCATATGCACAGACCCAATAGAATGTACTGCTTGAGAGTTCTCGCACCAGAGCATGCTGCTCCAAGCAGGCCAGAAACTTACAAACAGGCTCCTCACAGATCTGCCCAACACAAAATTGGACGTGCTTCAAAGCAATAGATTGACTTTCATCTATCATTACGCTCGATGTTCATTTCTTTTTGATACAGCATCCTATTGAGGGTCCGAAATGAACAAGTCCAAAACTCAACCAAGGCTTCTAGGGGAATGTGAATTATTAGCGGAAAAAGCAACTTGTTGCTGACAGACAAAATGCAATAGCACGGTCTCAAACAAGCTTGAGAGTTTGCCTATCCAAGGCTCGATCCAAGCATGTGACACAAACCAATGAGGTCTCTGAACTTGAATCGCCATGAGCTCTACCATGCTGCAGCCCTTTTTCGCATAGCCGTCCTGGGATTCTACATAATGTTGCCAATTAAAAAAGAAAAACGGTAGATTCTTCAAATTGGAAAATGTTGTCACATCATCAACAAATCCAGGCTTCGGTGGCTGGTTTGATGATCCAGTGATTCGCATGATACAAGTTGAAGGTCTCAAACTGCAGCCTTGTCCCACGCTGTTCTCCGAAAGTCTCGCACCATCTGTCAGCCATCTTGGAGATGAAAACAACGATCTTTGCCAATTGCTCGCACGTGATCCCTCGCTCTGCAGTATCTTTGATGCAGAAAGCCTCCTCCGACGTGTGTGGGGCGCACCAACAAATGCAGCAAATGAAATTGGAATGGAATTCAATTGAAGCATTATGAAGTACCTTCAAAGGTGGAATAATGGGCCTGCAATCTCTGAAATTCAACAGATTGACTTCTAAATACACTTTCTCTTTATTCTATTTGATCCTATTGGTTATATCGCCTTTTTGCCAAAAAAAGGAACACGGATCCACATTTGTCTCCTGGTTGGTGATCTCTGAGTAGTTTGTCAAGACTAAAGTGCTGCGGTGGGTTGCCTCCACAATGTCATCGCACTGCAGCTGGCAGACCCCACTTGAAAGCACCTTGTTCCCATGCCATGGACTGTCTGGCAAACGCTCACGTAGCAGTGAAATAATGTCAGCAGCGGTGCTCGAAGCAGTCAGTTTGATATCAAAGTAACCATGTCCAGGAATATCCACAGAAACCGACATGAGGCAGCGAGTCCTTTGCGCTGTCCAGCGGCACGAATTCAGTGCAGTCTGTAACAATACACAGATTTGTCCATGGTTTATCAAATACTTTCTCATACTTTCTCACTTTCTCTTACGCAACATGAGATTTGGCTGCTCTGTTCTCAATGTGCTTGGCTGGCCGTTTCATCTCGAGGTGAATGTCACCGAATGCTGTGATACAGGTCCGTCTTGAGAGCGGAGACACAGAATCTGCAACACCTCCACAAGAACCAACACAGTAAACATGACCCACACGTCTCTTCAACGCTTGGTTTCCGAGCTCTTCCAGGACCTCTGCAAGGAAGTCCTGCAGCTGTCAAGCCTAATCAAGCCTAATCAAGCCTAATCAAGCCTAATGCATATCGTGGATCAACTTTGTTTTGCCGAACCCTGAAGGATCCTAAAGGATCCTTCTAACAACTCTGTTCAACATAGTGCGACAACGAGGTGGCGTCCTCAGATGGCATGCATCATGGTGGCAAGATGCACCGAATGTCCATGCTGCCGGGTGGTACCGGACAAGGTTGCAACGCCAAGTGGGGGCAACGGATAAGTGGTGTCACGACTCAAACCGAACTGAGGAAAGGTAAACAGTGAACTTTGATGAACTTTGAACTTCTTTGCCCTCCAATCAAACCTGGCAATGAAAACCCAATTTTCAGTACAGGGACATCAACTGTAAAAGAAGGATTTCCGATCACCAAATTGAACTATACCTACCGGGTACATGTTGATTGGACGTGCCACCTGCTAGGATCAACATTTCAGGCACTAGGTACACCCACTGGACCCAACTTCTATCACTTTTCTGAGACAAAACAGATTCCAATCACTTGTTATTCAACATATTTGAAAGGCCTCAAATTTGTTAAAAAAACACAACGGAAATCCGAAAGCTCCGCGGAAACTTCTCCCTTGACACCGGTATTTCTATCGGCTCCAGCTCCACTCCCTGCCTCGCTGTCCAACTTGGACGTGGAGCTGAGGACGTGGAGCTGAAATCTCCGGCATGTTTTTGACAAATTTGAGAGATCCCTACGACTTGGATATATTCAACGGAAAGTGCAAAGCGTTGTGTCTCGCTTCGTACAGCTGGCCTTTCCACACTCTCTCGAGCATACTGTATACCGTAGGGTAAAATGGTATGGAAAGATCACTGAATTTTCTAGATGTTTCCAACATTTGCTGACACTGAAAAGCCACAATCCATAACAATCTCACTGTTTTCATCATGAAAATCAACTCATGTCAACTCGTGTCAGCTCAACCCCTGGTCATGTCCTCATTACGACTCTCGCGCATCGTCTCTCAGGCCTGGCATCGTCCGCCACGTGGAGAACCCGAATAGGTGACGTGACCTGCCGAGAAAAACCAGGTAGCCAGGTGCCCACAAACTGCGCAACCCAGGGCGATTCCAAGAAGGACTGCACAGAATCAGGGTGAGTTCAACCAGACAATATGTTTATTGAACTTTATTTATATTTATCATTGATTTATAAATATCAATGAAGATATGATATCAATTGATATCGAAGGCAGTATCCCCGAGCATTGGTTCTTGGGTGCCCAGCCAATGATCAAAATATCGGAACCCCATTCGCATTCCGTGCTATGATCACCTGTAGGGCTTTTATAGTGCAAAGCTACAGGCCCACCCAGACTCACTCATATACGGTCCTTCTCTACTAAACGATCCAAAGGAAAAGATCTGATTTTCACAATTAATTGTTCCTGTTGATGGCCGAAGATGTGGATCATATGCCATGTCGCAGTGGGCGGCCCATGGTCTTTATAAAACCGCATGATGATATTGTGACCGCCACTACAATGCCAAAAATGCAAGTGCGCCCACCAAGCCACGAACAATTGGTCGTATTTCATTTTAGTTCTGATGTTCTTGGTTCAAGTGGTGTTGTTTCACTGTGTGAACCGCGAAAAAATCATCAGAAAATTGCGACGCCCAGCGCCCAAAGTCTTTTCCGGCGCCTGGTCGCTGACTGTCGTGGCCTGAGCACCAGGTGTGTATTGCCACTGAGAACTCGAAACACCGCTGGACACGAACAGCAGAAAGACACGTTTCGGTCAAGGGAACAGAAATTCCGAGAATCAGTCAGTGACAGGGCACGCCTTCATCTTAAAAAAAACGAAATAGCCTGGAAGGTGTTGAGTCGGGACTTGTGTTTGGCCAGATGGAAACTTTGTTATACCTCTCTCAGCAGCTTCCTTTCAGGTTCAAAACAAACAATTTCTGTTCCGCTCCCGACAGACCCAATGATTGTCTTGCCGGAGGGGCGTATGTTGAACCTTACAAAGAATGAAAAGGAGTTTTCCGGTAGTTGCCAGCCAAAAAAACAGCAAGACATCCCATCTCATCCCACAGCAATCGAGTCCAAACTCCAAAAAATCACCAGGCAAGGACAGAAACCTGGATAAAACATGATAAAACCATAAAACTATCATAAAACCCTGATTCCTTTGCTGATTTTGAACATACTTCAAGTGCTCCCGGTTTCGGCCTTGGTGCTTGGACACCGGCTCCGGGACCTCAGAGTCGTCAACAGAAACCCGTGCAGCCTGGTGGAAAGAGTGCGACTAGAACCTGATCCCCGCAGCTCGACCCATTTTCGAACAGAAAGGACATCCTCTAAGCCGATCTAAGCCGGATATCTCAGGGATTCATCAGCAGACGATACTTGAACAAATTGCGGGCAACTCGCTGAGATCGTTTCCGTTCAAGTACAACTTCTGCAAGTTGTCGAGACCTGAAAAAACATCATCCCAAACTTCAGCAGGCAACTCGCTGAGTTTGTTGTATCACAGGTCGAGCTTCTGCAACTTGCTGAGCCCTGCAAAGACGTTAGCAGGCAACTCGATGAGTTTGTTGGACCTCAGGTTGAGCTTCTGCAAGTTGCTGAGCCCTGCAAAGGCTTCAGCAGGCAGCTCACTGAGCTCGTTTTGATACAAGTAAAGCTCCTGCAAGTTGCTGAGTCCTGAAAAGACTTCAGCAGGCAGCTCACTGAGTTTGTTTTCATCCAGGTCGAGCTTCTGCAACTTGCTGAGCCCTGCAAAGACTTCAGCATGCAAGTGAGTGAGATCGTTACTACGCAGGTCGAGAATCTGCAAGCTGCTGAGGCTTGAAAAGATGTTCGCAGGCAATTGGGCCAGTTTGTTTGAATCAAGGTAAACCTTCTGCAGGTTGCCATGCCCGGAAAAGAACTCAGCGGGCAACTTGCTGATCTGGTTTGTCCGAGACTCCAATGTGTTAAATAGGTAAATCAAACAATATAGAAAACGACCCACATAGAAGGAGTCAATCAAGGAGGCTTTGTCCTCGTCCGAGGTGAGCACCTTGCACTTGCCCAAGTTGAGCACCTGCAGGTTTCTGAGCCCTGCAAAGCCGTGAGAAGGCAACACACTGAGATGGTTGTGTCCCAAGTCGAGCACCTGCAGGTTACTGAGCTCTGCAAACAGGTTGGCAAAGGCTTCAGGAGGCAATTCATTCAGCTTGTTCCCAAAGAGAGAAAGCCGTTGCAGGTTGCCAAGCGCAGAAAAGACTTCAGCAGGCAACTCACTGAGCTTGTTATTTCTCAGGTCCAGCTTCTGCAACTTGCTGAGCCCTGAAAAGACGTTAGCAGGCAACTCGCTGAGATCGTTTTCGCTCAAGTACAGCTTCTGCAATTTGCTGAGCCCTGAAAAGACGTTAGCAGGCAACTCGCTGAGATCGTTTTCGCTCAAGTACAGCTTCTGCAATTTGCTGAGCCCTGCAAACACTTCAGCAGGCAACGCACGGAGCTTGTTGTAAGCCAAGACAAGCTCCTGCAAGCTGCTGAGCCCTGAGAAGACTTCAGCAGGCAACTCACTAAGTTTGTTGGTCCTCAGGTCGAGAATCTGCAAGTTGCTGAGCCCTGAAAACAGATTGGCCCAGACTTCAGCAGGCAACTCGCTGAGTTTGTTGTTTCGCAGGTCAAGCTTCTGCAACTTGCCGAGCCCGGAAAAGATTTTGCCTGGCCAATCAGCCAGCTTATTGAAAGAAAGGTCGAGGGTCCGCAACAAAGGAGTCTTATCAAAGATGCCATTTGGCAGTGAGCTCAACCTGTTTTCGCTCAGATCGAGAACTTGTAGCCGCGGGGTGTGTTGCAAAAGCTCTTGAGACAGCACACTCAGCTCGTTTCCATCAACGATCCGTGTGCCCTTCTCATCAGATTTACCCCCCAGTAATAATTGCTCCAGCGCTGGCATGGGGCGCAGCAAGTTTTTTGGCAACACGGCCAAACGATTTTGGCTGAGGGACAAGATTCTCAAGTTTGACAAGCCGGCAAACGTGTCTGACTCCACCTTTTGCAAACCCAAGCGGCCCAGGTCCAAGAGTTGCAGGCTCTCCAAAGGAGCAAACACCTTTTCGGGCAAAACAGACAACCGATTCCCAGAGAGTGATAACCGTTGCAAGCCCCGTGAAGAGGTGAAGGCATCCTCTGCAACACTTGTGATGCTTTGCTTGTTCAAACTCACATCTTCGAGGCGAAGAACGCCTACAAGGTGGCAGTTCGCGAGGTGCTTTGCACCATCGTCCTTTTCCTGACAGCGACACGGAAAGCATCCGAAATCAGTCGTGTCAATCGGGTAGAAGTGCGTTGAAAGCAATAGAGCAATGATCGTGACCAGCAAACAGGGCGAATACCTTAGCAGCGGTTTCCAGGAGAAACAAAGTACTCGAGTTCATCCATCAAAGCCCAATGGTATGAAAGGGGTGGCCATTCCGGCACACAAACTCACGCCATGAAACAGAAACCCAATCTCAGGATTGACATTGGACATAGGTATATCAGAGGTATATTATGGGTATATTATAGGTATATCACAGGTACATCATAGGTATATCACAGGTATATTATATCATGACATATCATGACATCATGATAGATCCAATGTTTTCCTTCTCGCCGGTCCTGGAACTATGCCATCTGAAATGGAACCAATCGCGGGGAACCTCGGAATCCTGGACTCACAACTGAAGTGGTGCATGATGCAAAAAGGCTGGGCTTCGAGATACCATGAAACCACGATGGATTGAAAATGGCCGAGACAGCATAAAACGACACCAATGCAGCAAAAATGCAAGGCTTTGCAACAAATCCGGTATCTCTTTGAGCAAGAAAATCTCGATGGGCTCAGCAGTGACTGGGAAGTAGAGTTCGGTAAGCTTTGCAGTTTCTTCCAGTAAGTCAATCGATCCGTGCGCTCCAAGGCACGGCATACAGTGCAAACATGTGCAAGTGAATAGTAGACAGCAAAGAAACCAAAAAAGTCGGCTGGGAACGCAAATGCCGGGTCCAACTCTGCTTGGAAGTTCACCGAAGCCTCATCCCCAAAATTTCCTGAAATGGTTTGGCCCAGCTGTATTTCGTGGATGGCCAGCAAGGTGATGATGAGGTATGTGCTGGTGTAAGCAATATCAAGAACCGCATCCATCATCGCAGCGCCACGGCGCACCCACTTCACAGTGGGTAAACCCAACAAAATGGTTGGATAGATGCTGTTCAAACAGAGGAAACCCACAAAAGCCCAAAAACATCCTTCAAACGCATCTGAATGCTTCGGAGCTGAATGGAATGCGAAGGACACAAGGCCACCCATGATTTGGAGCTTTCCAAAGGCCTGTAGCATCACTGTGAATAACTGCAGCATTGCAACTTTGAAGCCGTAGAGCTTGCCTTCAATGCCAAAATATTCCTCGTCGAGCAGCTGGGTCGGTTTCAGCGGTCTCCACTTGACATTGGCTGACCGACACCGGCGCAGGTCGCTCAGGAGGACGATGATCAAGGCCAGGTATGGCAAAGAGAAAACAAGGGAAGGCAACAGCTGCGAAAGGCTCTCCTCCAACCATCCAGAATCAGAAGTGGCAGCCTCCGGCAATCTCCCATCACTGGGCTCAACTGTCTGCTTGAGAGCAAAAGCATCTCGGATCAATTGTGGAAGCTTGGAACGGATGAAAGGTGGACTGTACCGCACGAAGTATTGCCCCCCAAGGTACGCTGCTGCAAGCAATGAGCTGATCCGAAGCAAAGCAACAACAAAAACCACCAATCGTGATTGCACTGGTCGCCCAGACATAAGCAAGGGATCTACTTGCAAACTGCCTGCCAGAAGTCCCACCTGTTCTGACAAGTGGTGAACATCACTTGATTTTCCAGCTTGGTCAAAGAGGCTTCACGGAAACGGATCGTTGCTAAATAGTGGCCGATCTTGACCACCATCTCGGCACATCTGATACCAGCTTGGACTGAAGCAAAAGAATCGTGAGTACGCACATTTTCGATGTCTCTCAACTCATCATACTCTGCTCTGGTTTTGAGAAAGCACCACGCACTGAGCATTCTTTCCCAATCATCGAAGATTACATCGCAATACAAGAGATCTAAGATTCGACTGGCTTCACCTTCTCGCATGACAGCATCTTGTGCCATTGGCACTGTCATCAGTACGGGCCGCAAATCTTGCCGAGATATGGAACCAGGCTGCTCCTCCAAGAACTCTCGCAGTGGAAGGCACAGATTCTTGTCGAAGTCATCAAGATACTTTCTGGCTTCGACGAAGTGTTCCGTCAAGCTTGTGACTTGAGGCTGGGCAAGATCGTCTCTGCCCCAATCACCAAAAAGCCTGGACATGTCATTCTGCAAGTTCTTTGCATACAAAGCTTCCGATTCAACTTCAAGCTTCTTTGACAATGCTTGCATTCGGTTGAGCCGAGCTGTGGTGTAAAAAATGCTGACAATTGCAATTGAGATAATAATCAGAAAAATCAACGTGCCAGACACTCCTGTTGACTGAGAAAAGCTATAACTTGCAACGGGCAACAGGCTGAGAACCAGAAGAACCAACAAAAATCGGCTCTCTACCTCTGCCACTGCTTGTGCAAGAATCAGCACACTAAGCTCCACATTCTGACGCCAAGCATTTCCTACAACACAAATCCTCTTGAAAAGGCCCGACCAGCGGTGCTTTTCGCAATAGCCGCTCTCAGAAGAATGAAAAGAATTGCACAAAGGACGGCTGCATGGGAACGGTTTGGTTTCATCAAACATCTCCTGTTGACTGCTGTAAGTCTCTGTCTCTGCATCTTCTCCAGCTGATTCGTCACTGCTTGTGGCGCTGGACCTGCCAAACCTGGTTGGTTCAAAGTACACTGAGCTGACATGTGGCAGCTGGCGGGCGCTGAGTTGTCGCATCCGTTGCCAGATGAACCGGAAGCTCCGGGTGCAACGCGCTTTGATAACAGCGCCAAAATCAACATGAGCAAATCCAGGGAACCAGCTTCGCTTTGGCAAACCTTCAATGTTCACCCACGTGTCCAAGCCGCCTCGCAACCATTTCAGTGACTTGATGGATTGGTGAAGTTCCATCCTCGCTTCGATTGACGTCTGGCCACATCCACTGAGATCAGGACTAAACTCTCCAGGTTTCGAGAAAGAAAACTGCAAAGCAGAACTGAAGCATCCGAATTCTTCCAAACATGGCAAGTTCATGAACCTGCAGCCACTGGACCGTGGCAGCTGAGAAAAATCAAAATAACAATATAATGTCCATGGAATCAAAAAGAAAGCGCAGCAAACAATAAGCTGAAAATCATATTTTTTGCTGGTTCAAGATGAAGAAAAATGTGACTGGAAATTCACAACTCAGCGCACCATAGCTCGAGGTACATGAGGTTCTCCATCTCCCTCAGGGCAACTCCAAGCCCTGCCGCAGTCCTGAAGTGCGAGGAACCTGTGAAGCGCAACTTCAACTGGACCAAAGATTTCAAACACTGCACCGTCGATGTGAACATGTCCAGAGTCTCAAGACCCGAGAATCCCAGATCTAATCGCAAAACACGCAACTCTGCAGGAAGGCTTTCGATCAGCACGTCGAGCTCATGGTCAGAAAAATTCTGGCACCCAGTCAGTGAAAGCTGCACTATCTTTCTACCAACGTCTGCCTTTACAGCTCTGGCCAGGAGTTCAGTGCATCTTCCTTGAAGGACAAATCCGTACCAGCTGCATAAAGCGAAGTGCGAAGCAAGAGCTTCATCTACTCGCTGGAAATTGGGATCCCCCGTGGGATACGACTGCAAAAGCTCAAAGTCGCAAGTTCCAAGACGAGAAAAGGCAATGCTGTTCAGAATTCGCACTTTGTCGATGTTCTGCGTGGCATGAGCTTCCTTGAGCGGTTGAACATTCACATTTCTAATTATGCAGCTCACTTTGTGGAAAAAGAGGAAACTTGGAATAAAATATCATACTGTGACATGAAAACAATGAACCATGGGTATTCAATGGATTGTCCAAATACATAAATTCGCTTCTCCACACAACATCAAAACAGCAAAAGTTTCTTGCAATCCTGCACCAAGTTTCTTCGATTTTGACCTTCAAGCCCTTTTCCAAAAGGTCCAGAGGAAAGTGACGCTCACGAGCTGCTTTGTGGTGCAAGCCGATGATGCCAATCATTCGACTTTCTGCTCCGGCAAGTCCATCAGTAAGCACGTGAGCCTCAGAGATCAACAAATTTGGAACGGTCAAGACATCACTTTTCACTTATCACCTCTTTGTAAAGATATATGGAAAGGCAGGCTTACAGTAAGGTGATGTGAAAAGGTTCACCATGGTGCAGAAATGGGGGTTACGGTAAAAGGCGATGGTCTCAACCTTTGGAGCAGACCACGCAAAGGAAATGTCCACACAAGGCCACCACTTCTGTGTCGAGTAGCTTTGTCATATGCGTCAGTGGCTCCCACATCAAGCAGTAAACTCAGTAAACGTCGTCTGGACCAGTTGCCCTCTCGATGTTCGATCGCCTTGGTCGCTTTTAGAGTGAAAATACCGGAATTGTCTACACCAGTGTCTCCTTCAATCCACTATCTACTGAAGCATTGCCTGCCTTTACGAACATGACCTGGTGTTGCTCCTGCTCGTTATCCCCCATTCACATATATGCGAATCAACCAAGCGATCATGCTGTTTGGTTGTGTTTCGCATTTTGCACTGAAACAAGCTAGCTGCTAGCTGGACAAATCAAAACGTGTCCCTTCAGGCAGAACTCACGAAAAAAACTCACGTTCATGTCACCTTTTTTCTCGTTCTATGATGCTTTCTCGCACTTCTAGGAATTTCTAAGGCTGTGGCCATGGCTTCCTCGAAGCAGCACCAAATCCTTTCGAAAGGCGTTCTTGTTGTTGTTGTTGTAAGCGGACGTCAACCTGCTCCTCACCGAAGTGAAGTAGTTAAGACGCCATAGTATGCCATCTGCGAGAATCAAGTTCCCATACTTCTCCAAGCAAAACTCAAAGGAAGCGAAACCTGCCTGAAAAAAAGAAGTAAACACAGTGCGCCAGCTAGCATTCCGCAAGGAATGTTTGTTGATCAAGTACGACTTGCCAAAAAGGTAAAGTCCGTAGCCTCTGCAGACGCCAAACTGCTGCAGCCCAAGCCACGGCTCGCTGATGTCGCTGCACAGCCGCAGCGATCATGGAGCGTGAGTCACGCAACACCTCCCCTGCCTGAGCATCGGCTGTCGCATTGAGAACGCGGCAGAGATGAACATCAATCCAACCATCTGGTGGTGTCCAGTCAGGCACCTTGTTGTGAGAAGGGATCCAAGTGCAAACAGTGCCCTGAATCAATAAGCCGCTGATCCGCTGCCAGAAAAGCGGCAAGTCACCCTCCCAACGGCCAGTGCTAATGCCTCGCCGAAGCCGCCGCACCAAAGCCTGATTGTCAATCAAGAGCATCACCGGTCTGTTAGCTGCAGAAGAGGCTAAACGAGCTTGCAGAAGAGCAGCACGCTCACCTGCAGCAGGTGTTTGCTCAAAACCAGTCACGGCACCTTGAACAGTGGTGCCTGAAAGTGTCGAAACCGCCCAGCTAGCTCTTTGCCATCGATCACAGGAAGTAGCTATGATACAACTGCCGTCCAAGCCCAAGGTGGGTCGCTGAAGAGGATCGAATTGCTGAATAAAAGTAACCAAAGCAGGATCTGCTACCATGTTGGAAAAAGGCAAAACAGGAGGAGCATCCACAAGTGGAACCAGCAAACGACGTTCAGTAGCGCTCCTGAACTCACCATCCCATGGCTGCGCTTGGCAGTGAAAAGTGAGATGTTCTCGATCAGGAGACCGCAATCCACATTCACAACTCAAAGCAGAACCAAAGCGCTCTGTGACCCTGCCATCCACTGCAGCACCAGTCAAAACCCTGCGACTGTAGTAATCCATGCCTAAAGCTGCATTTGCCTGAAAAAGGAAAACCGGCTCCTTGCCGTTTGGCCATCGACCATCCGTTTTGGTGTCTTTAGTCCACAAACCAACGAGCCATGAATGGATAGCGGCTTTTTGCAAGCTTTTCAAAGACATCCACCCAGGTTTCAAAATCCCAGCAGGCGTGTGCCACAGGCCATCGTCAAGTCGCCATTTCCAATCTTTAAGCACTGCTTTCCAGCGAGGAGCAGGCGAGGTAGCTGCAGGCAACCCTTGGGCACGGCGGCATTGCCGATTCCATTCCGCCCGGGCGGCGGTGAACTGGAGCGCAAACATCGGATGTAGTCTTGCAGAACCCAAAGAATTCCAAAAGAGCAGCCGGCTCCTACCTGGAGGAGCCCTTCGACCCCAAAGTGCAGTTTCGATCATAGATGTCCATGTTCGAATGGTTCTTGCACTGAAGTGATGAAAAGCACCGGACCAAGCAGATAAAGATATCACCAACTTATGCACCAATGCAATGCGAGTGCCTAAGTGCTGTGCTGCCAAACGAATTTTGAGACATCGTCGCTGAATGTTGTCACTGACAATATCCGCATCAACACAAGAACTGGGGCGTGACAAATTGTATTGAATGCCAAGCAGTGTGAAAGTATCCGCAGGTACACCTACTAAATCTTTCTTCTTGCGCACCTTGGCAACCAGATGCGGTTTGGTGGCGAAGCTAGCCAATTTGTCAGGGTGAAGTTCGAAGCCGAGAATAGCATCGGCTTGCGCTCCCGCAGTCATGGCGTTGATGACCACTTCAAAACTTTGACAACCTTGTTTCCACATGGTGCGATCGTCCAAATAAATAGCCAAAGAAATCCTTGGTTCCTGCCGTTTGACAAACCTCACCCAAACTGTCATCAAAGCGTTCAGTAGCGCAGGGCTGGCTGGACAGCCTTGCAACAAACCCCGTTGAGCAATAACCGGATGAGGGCGATAAGAACCTTGCCAAGCAAACCAACGACGCTGTTCACTGTAAAAATCAGCGAGTAAATCACAAATTGATGAGGGAGCACCGAACCATCGCCACACTTTAATGGCTGTCTGAGGGCAAACTGAATCAAAACACTTGCGAACATCAGCTTTGCACCCGACCAAATCGACACGAGACTGCTTTGCCGCGCTGACAGCTTCGTAGAAACGTTCATGGACTTCCATGATGCCCTTGCCTGGTAGACCACCAAAAAGTTCGGGCGAAGCCCATTCCGCAATCCAAGGCTGTAATTTTTCAGAGTGGCACTCATGCAAATACGCCACAGGACAGTGACAATGGCTAAAGGGCGCATGCCACCAGTAGCTTTTGGTAACAAAGCAATTCTAACATCTTTCCACATCGCAGGAACACAGCCATGTCGCAAGCAAGCATCCCAAAGAGCACCGACCTGATCCCAAAAAGCAATGGGAAGATTGCACAAATGGAGAGCTGTCCAGGCATCCATGCCCGGAGCCTTGTCCTTCGCTTTGAGCGCAATCCGAACCAATTCAGAACCACTAACCTGAATACAGTCATCCAGCAATGGATCGCTTGCAGAGCCAATCTGAGAGTACAACTGGTCCCCCAGATTCAAATTCGGAAGCGACCCTGGATTCCAATACCTCTCCCAATCCAATGCTGCGCACTTGGCCCTATCTGCAGGTAGAATGGGGCCATCAAAACTTGCAGTAGGACTGGCGGGCGGCACCTGTTTGACCCACCTGCCTAGTTTGGTGGCATTTTCCTGCACGCTGTCCTTCCACGCCTCCAAGCGTAACTTGGACGCTGCTGTAGCTTCTGCATTTGCCAATTCTAGCACTGCACTAACCAACCTGGGGTCATCCAAAGAGAAAAAAGCCAAAGAATGATGTAAATGAGGGCCATCACGAACCAACTTCTTCTCCAACTCTGGCAACGGGGCCTTTTGGTACTCCACCACTCTTCGTGCGAAGCGTCTGAGCTTGCGCTCTTTCACTGTTTGCAAAGAAGGCGCTTTTGAAGACGGAGGACTGGCAATTTGCTGCGGGCCCTGGCGCATAGCACGACCAGTTTTGCCACGTGCGAGAAGAAGAGATTCTGCGCAGTTGCTAAGTAAGGTCCAAGCAGAGTCCACGTTGCCTGTACTCAATGCATGTCCAAAATCGTCACATACTTCTTCCCAAGCACTTAGCCAAGAAGCTTCAGCGACCTTTTCAGAATGCAAAGGGGCACCAACTGGGAGAGTCCACGGTGTGGATAATGAACCAGGCACATGCAAGTTGTAAACCACCGCGTCATGGTCAGCCACGCCAAGATGTTGCTCCCTACCAGTAATAATTAACCGAGGAGTGCACAAGCCATAGTCAATGACCACACCTGTATAAACACCTGCAGCAGTTCGATGTGTACCACCTAAAACACGATCTCCGCAAACCAGCTCATCACAGGACCGCCACTGTCCAGTAGCCAAAACGTTAGAAATTGGCCAACAATGAATTTCCAAATTGAAGTCACCCGTGATCACTGTATCTTCACCACAAGCAGCAACAAACTCGAACAGCGCACCCAGCGCACGGCTGGCAGCTGTGCGATCTGAAGCATGTAAGTAAACATTGATGAGAATCAACGGCCTTTGCTGAGGTCTATAGAGTTTGACGGCCATGGATCTTTCCACAGACACCATGTCGACAGGAAGGGCCAAGGCCTCAGCAGGCCACTTTGTTAGAACCAATGTCCCACCTTCCACTACATTTTTCGAATTTCTTCCTTGAGGGCCAGGAAAAAGTTGCCACCCGCGTGCCTTGACGGCACGAGTCACAGCATTCCAGCTGTGATTGTTAACTCTAGTTTCTTGAAGACACAGAACATGTAAATTCTGGAGCTGAGCAAAGTCAAGCACACCACCCAAGCGGCCTCCCAAGGACCGTACATTCATAGTCCCCAACCGCATAGTGCTGTCAGAGCCCGTCATGGGTTCTGATCCACAGCGCCATCCTGCTGCAATCCCAAAATGTCCAAAGCTCGCGAAGCAGCTCGCTGTCTGGCACTTGGAGCCTGAGCCGCAAGAGGCACCAAAATATCCCTCTGGCCCTTTCGAAACTTAGTCCAAACCATTTTACGAGGACACTGACTTCCTGTAAGCCGTCTGATGTTGTTGACACAACGCTTGCAATGCACACAAGCAAAACGCACCGTAAAATTGGCAGGCCACACAATGGCCTCAATCTGATGCGTGCTGTCTGCTGCAGTATCAGTGGTGCGAAATGCTCCAGAGTCGATGATTTCCAAAACTGTGCGGGCACCCTTCTTGAGGTCATCGCTGATGTCTGCATTTTTGAGGCACGCACGCAATCTTTCCACCAACTGCTTTCGTTTGGGCCCTTTGCTGGAAGCATACTGTTCACAAGCAATCTTTGCCAAACGCTTCGCTGGCAAAGCCATACTGCCACAAGTTTTGCAAATGACGTAAGACATTCCAACTCTTTTCTGTTTGCCATTTCCTGTGGCTGGAATGGTAACGAAAGTGGGGTCATGTGCTCCAGCATCGCCACGCTTGAAGCCAAGCAACCTTCGAGCCACTGCAGCTGCACGCACCTGGCACGTGGCTTTGCTAGCATTCTCCCGTCTGAAGCTGCTGTCCTTGTGGAAGAGCTTGGCATCCGCCTGAGGATGTTTTTCTTCCCTATGCTTGCGGATGACGCTGTACACTTGGCCAGGTTTGAGGTTGTGATCAGCGGACAAGCCAAGTTTGCAAACAGGACACTTCCAGCTATAGACTCCTCCCTTCTTGACTGCAGACAGCGCAGGCAAAGTGTTTTTGAAGCCGATTTTCAACTGTTCCTTCTCATCGGGATGCCAAGCATTGATATGAGCTCTCTTCTTGTCAACCCATCCTTTGCACACCCCAGTGGAAAAGTCACACAAAGGCCATGTCCACTCAGTACGCTTAGTGCGTCTGGACGAAGCACTGGCTGCGTCTTGTCCTTCACTGGCTGCACGTGGCGTGCACGGACCCCGACCCGAAGTAGCAGCCGCAGGGGAAGAAGAATTCTTGCGCTGCTCTGACAAAGTAGAGGCGGGCGCGGGGCTAGCACACCTTCCACGTTTATTGTTGCTATGAACCAGTGACGGCAAAGCTGACAATCTGGTGGCACCAACTGAAGTAGCGCCACATTCCGATCCTCCACCTCTGTTGCCCTGCATTGGACCATTTGCGGCCTGAGTCAAAACTTCAGGAGGGAAAGCACCTTCAAGTCGTTCATAGTGCTTTGAACGAAACCACAAAGCGATGGGAGCACCACCCTTGCCACGACCATTGTAAATCTCCGGAACCCCACGAGGTTGGAAGACAATGATCGGGCGATCATAGTGCACAGCCGCAGCAGAAACTTCAAGAGCACTGCCCCAAGCACCAATCTTTGAGAGCATGGTGAGATAGCTCTCTCATGATTCGCAAGCATTCTCCGCCTCTGTTGGCTCCTTGCCGTCCCACCAGGGCTTGTAACGACCCTGGTGCTTGGTCAGGTGGGTGACAACGCTTGCACGCACATTCCTGGCTGTTTTTCCGCCCAAACTTTGAGCAAGGGCTTCAAAAAGACAGTTGCCGTCAGCAGGGATGCTTTTCACCTTCATATTGTGAGGGGGCTTGGGTTCCCCCGCAACACGCTTGGCCGGAGGACTCTTTTCAGGAGTACTGACAGTTCTTTTTGCCCCAGCGGGTTCTCCAGCATTGTCCATCTTTGCGTCCGACTTGTCCTCGTCCAAATTCTCAGCAGGAACCTTCTCAGCCCCTGCAATAGTCACTGGCTTTTTGACTGGCGTTCCCATGTAGAAAGATTTGCGAGGAGCAGGCGTGGCAATCGCCTGCCATGCATGGCTCTGGTTATAACTGACCCTTCCATTGCTAGCCAGTTTCATGGTATGTGTTCTCTGCCGTCTTTGTCTTGGAGCTTCAACAGCTACAATGACTTTTTCGCCAGCCTGAATTTCAATGAAATCCATATCCTTTTGAGCATTGGCCTGCACCCACCATTCCACTTGTTTGCCCACAGTTTTCCGGGACAATACCTTGAGTTCAGTCAGGCCAGCACGTGTAAGTTCCTGAGTCAAGGTACTAGCCGCCCAATCTCGCGGAACACCAGTGACGCGCCAAGCTCTGGCCTTAGGAGGAGGCTCGGCGCTCCTGGGCTTACGTACTCCCAGTCCACTCCATCCCCGGGCAATGCCCAGGTCACCAGCCATGGACTGAACCTTCTGCAAGTAGCTGGGCCCATCAAGTTCCGAACTTTTCTTGACCCACTCAACATCGCAAGATTCAATCACGGAGTTGTTCCATTGCAAAGGCTCCACAAACCAGGTACTTTTGCCTGAGCAGCCTAGAAGAGCTTTGGCAGCACTTCGCTCAATGCGTAAAAGGCCAGTGATCACTGGCTTGCCTCCGCCTTTCATGCTTTCTTGCTGAAACGCCCACATATCAAAGACTTTGTCCGCAACATGCTCTGGAACATGCCGATGCAACCAAGCCTGCGCGTTTGCCTTTGGCTTGGCCTGGATGCTCTGCCACTCTTTGTTTTGCAAATATTTTGCATCAACACTTAATCTCACTACAACAGTTTCAGGCTGCACTGCAGGAGCCGCTGACACAACGGCAGCTCTCTTGAGTGATGGCCCTTGGCCTTGAAGTGGGATCACAAACGCCTGCCTGGGCTGCACCTTGCCCGAGATCTTTCCTGGCACCATCCGCAAAGGTCGATCCTCCTCAGTCTGCTTGGCCTCTTTCGGCGCTAGCATCACAGCTGTGATGTTGAGCTCTCTTTTGATATCAGGGGAATCGCCTTTCAGCAAAACCTGCAACTCCTCAAGTTGCTCTTCCGAGTTCACTTGCGCTGTAGCTGAAATATTTCCAGGCTTATCCAGTGCGACACAAAAGTCATCAAAGCCCAAAATGGGCCCCGTCCAGTCTGACTGACGCAGGCTCCACACCGGCTTAAACGCAGTGTTGGCTCGAACCACTTCGGCAAAGGTCTTGGGCGTTTTGTGGGGCTGCTGCTCTGTGTGTGGCTGTTTTTGGACGTCCGCCTTTTGCTTAGGATGTGGTTTCGAAGTATTCTGCGGAGGCTGAGTAGGAGGAGAAGAAGGGTAAGAACCACCCCCTTGGCCGTAATCCCCCAGACCACCATCACCGCCCTGTTTATTTTTGTTCTTGTTCTTAAGCTTCTTGGGTTTGGCACACCCGCCATGGCCCATCATAGCACTGAGCTGTTGAAGCAAATTCCCACCGCCACCCCCGAGTCCCAACAATTGGAAAAGCTGAGAGAGTAGTTTGAGAATCTCACCTGCTTGTTGCAAATTGAAGCCATTTGCTTGGTTATTGCTTTGTTTCTGTTTCCTTTTGCGAGCTGTTGCTCTGCTTCCTGCACCATTGCCATGCATGGCATGCATCAGTGCGTTCCGCTCTTTTGAAGACACAGCCCAAATCTTCTGAAGCAAATCGAAACTTGCAAGCACCACATCTGAACAATTCGTTTCTAAGCACTGCCAGGGCCCATCAGCAATGCATAGACCCGCAGCCACCGCGCGGAGGTTGTCCAGATAGCTGCCAATCAAGCAGCCATTCCAATGCAATCTGCAACCAGAGATTCAAGAACCGCAAAGAATTACGCACACAGACACAACCACTCGTTGCAAAACACATAGGAGGAACATGGAGGAACAATTCGCGCATGAAACGACCCCGGCCGCACCCGCCGCACAGACGAGGTACCTTTCATCGCCGGCTGCAGCCACTTTACACGGAAAAACACAAGGTTTCGTGCTCCGGCTTCCTCCCCACAACATAGCCCATGCAACATTCATGCAGCCATTACACTGCGTTTCGCAGCATCCCGTAGCAAACCTGCACCTATCTACGGACGTGGCAACACCAAATGACAACAATCATGCAGCCATTCCAATGCGAGCTGCCACCACAGCTTCAAGAAACGCATAGAACTACGCACACAGGAACAACCATTGTTGCAAAACACATAGGAGGAACAATTCACGACAGAAACGACCCCAGCCGCAACCGCCGCACAGACGAGGTACCTTTCATCGCCGGCTGCAGCCACTTTACACGGAAAAACACAAGGTTTCGTGCTCCGGCTTCCTCCCCAAAACATGGCCCATGCAACATTCATGCAGCCATTACAATGCGTTTCGCAGCATCCCGTAGCAAACCTGCACCTATCTACGCACGTCGCAACACCAAATGACAACAATCATGCAGCCATTCCAATGCGATCTGCCACCACAGCTTCAAGAAGCGCATAGAACTACGCACACAGGAACAACATGGAACAACCACTCGTTGCAAAACACATAGGAGGACAAATTCCGCGACAGAACGAC
This sequence comes from Cladocopium goreaui, assembly GCA_947184155.2. Taxonomy (NCBI): domain Eukaryota; class Dinophyceae; order Suessiales; family Symbiodiniaceae; genus Cladocopium; species Cladocopium goreaui. Next base: position 289,309 of record CAMXCT020000061.1, on the reverse strand, counting down.
CCAGCAGCCGCAAACCGCCGCACAGACGAGGTACCTTTCATTGCCGGCTGCAGCCACTTTACACGAAAAAACACACTGTTTCGTGCTCCGGCTTCCTCCCCAAAACATAGCCCATGCAACATTCATGCAGCCATTACACTGCGTTTCGGGGCATCCCGTAGCAAACCTGCACCTATCTACGGACGTGGCAACACCAAATGACAACAATCATGCAGCCATTCCAATGCGATCTGCCACCACAGCTTCAAGAACCGCATAGAACTACGCACACAGGAACAACCACTCGTTGCAAAACACATAGGAGGAACAATTCGCGACAGAAACGACCCCAGCCGCACCCGTCGCACAGACGAGGTACCTTTCATCGCCGGCTGCAGCCACTTTACACGAAAAACACAAGGTTTCGTGCTCCAGCTTCCTCCCCAAAACATAGCCCATGCAACATTCATGCAGCCATTACAATGCGTTTCGCAGCCCACAGCTTCAAGAAACGCATAGAACTACGGACACAGGAACAACCACTCGTTGCAAAACACATAGGAGGAACAATTCGCGACCGCACCCGTCGCACAGACGAGGTACCTTTCATCGTCGGCTGCAGCCACTTTCCACGGAAAAACACAAGGTTTGGTGCTCCGGCTTCCTCCCCAAAACATAGCCCATGCAACATTCATGCAGCCATTACACTGCGTTTCGCAGCATCCCGTAGCATACCTGCACCTATCTACGGATGGCAACACCAAATGACAACAATCACGCAGCCATTCCAATGCGATCTGGCACCACAGCTTCAAGAAATGCATAGAACTACGCACACAGGAACAACCATTGTTGCAAAACACATAGGAGGAACAATTCGCGACAGAAACGACCCCAGCCGCAACCGCCGCACAGACGAGGTACCTTTCATCGCCGGCTGCAGCCACTTTACACGGAAAAACACAAGGTTTCGTGCTCCGGCTTCCTCCCCAACTCACCACTTCCCTTCCTCACCGCTTCCCATCGTCACCACTTCCCATCGTCACCACCTCCCATCGTCACCACTTCCCTTCCTCACTACTTCCCTTCCTCACCACTTCCCATCGTCCCCACCTCCCTTCCTCACCATTCCCCTTCATCATCACTTCCCTTCGTCACCACTTCCCATCGTCACCACTTCCCTTCGTCACCACTTCCCTTCGTCACCACTTCCCATCGTCACCACTTCCCTCCGTCCACTTCCCATCGTCACCACTTCCCTTCGTCACCACTTCCCTTCGTCACCACTTCCCTTCGTCACCACTTCCCATCGTCACCACTTCCCTTCGTCACCACTTCCCTTCGTCACCACTTTCCATCGTCACCACTTCCCTTCGTCACCACTTCCCATCGTTACCACTTCCCTTCGTCACCACCCCGTCATTGTCACCACTCTTCATCAAGGTCAATTCCACCGCTTCTTATTCTTTTGTTGTGTATTGTTATGCTATGTATTGTTAGATCACGTACCACCCTTCATCATAGTCAATTCCATCAAGTAAAAGTCATTCGTAACTCGGAAGTATTGCTTCCCAACTTCCTTTGATGATAAACAAGCACTAATGCGTCATTAACTAATCATGATGGCCCATTGATTAAAAACATCCTAATTCAACAAACAAACTATCTATTCCCCTTATTTTTGCATATTTTGCTGCATTTTGTCAACTTAACTCCAAGGGTCGCTGAAGAGTTTCAGCATCTCTACCACTGCAGGTCCGGACTTATCCTCATAGACCCCGCCCGCCGCGCGGTCCGACGCAGTCAGCACCGCAATCTTCGCGGCTGTGGCGCCGGCGGCGGACACTGCAGCCTTGGCCATGGTCAATGGATGTTGGGATGTGAAAGGTCCCCAGTAATATACCCTCTGGTAATTTAACATGGCTATTGAAAATGGCCATTTAAGGCCATTTAGTTCGTGAGTTTTCCCATTAAAAATGGTGATTGTCCATAGTTATGTTAGTTTACCAGAGGGTATGGATTATACATGATTATACCATATTATACCCACAGTTATACCCTCTGGTTATTTAACATAGCCTCTGGTTAATATATGGCCCATATAATAGAACTTAGAAATCGATGGTTTACCTATTAAACAGGTTGATTTTCCATGGCTATGTTAAATAATCAGATGGTATATATAATATCCCCAAGCCTATGGGATGACATATGGCTTACAGGTGGATTATCAAGCACAAAAAACCCTCTAGTAAACCTTAGTAAACTAATAGTTTGCGAACTGGAAAATGGCCCATTGATAGGTGATTAACCCATTAAAAGTGGTGATATTCCATAGTTATGTTAGTTTACCAGAGGGTGAACATGCCGTAAATTCAAGAAATCAACAATAACACACCATAACCAGTCATAACCAATCATAGCCAACACAACCAACGAAGCACAATCTAGGTTTGTTCAGAGATTCCTCCGTGAAGCGCCAGGGAATAGGCATCTGGCACAAAAAACTGCATCGGGGAAGCACTCGCATGTCCCTACGGTTTGTTCCCTGCATTTTCCATGCGTCCTACACATCCCTGAGAAAAGAAACCAACTAGAATTGGGTTCGAATCATCCACGTCTTGATTTTTACCCCGGAACTCAGGATTTAAACGGCAGTTGTCCGTTGATTGGGCTCCCATGCAGTTTCTTCGTAATCCGAAGAAAGAATGGCTTCGAGGTGGTCCACCCCAGTGATGTTTGCATGTTGCTACAATTCACCAAACCGATATTTCTACCTGCCATACCTCACAGCTGGAGTTAGAACTTCTCACTACCTGAATCCGCTGACCCTATGGTTTCAACATGTTTCAACTGCTTCCCCCATACTTTCCGAGTTAAATTTCCCGTTCATCCCGGGCACCGGCACGGCTGGCGCATCGCAGCCCTGTCCACAGACGTTGGAATGTCCCGGCGCCGCCTCTGTTCCTGGCAGCAGCTTGGGCTCTGTCCGTGCGTGGAGGTCCTGATGCGACCAGGGGTTACCGGGTTTGGTTCAGAAAACTGGGGATGTCATGGAATTTATGGGGATTTAATGGACTTCCTTACCGGACTTTCTTGGTGATTTAGTGTTTTCTTTTTAACGGAACTTATAAACTGGAATCAGTGGAATTTTGTGGTGATTTCCTGGGATTTCACAAGCAAAAATTGTGATTTAATCAACTTTTTGATGGGAATGATCGTGGGATATGTATAGCAACCCCAAAAAAAAGATGGACACGTAGTTCCAGGATCGTAGTTCGATGATGTTAGTTCCATAATTTCCAGATTTCCAACTTTTCTATGTCTGGGGTTGCTGTATTTTTAAAACATGGATGTCGAATCATTTTTTGGATATGATTGAAACGATGTGTTGATATGTGTTTGAAGTTGAAAAAGAATCGGTTTTAAATGGTACTAAGCAAGCATTGGGAATGTGGAACAGCCAAGCATTGATTCTATAGCCTAAGATGGCCTTGATAATGGTCGGTCGAAACATCCCATCAGATCATGGTCCAATGGTCCGAAAGCCTCACTGGGAAACCACGGGTGACAGCCAGTATCGAATATCAGTGGGAATGGTTTCCCAAAAAAGAGGAGCATGTTCGCTCAGATTTCTAAAGCATTTATACTTTCTGTCTCCATCGCCATCTCAGGAGATCAGCAGTCAAGCTGAAGGCTGAAGGCTTGGTAGATCTATTCTTTTCCTGCCATTAGCAACTTGTAAACTTTGACTTACTGGTGCTTAGCAGGGAATGGATGGGAATGGGGGAATGGGATGATTATTACTAGTGATAATGGATCATTCCCTCATTCCCTACTAAGCACCAGTAAGTTGAGAGATTGTCCCCTCAGCCGGCGCAAACCGCCATGACCCCTCCTTGCCAGACTCGAAGACTGCCAGCTGATCTTCGCCTGCAAGTTGACTGCAGGGGATCTGGACCATTCTGGAAACAGAAACCATATATATATATATTAATTATACATATATCAAATAATATTATATAAATAATATAATATTATATTATATTATATATTATATATTAATTATTACATATTATAAATAATATTATATTATATTATATTATATCATATTATATTAAATTATATTATACTATATTATATTATATTATACTATATTATATTATATCATTATATATATAACCATGGGTTTGATCTGCAAATCAACCCCAACAACACGTCGAAACGGTGCAATCCACAAGCCTGGAAGCATTCTCCAATGATCCTATGATTAAATTCCTCCTACATGATGTCATGATGCCCCATCTAACTCTTCTGGGAGATGACCGGGGGCCCACCCCAATGAAAACGGCGTGAATTCCTAGGGCATGATGGAGACCATTGGCCTTTCAGATTGGCATAATTTGGCATAAATAACTGGTTGGTGGTTCTAACCATCTTCAAAAATGATGGAGTTCGTCAATGGATGTCAATGGGAAGAATTATCCCATATACTAAATCATATTAATGTATATTAATGTATTATGGACAATAAAAGCCATGTTCCAAACCACCAACCAGATGGGAACATGTTGGAGTCCGGGATGATGAAACCTTGGGATAGCCTGAGGGATCATCATCCCGTCATCCTCACCTGAGAAGTGGAACCTTGGCTGTCCGAGGCTTCATTTACCTTAACTATCAACCACTGAATAGCCAGTGAATTCTTATGATTTTATGATATTTTATAAATGAATCTTATGCTTCTTAGGATTGACGGACAAAAATCTTAGCCGAACTTCCCTAGTTATCAATCACTGTTGATTGATGATAAAAAACCACTGGATCCGAGCTATGAGGTGCCCATAGCTCAGTTCGACGCCGAGCTGCTCGCTTTCTTTTGATTCTTTTTCTTCCAGTCTGCGTAAGGCTCACCATAGACCCGCTCGCAGGCCTCTTCGTATTGCATTGGCACTCCTGGGATTCGATGCTGTTGAAAGAAAGCCTTGCTTTTTTTAATGACCATCCTCACACACACACAACACACACCAAACGCACACAAAACTAAAATGCAGCAAAAAAAAAGTTCAAGAGACAATATGAAAAAAGTAAAGATTGCTAATGATAAAGCCACGGGTCCATGAACCTTCGCACCTGCATGATACCACTTTGCCATGCAGTTCCGGCAAAATCCGGCCAGGTTCATTAAATCGATGTTCCTCCAGTTGTTGAAGCAATTGTGTTTCGGGGAAGCTACTCATGGTGGATAAAGTTTTGGGTTTTAGTTTATTTTGTACCCAAAAATGGGGGATCGGAATATCCCAAAATGGAGAACGTCTTGCGGGAGAAATGATTTTAAACTATTTGTGGGGTGTCTATGTTCAAGCAAACCCATATGGTGACAAGTTTTAATCTTTGAACTGAGTGGGACAACACATACGTGCATAAATTGCATAAATGTATAACATGTATACGTATTCAAGCAATTATAGGGCAAGAAGTTGCCGGTAAAGGTCCTGAAAGTGTTGACTTCCGTCATCACATGTCATCACCATCTATAGGCCCCCCCCAAAAAAACAAGTAATTAAGTAAATAAAATAATCAGAAAATTGACATCGCTTTAGGTTATAGTATCCATTACACTCCGGTGTCATCAAACATGGTTTGCTGGAAAATCATCCATTCAGTTCGATAATTTTATCAGCTAGAAGCCTAATAACCATCATCTTAAGGTCTGGTTGGTGGTTTCAACCCCTCTGAAAAATATGAAAGTCAGTTGGGATTACTATTCCCAACTGAATGGAGAAATATATAGAAATACACCAAATGTTCCAAACCACCAACCAGTTATTATCATCCATTATTATTCCAGGATAGTGTCCCTATGTTTTCTTCCGAAAACCTTCTATGGTTTTTCACCACCAAATCTGTAGCTCCCCTTCGCCTTGAAAAACCAAGGCTCTGCACATCCTTTCGCCATTGCAGATGTGCCACGAGTTCGCGGAAGGCGTATGCCTCCATCTGCACCGTTAAGGACGCCATCTTCGCGGCGAAAAGTCGGTCCCGCGGTCCCAGTTCGCCGGTGCGGTTGCTCTTCAGCGACCAGTCCCCAAGCGAAAATGGATGGCACATCCGAAGTCTCAGAATAAACCAATAAGAAACCTCCAATAAACCTCTTTCAGACCAATCATGACAAATCTGATGAGGTAAACCCTAAGATCCCTAGGCAACAAGAAACCTCTGTTGGTTGGTCAACCTATGCCATAAACCATCCTTGAAAAGGGTTTATGAAATTGGGTATACCCCTAGCAATGGGATGATCGTCTCCGCAAAATTCCCGTCTTCACCGTCTTCACCCGTCTGTTAGGCTTTGTCTGGTTGTGGCTGCCCCCAATTCCAATTGTTATCATTTCCCCTATTCCAATGCGGCCATGCCATTTAGGCCATCTCCATCCATCTCCCGTTTTTGGACAAACCTCTTTCAACGATGCTGATATATCCTTCAAATCTTCAGCCAGCCCAAAAGTGACACCCCAAGAATAGATGGTTAAGATTCGCCATAATTGTGGCGGTTCTGGTTCACAACCCCCTTCTTCTTGGATGAGTCACCTTTGAGCTGTTGGTTAAATCTTCTTCCAGCCATGTCTGATCCGGAAGAAAACTGAATAGATCTACGTCAAAAATCTTCATAACTATATTCCATCATAACCCATCTAACTATAGATATCTCTTTCGCCATAAACATCCATAAACCATAGTTATTGGAGTTATGTTAGCCATCTGAACCAACCAGCCATGCACCACCTTGGAGATTTTATCGGAAATCGGGCGTCCCTGCAGAACTACCAGCCAGGAAAAGTAGATGTAGCGCCTCGGTGGCACTGAGAATTCAAAGATTACCATCGGTCACAAGTTGTTGAGTTATCATGAACTACCTAGATATATAATATATAATTATATTGAAATGTGTTTTTTTAATGACTCAGAGTTGTTTTTGAAATAAGAAATCATGAAATGATATAATTAATGCAACAAAAACAACATCATCAGGACTCTGAACGAAAACGTTTCCATTTAGATATTTTAGATATGGCCTAGCTAGGCGTAGTGCGCTTTCAAAAGAGTCGCCGGCATGGCGCCACAAATTGGCACATGCGGGATGTGCAAATCTAGAAAGGATTATGTATATCCCATTAAAACTGGTCAATTTATATATATATATACAACCACCCTGAAGTAGACCGAAGATGCGATTTTCAAGGCTCTTCCCGTTTCACCGTTTCACTGATGTTTTTTTTATTATTTCATTTCCAATGTTCTATCTACTTCAGGATGATTATACTATGTATATCATATTCCAATTATCACTAGATCTACTAACCAGATGAGTGGGATGATGATCGAGGTGGTGGTGGTTTATGACATTGCTTTACTTTCACATTCTTCCGTGGCGAACCAAAAAGATAGAAAGGTGTTTCCAGGAGGTTAGTTCGTCTTATCTAATTCTATCTATTTTGGTGTTCTTAAATATCCCATTCTTGGTACAACCAAACAGCTCAACTAGGGTATAACTAGGTATTACTAGGTAATATTAATAGGTAATAGCACCACTTTCGAACAAGTTATTACATGGGATGATCCCTCATGTCTTGGTGCCCGGCTGCGCGCACTGCATCGCTGGGCTCTCGAAGGGCCAGGAGCGCCTCTTGAGAGACGGGGGATAGGTCAAAAACCATGGGGAAAATCATGGGGAAGTGCTGGGAAAATAGAATATATTATGCTTTATAAATGATTTTCCCCATGGATGTTCCCCATGGATATAATTATACTATATACTGCATATGGATTTATAGGATATTCTACTTTGATAAAGAATATAGTATGATGAGATATGATGAGATATGAATGATGGGGCAACCATTTTTTATGTGGGCTTGAGCAACAAGCCAATAGCGTTATTTCATTAATGCGTTACAACTAACAGATCTAACAGCTAGCTGGAATGCAGTTGGAATATCATGGGATGCTCCAGTAAACTCACAGAGATATGGACAATCCATCATAAATGGATGGATCATTTCCAAGGGATGCACCCTCTCGATTTCCAGCTAACAAAAATACGTTTGGGGTATGGTCCTCCCATGATGGATACAAATCCCTATCGATTGATGACCTCCTCTGTGGACAACCTCAACCATATGAGGAACCGGCGGACGGTTGAGCCACCATTTTGAACATCATGCCATCCCATGAAAAACCACCATGTTGATGAAAAATCACCCGTTTTGGCGAAATTCCCAGCTTGTTAAGGCTTAATCTCCATTTTTATTTATGAAATCCCCATCAATCATCCCCTATTATATACCACCATTTTTTTTTCGAAAAATCACCACATTTTTTCCCAAAAAAACAAAAAATGGTAGTATTTCTCCCCAAAAAACATTTAAAAAAAAAATCACCTCATTTTTGGTGAAAAAATCCCAGCCTTGGCTTCCCGGAACAGGGCTTTGCTGTACGAGGGATCTGCCACACCAGCCGCGCGAGCTGCCTGGCGATGAACAAGTCCCTGGTGAAAATATTTGTCCCTGTTTCGTGGGTTATCCCATGGGTTATGACCATATCATATGTATCTATACATATATATATACTATTTATTTATTTATCTATTTATTTATCTATCTATGTAATTGAATATAAATATATAGTATTATATAACCGCTTACATCCGTGGGATGCCCTCCAATTTTTTAGCAACGCAGAGAAACATGCCGAGAATTCTGTTTCCAGGATGGTATCGTAGGTAGTTTGTTGCTGTTTTCCCCAAAAGTTCCACGGTTCCAACTGTTGTTTTGTACCCTCTGGTAAACTAACATAGCTATGGAAAATCACATTTTTTATGGGTAATTCAACTATAAATGGCAATTTTCAATAGCAAACTGTTAGTTTACCAGAGGGTATACTTTTTGGAGGTTACTATAATGATAGCGATCATTTTAAGCAATGATAATAAGTGATAATGCTTCTTGTTCATGATGGCCAAATGTCATATTAAGAATGACTTAAATAAGTAGCAAGACTACTGACTTCATCATGTGGTCAACCCGCCCATGGCCCTTTGGATGCAGTGACAGACGGTGCCAAGGTGAAAAATCAAGAAGGATGAGTAAGCTACCTCTCTAGTTTTCAGATTCAGATGTACTTGGGTCACTGAAATTGGTATTTCGCTTCCTGTCACTTCAGCTGAGCAATGTTCAAACATGTTCAAACCCTCTGTTGTCCCTTGATACTGACCGGTTGAGAACGGATTGTTCATTTCTATAAATTATTTTCATTCACTCATCCTCCCTCTCTTTCAATATATTGAATCGCACCATTAGTTATAAATTATAACCCCATGCAATCATCAACCAACAGGGGTAGATTGGGTAGATCGCAGCCACTGCTGGACAGACCTGCAGAGAAGCGCGCGGATTGTGAAGGCTGGCATGTGCTGCACTGATGTTGCCCAACCTTGGCGAAAAGCGCGACATTTCTTGATGAAACAGATGCTGAAAAAAATGGATAAACAACGTGTGGTTTGACCATCAACAATCATGTTTTCTCCGGACTTAAGCAATCAATAACGGAGGTCACCCAGCGATGTTTGTTGGTTTTTGTTGCCCCCATGAAAACTAGCCCCACCATTATGAATGGAATTCCAAGCATAACGGGTATATTTATTCCCTATGAAGATGAATTGACGATCTTTTTTGCGGGTTAAGCATGATTAACCTATATATGTTCTATATATGATCTATATATGATCTATATATGATCTATATATGATCTATATAATATATTTAAATAACCCATTCTTTGGACAAAGATATCTCCTGATTGTTTTGATGATCCTGGTGAGACTTCACTGACACATGGCCATGAGCTGTTGAATGGTCACCCTTCGGCCCTCAAACATGGCTGGCTGGGAAATTCTTTCACCCAATGGAGCTTAGTGAAGCTGGGAAAATCATCGAACCCCATGGGGTATCTTCCAGCAAGCCGTGGAGCTGATTACCGGAGGGTAGAGGATCCTGCTGAACCCTGGGTTTTGATGCTTTTACTCCCATTACCCTCTGGTAAACTAACATAGCTATGGGAAAATCACCATTTTTAATGGGAAAACTCACTATTTCAATGGCCATTTTCCATAGCTATGTTGACATAACCGGAGGGTACTCCCATGACCATGTCTTGTTGGCGAGTTCACCTCGCCACGTGCTACCAGTACTACCACCTGTGATTTCTCAATTTATCCTTCCCCAGTCACATGGGGATGGGTCAAAACCCTGGTACCCCTGGTGAACCCCAAAATAGCTGGTAAATGGATGTTCATCCCACTAAAAATGTATCTATAGGTATTGACCCATACCCACACCTTAAAAAAGGAAAAAAACAAAACCAACAATTTCAACATCCACCAACAGATCACATGGTCGTTGGCATTTTCACCCACTTTTTCCAGCATTTTCACCACATCTTCCCATGTTCCCCCACTTTCCCCGAGATGCCCGGCACTGTGGCCGCCTCCCTTCCGGAGGCCTCTTTGCCGCCTTGTCTGATCGTAGGTTTACCAACCATCAAAGATCCAAAGACAAAAAACACAACCATCAAAATTGCAACCGTCACAAGATTTAAGTCAATTTCAGTCTTCAAGTAGTCATGAAGTGAAACTTACTTGAGATTTCGGCGATCATCCGCCTAGATGTTCCGGAGCCATGCGAGAACTGAAGCCGGCCTAAAAGCGCCAGGGATCTCTGGTAGCAATCCAAGGCATTTTCGGGTTCTCCGGCTCTGAGGTAGTTGTTCCCTTCCTGCGCAGATTGATGCTCTGTAAATTCAATACCATCACCATGTTTAATGGGAAAACTCACTATAAATGGCCATTTTCAATAGCTATGTTAAATTACCAGAGAGTAATTGGCTGGTTGAGCGATCAACATGAACCATCAAGATTGCCGCAAGCAACCGATGCACCATACATCGGAAGCCAGGAGGTGATACAGCAAAGATCACCGTGCAGAAAATCGTTCCGTCATTACCCTTGGTTTGATCAGCGTGAAACTCAAGATCCAAAATTCCCAAGTCTCGTTCCATTTCATGTTGGTTGGTTAAGAACGGGATTCCCAGGTCATGGATGATGATCATCTCATATCATCTCCAATATATTGGGTCATATAGACCCACTCCCACCAGAAAAAAAGAAACCACATCAACCAATAGCGGTTTTGAACACTGCTCATTTGTAAAACTGCTTTTCTTCTTGAACACGACCAAGTCGTCATGCGGTAACCATCTCCCAAGTTCATTCTTAGCCAGACTGGATTCAAAATCATACATACCAACATCTGCCAACATCTGCCAACATGTGCCAACATCACCAACAATACACCAACACGAGTGATTTCTGAGTGCCGTCCTAACTCCCCTCGATTTTTTTGTTTTTCCATAAATTGCCAAGTTTGAGGGCATACCCTCCGGTAATCAAACATGGTAATGGAAAATATCTTGAAGAAATGGCGGTTTTGATGAGGAAATCCTCGAAGCCAATGTGGAATTCGGAATTGCCCATTTGATTTTCATCATATATCTCCATTTTACCAACATTTTTGCTGTGGGTTAAATCCCCATGTTTGATGGTTAAATCCGGATGGGCTCACCACTGACTGGTGGCTGGAAAACAACCCGACTTGGTTGAAAAGTCAACCATTTTTCGTTCGAACCCCCAAATCTGAAGAAAAATCCACCATGAATCAATCAATCCCCAAACATCTCAAAAAACAAGGGCTGAAAAACCTATCAAAAATCACCATGTTTCATGGTCAAATCAGCGGTCCTCCTTCAGAGTGATGGCTTCAAGGTCACCGCGGTCCGGTTCCGAATAGCCACCCTGCAGGGTTCCACTTGGGAGTCGATAACTTTAAGCCCATAGAAGTACGGTAATTCCAATCCGAGTCAAGTTTCCAAACAAATTAAATTGCCCAATAATTGTCATCCTAAGTTTCCCCCAAGAAAAATCATCCATCCCTACCGGCGTCCCTGATAAACCAACAGGTTGATTCTTTAGTAGCCCTTAAAACGAGAGAAAAATTGTTTAACAGTTTAACCGTTTAACCGTTTAACACTATTTTGGGATCGGCTTATATCGGGTTCTCTTTTTCGAGGTTGCTATGATACTACACCCGGGTTGCCCTGACTGACCTCTTCCACCATAGCCTTCCACAAGAACTTTTCCTGACGGCTATTTGGGCGGTTGAATGACTGTCAGTTGGAAACAAAACACATTGAAATCAGATGAAGAAATCCAACTGCAAAACAAATCCTCAAAAAGATTGAGGCAAAAACGACTTCAAAGTTGTTAAATTAAAACAACTGGTAATTATACAGCGAAAATTCGAGAATTTATGTGGGTGAATTGTAGTAGTTCACTAGCCTGAAAAAAAAAACTACAGAAAAACAATTTGGGGATGATTCCCCGAATCCTAACCATCATTCCAGTGACGTTACAGTCATATTCATCCTGAAACCCTAGGTGATCCTGAAAAATTGGCGTGGGTGCCCCAGTTCATTGGCGAAGTTGGCAAACATCACATCAGTCCAGAAACTGGCTTTATAGTGGGTGGATGTAGATGATATATTGAACTGATGGGGGCAACATAAACCAACAACTGGGGGGGCACCACCTCACACAATTGATAATTGCTTTGTACCCATACTAAATCCCCTTAAAAAATCCTTGGGTTCATTTTCCAGATTCATCCCCTTATACCCTCTAGAAAATAAATTCACAGTTTGACCCTGCCATGAGTCAGGGGTTGGAAGATGAGGCTTCGTTTCCACTCTTAACCATGGTTAACCATTTTTTTTAGTGGTTTCACTGTTTTACTCATCTTCCAACCCCGGCTCATGGCGGGGTCAAACTGTGAATTGACTGGCTAATCCCATCCTTCGCCCTGGGTAGCTCTGTCCTTGACGACGCGGCAGGTGGTTCATCGGCATCAAGCAGAGGCTGACATGTCGAAAAATGGACTTAGATGCCCCCGAGCTCCAGAAGTTTATGGAGATTTTGAGCACAAAAAAAAAAACGAGATCCAGCTAACCCTGATGGTATGGCGGGATATTGTATAAAATGGGATTCTGAGTATCATGAAAAATTATATTATTGGGGCTGGTGCTGAAAATGTGATGATTATATTATGTCCGAACACTTGCAATGCGGACGCCGAACATGATGATTAACAAGTGAATTTAATGGTACGGTACTATAGTACAATGTTCAAGAAGCCAAATGTCACCCATTCGGGCAGCCAAACAGAAAAGAACAACGAGGTTAGGATCATGCATTTTTTTGCCAATGTGATTCAGAATGCCATTCCATCTTTTTCAAGCTGGAAATTATATAATATTGGCAAACCCGGCGAATACCGGCCCAAAATTACTGTCCTTTGGGATTGGAAAATGTCCAGAAATGTCGATGAAAAAGCTGGTGAGTCAGTGATTATGTTGCAATGGCAAGTTTGATTAGGAATGGGTAGCTTACTGGGTAGCATCCATTGGCATATGTCTGCACCTATCGCACTGCTTCTCGTGGCCTTTTCATGTATTTTCTAAGAAGCTGGGCCCCAGCTGCGAGCAATACCGGAGTACAAGAGGCCCGCCTCATCAAACATCCCCAATTTTGGATTTCCATGGATTTCCCATGGGACTTGAGTCTTGACCAAAAAATGGGCTCCCTGTGCATTTCCGGACAAATCAAAAAGTCCAATCGCCCTAGGAACTGGCTGGGAAACCCAACTGGACCACTTGGCGTGTGAAGCCATCTGTAAAATTCGACCTGAAATGGTTCCTATCTCCCAAGTGCCAGCGCCATGATTGGCTTCACCGCGCTTACCAGAATTGGTTTGATGGAAAATTTACTGGAAAACATCTACCCTCTGGTTATGTCAAAATAGCTATTGAAAATTACCATTTATAGTGGATTTTCCCATTAAAAATGGTGATTTTCCATAGCTATGTTAGTTTACCAGAGGGTATTATGTTTGATGGTAAACATCCGCTCTTGCTGCTTCAACTTGGCAACACCCCCCATTTTTGATGGTGGTGTCCATGTGACCTGACCACTTTCAACGGCTCTTTTCCAGGAGTCGACGACAACGACTGGAGGCCAGGCCTGACTAGAGACGGGTGATGCGTTCGGCGTGGCTCCGAACCAGCAAACTCATGAGTGCCATGAGCAGAACTGTGGCGGCAACCTTGGGGATGATTTTGCTTGGGAAAATCCGAGAACATCGTCTACAACAATGGTCAAGATATGTTAAGATTTCATCCCCGGCCATGAATCAACATGAAACTTATGAGTCATCATCTCGGGCTTCATGGGGTTCATGATCCTGGCTTTCATGACCATATTTCACCCTCCAAACTATGTATCCCAACAATGAATCAAGTAGGGATCCTCATCCAATGTCTTGGGAATCTTCCATGTTAACCCAGGATTAATGATTACGAACCCCCAATTGATAATCAAGTAATCCGGGGTTGACATTACTCTGGCAGCAAATCCCCCCATGTATCTGAATATGTGTTGATTTTTTATTTTTCCCATGTTTTCCTTGGTGATTTTCCATTGCCACGCGCACCAAAGACCATTGTAAATCAGAACCCAGCAACAATCCACCACCTCAATGCCCGAGGAATTCCCCACGAGATCGGCCCACTTCGAACAGCTCGCTCCTTCGACACGTCCTCGGCATCGGCATCGGCGGGCTCGGACCTTCCAAGGACCTCCGGGGGCACCCGAAGGTAGGCCTGGCCGGCCTGGGATGCTGGGTGATACCACAAGGCGTAGGCCAAACCCACCGAGTCGTCGATGATGAAACCAATGTACTTCCTGTGCCAAGGACCCAAACTGAGGTGTGAGTTTCCCATGGGAATATTCAAATCCCCGTGGTGCAAACCCAACCATTGCCTGAGATTTGGCACCATTTAAAAAAACACATGAATTCTGAGCAAGTAGATGCAAGTAGTATAATAAAAGCTCTTGAACTGGACATATGCATTTTTCATCATTTTTCTCCATACTTGTATCTTTCAGACCTTCTCCTATTCCAATCCTATCCCCCAAAAAAAATCCATACGTCAGGGCTGATCATCCAATGTCCGGTGGCTGCAAAATGTGGCATTTTAAGTGACGGACCAAACCACCACTTCATCATTGGATACCCTCTGGTTATGACTAACATAGCTATTGAACATGACCATTTATAGTGGATTTTCCCATTAAAAATGGTGATTTTCCATAGTTATGTTAGTTTACCAGAGGGTATATGTTGCGTTTTTTTTGGCCCAACAAGGTATATCTCTCCCCGCCAAAAAGACCAAGTGTGCCTCAAAGTGACGGACCAAACACAAGGTAGATGGCTAAACACATTGCAGTTCCATTAAATCTATGGATAAATCTCCATTTCTTTGCGATTCAAGGCACCCTTAAATGGTTCTAAGACGTTCCAGGTCTAGTAATGACTAACATAACAATGGAAAATCACCATTGAGTTCGTGAATTTTCCCATTAAACATGGTGGATCTTTCCAGTTCGTTATGTTAGTCATTACCAGAGGCTAAGCTAAGGCTTTTTGTTGGAACCCTATGGAGTCGAATCCTGGAGGTATTTTTCAAATGTCAACCCTGGATTAATAAACCCTTAGGCTGGTTAATTGGGGGGGGGTACCATGTAAGTATCAGATTATGACTATTGGAGGAGTACCCCCTTAATTAATAAACCATGGTTTATTAATCCGGGGTTGACATTACGTTCCAAGTTTCAACGCTTCGCTCTCAACGACCAAGAGGAAGAGCAGGTGACAGCTGTGAATCGCCAGACGCACCTCCGGCAACACGTCGCAGAAACGCAGGACTAAGGCGACGTTGTCCGTGACCGTAAAGAGAAGCTGAACTGGAAATAGACTGTACCTGCAATGTGGTGCCCCCAGCTATAAGCTGGGTTATAAACCCATTAACTATGATATATCTACCAAATGTAGTCCTAGTTAATTATTGGTGTTATAAGCCAAGTTGGGTAACGAACTGGGGAACCACCTTGTTGCCGGGCTCCGGGTGCGTCTTCACCCCTGAAGCACCCTGGCTAGTTCCAATATTTGGCTTGATGTCAAAAACCGAAGCCCCACATGTTTTCTGTGAAAACCGAAAGCAGGCCTGGGTGCAATCCCATACCTGAAAGGTAACCAAACTGACCAGTACGGATCCTTTTCTCAACTGGGTATGGCCATCCAATTTTGAGGGGTACCCAATTTTGATCCATACCTGGAATGAGAATAGATCGTCTTAAAGGGCTTGAAAGTTTGAACACGTCCACCAATGTCAACCAGGTACCAATGGTCGTTCACATACATGAACAGCATCCAATGGTTATAAAAGATGGGAAAGATCGAACTTCCAAAGGCCGCGATTGGCAGCAGCATCATCTTATCCATCCTTGGCCAATGCTGTTTGCACTTCCACAGGCACTGCCGCAAGTTTTCAGACATCAGCAGGAAGCCAGTGACCACAGGGAGCCAGGACCAAATCACATCCCAACGTTTGCAGAAGGCGAGGGCTTGAGGCTCGCGATCATCATGGATCCCTACTCTGCCCCACCAATGTTGACATGGCCTGGAAAAGCCATGTAAGGGGAGTGAATCAGCTGGTGCAGGTCGAGTGAAACCGCTAGTAGTTGGTTTCAACGAGTAACTCCAAAAACTCTTGGGTTTAATGGCTATAATGGCTGATGTGTCCAAAGTTGATGCTCTTTCAAACCAACTTGCAACTGAAAGGTTCAAGAAAAGAGGGGCGGGTCACAAAGAAGAACAAGAAAAAATCTGGATTTTATAAACATATTAAACATCCTCCGAGCAGCTCCATCCTCCACTGCAGATTCGGAGCATGGCACCAGTGCTGGTGACTTTGTGAATGCCTATTTTCCTGGCCCTTTTTCGGTGGCCAGGATGACTGGAAACTCATAGAATGATGATAATGATTACTGATGATTTCCCCATATGTTCCCATTCAAAGATATGTTCTCTTGGTTGAGATATAAACCATTGCCATGTGAAACTCGCGGAGAGTATTACGTTGCTGCCCAAATAAATTGGGTCAGTTGGTTTGCAGAATAGGACCCATCCTGAAAATATCTTCTGAAGTGATTCAGCTGAGAACAGCAAATTCTTCCCAAACCTGAGTCATAAACATCATCCTTCGAATCCTAAATGTCATTTGTGGAGAGGTCATCTTGTCTTTTTCCAACCAGCAAGGTCGTTGGAATTGTCCTGAATTCACTTTGTGATTTCCAGGGCTGTCCGTGACCTTGGCATGAAACGATGAGCTGCTGCAGCACTTTGAAGCCGTGGAAAACTGGTGCTTTCGACCAGAAGATCGTGGCCAATTTTGAGAATCATCAGGAGGCCGCCAATGAAAAAACAGCTAAAGTGGCACCTTTCCATGGAAAACCCCGCAATTTTGAGAGCGAGATGGTGGTTTTTCAAATGTTAGGAACAACATTTCGTCGCCATTTCAGGTACCAGAAGGCACTGTAACCATATTTTGGCAGTATATCTTAAGGTATATCCCCTTACATGGCCCTATAGACCTTACATATGGTAGGTACTTCCAATAAATCGGTTCCTGAAATGGCCACTTATTTCGTTATCTCAAAAATTTCATGTCTATGGGTTGACACCCTTCGTGGCAAGTAAACAAGTAAGATAATGGCCAAAAACACACGATGGCTGATGGGTGCGCACCAAATAATGATCGAAATCCGACGGTCCCATCGAAATAACACGAGCGAACCGTTCCCATATCCGTTCCCCACAATGAATGCATCTTGGAGCAGTCCCCCATGTAGAAACCATCATTTATACGACCCGGCCAGCTATCTGTATAGCCCGACCCACCCATGCAGCCAGCATTTTTTCCCTGCATCGCAAGGTTTGGGTCATCGAATTGGGGCGCCCAGCGACGCCCAGAAGCGCCTGTGCTAAAACATGCTAAAACTTCAGATTTCCAATGACGATCCCTGTTCGGAAATGGTTACTGTTCACCGGAGTTGGAGTGAGCAAGTTTGGATCCATCTATTTTCACTGTGGTTTTTGCAATTCTCAAGGAGCTTACGGCATCACAAATCACATGGACAATCCCTCAAAGAATGGCTGGGATTCTCAATAGTGGGATATGATCATGATATTCCCCCGCACTATGTAGGAGGTAAACTAACAAGCCCGAAAAACAATTCATCAACATACCATCATGTCAATTACCTGTTCCCTGCTCCCGTATTTATGATGAATATGTTTAAAGCCCCTCTAAATCATGGCTAGGCCCCCATGAACTCACAACCATTTCCGGGTTCGGGTTTTACTTCGCCCACTGGTGTCCATTGGGGTCGAACTCCGGCTCAGCCAAGATCAAACGGCCCTCGGCGCCGAACGTCACCGTCACACTTCATGGGGAGGGGAATTGAAATACCCAAATGAACCACAAAAAATAAAACGGTGCCATCCCGGTATACGGGTTGTTAAATGTTTAGATAGATAGATTAGATTAGATTAGATTAGATTACATTAGATTAGATTAGATTAGATTCGATTCGATTAGATTAGATAGATAGATAGATAGATCCACTGAGATAGAGACTTAGATAGAGACTTAGATAGAGACTTAGATAGAGACTAGATAGAGACTTTGATAGAGAGATAGAGAGAGAGAGAGAGTGAGAGAGAGAGAGAGAGACAGAGAGAGAGAGAGAGAGATAGATAGATAGATAGGTAGATAGATAGATAGATAGAATGATTGATAGATAGATAGATAGACAGGCAGACAGAGATAGATAGATAGACAGACAGATAGATAGATAGATAGATATATAATATATATTAGTGATTATGGTGATTTGCAAGAAATTTGTTAGTATAACTAGGCAACCGGTTGACTCGCCGCCCTTGTAAGGGTGATGAATTTAAAATTATGATGTTTGAGGCTAAGAGACAACATGCTGGTATTCGCAGGACTTGTCAAAAAATGTTTGCAATATGGACATTCATTTCGATTGGCAGGCGTGTGACTCAAGTGTAAAAATTTGCATTTCGCCTGCGTAGTGGATCGATTTTGCTCTTCAAGGGCAAAAAAAAAACACGTTAGACATTTTTGATTTTCAATCATCCCAGTCATATCAGGCCGACATTCACTCATCCATTTTTTCCTTCTTCTCAACGCTTCAGTGCCAGAGCGCTTTTGTCAACGCAGCAGCCACAGACTGCAACAAGGCGACGTTATGACGCCATGTCCAGCTGCAAGCCCAAGTGTATCTTTTTTTGGTACACTTGCTGGTTTTTCTTGTGGAGCATGGACATTGGTCTCCATGTTTTGAAGTGTTTCCATGTACCATGCATTTGTTGAGTACCAGCAACATTGGCTCTATGGTCAAAAGCGGCAACATGTTCCGTAACGGAAGGGAAGTACTCGTCAAGGACGTTAATACACCCCCCCCACCCCCCTGATAATCACACGACAGCCAATGCAACATGTTGACATCGGCAACATGCTCCGTAACGTAAAGGAAATACTCGTCAAAGACGTTAATACACCCCCCCAACCCGCCCCCCTGATGATCATACGACAGCCAGTGCAACATGTTAACAACGGCAACGTTCCGTAACGTAAGGGAAGTACTCGTCAAAGACGTTAATACAACCCCCAACCCCCTGGTGATCATACGACAGCATGTGCAACATGTTAGCAACGCCAAAAATCAAATCCTATACCCCCATTTTGAAAACCTTCATTTTTCAAAATTGCAACCCTTCGAATGGATCGTAAATGGCACATCTCAAAATTAACAGCCCTTCTAAGGGCGGCGTATCAGCCGCATGCCTATAACTACCATGCATCACCCTTGTTACCAACCAAACAACAAGGTTATGTTTAATGGCTCACATGGGGATTGAATCAGCAAAATAAACGAGCAAACTTCTATTCTCAACAGCAAAGGTAAACAAATGGGCATATAGTATAGTTACTGGATAGGTCATAAACTCTGACTTTCAGGGGGGATAAAAAACAGTCATTTCAAAGTTTCAAACGTCACGAAAATTAATGTGAACTGCGGTGCGCCGTGGGTTGGCGGGCGACTTCACCCACGCATTGGGGTTGCTCCGCTCAAACATTGGAGTTTCATGGTTCACTTTTCATGGTGAACCTTGGGTGCCCCGCTAGGGATCTTTCGTAATTATGAGGGTATGTCATTGGCAAAAATGGTGAGTGATATTGAATGAGTTAATATGTCATGATCTTTTTTGGGGTGTGTGCGTCGTTGTGTGTCAGTGAAATACCAAATCATGTCACCAATGCACCTAAGTGATTCGAATAAAATATCATGACGTAAATATTGTATCATGGATATATTAACGCATCTTCGGAATTCTACCCCCCACAACTGAAAAAAAAATCTGCCTTTTACCAACCTTGGAACCCCAGCCTGCCGGCGCCCACTGGATCCGTTCGGCCCGACGGTCGGAACGTTCGGCTTTGGGGCAGCGTTCAGTTCCAACCTCAAGAACTTGATGCGCATCTCAGCGGCTGGGTGCTGGTGTAAATGGGTTATACCCATGGTTACAAATGGATCTGTAAGGTTGATTCACTTAGTAACTGGGGTTAAAACCTATTTACTAACTGGGACCAGCCACCAAGTATCAATATACAATGTAGAAGATATTTTTATATATGTACTGGTCAATATAGTAGGTACATTCTGGCTGGTGGGTCCCAAAGTGGCATGCCATTGTTTCTTGTTTGTGAATTCTGTATCTGCCGTTTTTCTCCTTCTGCTGGTTGGCTGACTTTGCCAGGTGCGAATAAGAGCCCTACACGAAAACAGTGGCCACGTTGTACTGCATAGACCAAAGTGGACAGTGGATCGCGCGGCATGGCGAAGCTAGTCCATCCCAAGAAGGTGCACGGCGTACACCACCAACTTTTTAGAAAATCGCGCGGATGAAAAGTCAGGCGAAAATCTCAAGGAAACCGTTGTTTTTCTCCACCTGAATCCAAGGGTCAAGGGTTCCCCCTGCGAAGCCCTAGGCAACAAAAGGCCCCTGATTCTCCTTAGATAGTGCAGCGGCAACGCATGAGACTTGTCTCCTGGACATTGATGGTTTACTTTCATGAGGTTAATGTCTGCTGTCTGCCGTCATCGACTCAGTGCCAAGTAGAGAATGACACATAGATTTTCATATGTTTTATGTAATTATTTATGCGTACCTTCCGCCTTTGCAGTTCTTGTTTCGCTCATTACAATCCTCTTAGACTCTAAACCAAGAGTGACCTGGAATTGGCATGATCATGAATCAATTCTTGGGGAACCAACCAGCGCACAGCGGCACCAGTTGACACGTGTCGAAATCGTAACCTGAAAAGAACGATTCCTCGATGGAAAGATTGATACCCCAGAACTCCAACTGGACATATGGATAAAGATCGACTTTTAGGGTCTCAGACTGAAATTTTGGTCTGAGGGTGATCTCAGGCAATTTTATGGAATTTTCACAGTTTCAGGCTGATTTGCTTGAATTTTGCTTGAATTTCAATCTGAATTTGGGAAGAAGCCAGGCTCAAACCAGGAACGAATTCAAGAACTACTTGACCTTCCCGATGCTTACCGATTCCTTTTTTCTTCTGGCACAAGCTAGATCCAAAAACTACAGCTCAATAATTCAAAATCCAAAAAGTCATCACACTGTGACACGCTTGAAGTGTGTTGTCGGTTAAAAAATAAAACTTATCTTGCCAGCTTTGCACAGGCTGATGAAACATCTTATTTCCACCATACTGGTCTTGGGACCCTGGGATTTCAAGCTGGGTTTGGAATTGCAAAGTTGAATTTATGCAAACATCGGGCTGAATTTGGTTAATAACCAAAAACAACTATATAATGAAAAACAAGGACAAGGGCAAACAACAACGCACTAATCAGGGAAAAAAAACCTGTCTTTATTAGATGTGTCTTGTTTCTTTGAAGTTCAAATCTTGATTCTTTCAAAACCTTCCCGATGTTTTTAAGTTCAAAGAAAGATTGAACACCTCTGGCCATGTCGAATCTTTGGCTGGAAGTTATGTGGGGACGTCCAATCCATCAGCGTTTCTGCGTTGGCGTTGCTGATCTGCAAGACCACGCCGTTAGTTACCAGTTGGGACGATTGCTTCTGAGATTTCTGAATGCACCCCCAAAAATCCATACCATGAAAAACACGCGGAATGGATCTCGATACCATTGGACCAGAGCTACAAGTCTTGGTTCAGGCTAAATGTTCAGCTTGAATTCAGACCATTATCATGGCCGATTTCGTGTCGGTATTTGCTCACATGGAGCCCTAAAAATCTTTGGACATGAAAATATGGAGGTGTCCTAAAATGAGGGTGCCCAAATCATCCATTTTCATCGGATTTTTCATGCTAAACCATCCATAAACATCCAGGGTTACCCCATGGAAAGCCCCAATATTTCTGGGCAACAAGCCAATAGCCAAACCCAAAACCCATTTCTCAGGCACCTTAGCAGCCCCCACCTCACCCTGCAGGTCTTGGGGATTAAGCCCTGCGGCTATCCCCGATGTGTCGGACAAAAAAAAAACAGTTCCCCACGCCAAATGACGGTCAACCGGCGCCAATCCCACCTACTTTGGGCCGTTTCTAACGGTAAAACATCCTCGAAAAAGCTGCCTTTCACCCGAAAACTTTGTGGGTCTCAATCATCACCGGTCTTTATGCGCACTCTTGTCAGTTCTGTAATGCCGTCACCCAAATTTGGCCATGGGACATCTATTCATCTTCGGAAAACATATAGAGAGTCATGAGCTTCAACGGCGAATTTGCCCAAGCTTGAGTCGCCAACAAATCCATGGGATGGTCATGCCGCGAATACTCCTGGAAAGGAGCAGGGTATCCTCGAGGGTAGCATTTTCCACCTGACATGTCTTTAGCTAAGACAGGAAGCTGTTTTAGGGCACTCCACCATTGCCTTTAAATTGTGTTCATTAGAACATACTAGAACCCTCTTTCCCGGGCTCATGAAAGCAAGACCAAACGGGTTTGGCTGAAAAAACATGCTATGTTTAGTTCTTTTAACCATCGCAAGGCTAGTCATTTTGAGCCATACAAGGTGGTGGCTTTGTTTGTTGGCTAGGAGTAATTAGGGCGGTTCACAACTCCAATAGCTATGGGGTTATGGTTGATATATCGAACCTGTCAATGGGGGTCAACATCATGTAAAGCAACAAACACACCCGGGGCCCCGCCTTGGACGCGCCACCCAGGCCAGTCAATGTGACAGGCTCCCGGACACCTGCATGGGAAGGCACATGAAGGTCCGAACCTACCCATGGGATTCTGAATCTACAGTAGCCTTGGGGAACTTGCTGAAGCACCCAAGTCAATGGATTGGCAAGGGAAAATTTACAGGAAAACTCCATATTTAGTGGAAAAAAACTATGGTTTCCTGTAGATTTTCCCTTAAACCAATCCATTGATACAGTGAATTCAGTAGAATAGGAGCTGTCCATGGGACGAACGGCCAGGTTTGGACCAGAAAGTGAGACGCACCAACTGAAGATCGGAACCTACGAAGCAAAGAATGTGAGTGGCTAGTGAAAGGCGAAGAACACTTCAGCCACCAGGAAGTGGATTATACTGACCCATTTACCAAGCATGCGCTGACCATTTACTGAATGGTTACCTTAAACATATTAAACATGTATCAATTTCATGTGGCAAAATCTTTTATATTTCAGACCCCCATTTCTGGTATTTCTTTCATGCGGTTCCGTGAGATACGCTTCCGGCGACCCCACCTTGGTACCAGCCCGGTCTGACAGACCTGCGACGGATCCCCCCAGTCGGACAGGTACCGGCACCTCAAGTGGATCCTTCAAGTTGGGCAAAAGTCGCCGGGAAAAACCACTGATACTGTCATGCTAATTTATGTTAATTTAACATAGCGAACTGGAAAAAACCCATTCCCACTCACCATTCCTTAAATCCCAATGTTTCATAGTCTAACGACCATGTTCCAGCATTTTGGATGATATAAGATTGGTAAAACAATGCCATAGACCATCCCCCAGGAAAATCACCCTCAATATATGTGTTATAAACTTACCATATCTTTACCATTCCCAGGAAAATGGGGGGTTTATGGGCATTGTTTTAGCCACGTTAACAGCATGTTTTGTTCCCCTATTTTGATGGTCGAATCCCAAAAGTTTTGACCTCCTTCGCAAAGTCGCACCTGCTTGGTGTGGATTGGAAGACGCGAGCTTGACGTGATGCCTGTCAGTTTAGCGCATATAGTGTCTGTTTCTCAGGAATTACGTGGATATAGTACAGATGAACATATAGTTGTCAATATATTTTTGTACAAATATTTATTTATTTATATATATATATGCATATGTTTAAAGATATGAATACATATGTATGTATGTATGTATGTATGCATGTATGTATGTATGTATGTATGGATGTATGTATGTATGTATGTATGCATGTATGCATGCATGCATGCATGGATGCCTGTATGTATGCATGCATGGATGTATGCATACATGCATGCATGGATGCATGTATGTATGGATGGATGTATGTATGTATCTATGTATCTATATATCTATGTATCTATGTATCTATGTATCTATGTATCTATCTATGTATCTATGTATCTATCTATCTATGTATCTATGTATGTATGTATGTATGAATCTATGTATGTATGTATGTATGTATGTATGTATGTATGTATGGATAGATGTATGTATGTATGTATGTATGTATGTATGTATGTATGTATGTATGTATGTATGTATGTTTATGTATGTATGTTTATGTATGTATGTATGTATGCATGTATGTATGTATGTATGTATGTATGGATAGATGTATGTATGTATGTATGCATGTATGTATGTATGTATGTATGCATCTATGTATGTATGTATGTATGTATGCATGCATGTATGTATGTATGTATGTATGTGTATGTATTTGCATATGTATATGTATGAGTATGTATGTGTATGAGTATGTATGAGTATGCATGAGTATGTGTGAGTATGTGTGAGTATGTGTGAGTATGTGTGAGTATGTATGAGCATGTATGAGTATGTATGAGTACGTATGAGTATGTATGAGTATGTATGAGTATGTATGAGTATGTATGAGTATGTATGAGTATGTATGAGTATGTATGAGTATGTATGAGTATGTATGAGTATGTATATGTATGAGTATGTATGAGTATGTATGAGTATGTATGAGTATGTATGAGTATGTATGGGTATGCATGATTATGTATGATTATGTATGAGTATGTATCACTATGGTTGCTTGTTGTACGCCCATTCTGCGCGGGGGAGGGGGGGCAATCTGAGGGCTCCAGCGGCTTGCGAATTGCTCTCCCAGTCTCTGTGTGGCGAGTTGGCCGTAACAAGCAGCATGCAGGCACTCCAAAGCTATATCCAGAAGGGAAAATACCAATTCATTCGGTGTCCAAGGTGCATGTTTTGCTCCTCAACTCGTTTGTAGATGAGAGCACGAAGTCCTTCTACGTGGTCGGTTCGTTGCTTTGGTTTTTGCTTAAATGGGTTTCATCAGTGTTTGAGGTGTTCCGACCACTTCTTCAGATTGTAGTATCATTATTCCTGGGTAGGTTCTGTATCTAATAAACACAACCCTTCTGCGAAGTCGGGCTTGGATGCATGTGTTAGCTCTAGTCGAACAATAGAGTCCTCGAAAAAAACCACCCAAAACAAAATTAATTGAAAAAAAATAATTGGATAACCAACGGTCCACCTGGATTAATTTCGTTAACGGGGGGTGATTATACATATGTGTGTGTGCCTATTGTATATATATATATACATATACATAATCATATACATATACATATATGGCTATATGTATTTGTGTGTGTTGAGGCTCAGATATCTTGTATATACTATTGAATAATATCACTATGTTTAACAAGTTGGGTCATGTAGTGCTTTGACCATGAACTCATTCAACGGTGGTTGATCTTGAATCAAACACACCTGAAGAAAGCCAACTATGACCCCGCCGGTCTTGGGCAGGACCTCTTAATTAGATGACATGACCACGCACAATATTTGGAGCATCACCGATTGGCAATCGTGCGTCCTGAATCGTGGGTACCATATACAACCACATCATGACAAGTATGGAACCCGTCACACACTGCATGGGGTTCATCACATCAACATCTACCTGACAATCTCGTGCCTCGTCCAAGCCATCAGAACGACCTCCCAGATTGCTTGGGGAAAGGGTCCACTGAATCCACAATAAAATGTAGCAAGGATCGTTTTTGCAGATCTGAGAGATGGATGAAAATTAATGATGTAAATTCCCTATATGGCTATATGCATGATATAATCGTGTGTGGATGGTGAGCTCCCCTGGAGACAAGTCGAAACATCGACGCCAAGAAAATCAGAAAAACAAAACCAAAGCCGTCCAAATCATCAGAGATTTCAACCAAAAAAACAAATCCATAAGGGAAATGGTCCCAGTCCAAGAACTGTTCGAACAGCTGCGTTCGTCTCCACCTGAGGCTACTGAAGCTCTGAGTTGAGGTTCTTCTCTCCTAGCAGTGGATGTCGGCAACATTCGGCAACGAATCACGGCAGGAGACCCTGCAAGAACATCCTCCAACCACTCCAGTAAAGCAAGATAATAATAACAGGCTCAGGTGGAAAGCATAACTAGATCATCATCCCATCTGTAATGGATACCCTCTGGTTATGACTAACATAGCCATGGTATAGATGGCCCATTTATAGATGGTTTACCTGGGTTTACCTGGGTTTACCTATTAAAAATTGTGATTTTCCATGGCTATGTTAAATAACCAGAGGGTAATATTTAATATCTGGAGAAATATGAAATATGTAATTATCATCAATGAGTTTCAGTCGGTTCGAATATGTCCAAATTGTGTAATTATATTAAAGCAGGAAATGTTCATCAAACACCTGGAAAACCGCATGATCTAAGCACAAGAATTGTTGACTCTGCATAATCTAAACCGAACACATCGAACATCTGAAAATTGAATATATTTCTAGCTGAGTCATAATAAATCACCAACCTGAAACTTGCGGCGAATTTAAGGGGATAGTTACCTCATGTTACCATCATTCCAGTGACGTCACTGACGGGAAATCACTCGTCCAGATTGTATCCCCATTGTATCTTAGTTCCCTCCTAACCGCAGGATACAACGGATACAAGTAGTATATTTAAGAATGATGCAGATCCATCATCAACCCCAAAAAATGTTCCTATATCATCGCCTACATCAATAATATATAATATAAATATATAATATAAATTCTCTGGTGATGAATATTGCTCGAATGGGACTATCATGCCTAATCATTCAAAGACAACATAGAAAAGTAATTCATCACTACATTTAGATACATTTATGTAGTAGGATTTCTGGTTGGTGGCTTCAACCATCTTGAAAAATATGCAAGTCAGACGGGATGATGATTATTCCCAACTGAATGGAAAAATATACCAAATGTTCCAAACCAACCAACGAGTTATTGTCATCCATTATTATTCCAGGATAGTTTCCCTATGTGTTCTTCTGGAATGGAGGATTGTTGAACCAGAAAAATCACTTTTTTCAAATCCCTACAGAAAATCATTTTTTCCTAAAATCCATATAAAATTCAGTAGGATTTTACGACTTTTATGTGGTTTTTTTATATGAACTCCCATTACTCCAGGATAGTTTCCCTATGTTTGGATCCATAAAATCCATAAAATCCAGATTTGGGTTCTGTGAATCCTGGAAATGCTGGACCTGGGGAAACCCCCCATCCCATCCCATCCCGCATCGATCGCATCGCACATCGCGACCTGGAACTCCACGCGGCCACGTTCGCCACGTTCTCCGGCGGCCCATGGTAGCTGAAGGACACGTCCCGAGGTTGTGGGGCCTGGAGTTGACATGAGTCAACCATCAAAAATCGTGATTTAACTATCAAAAATGGTGATTTAACAATCAAAAATGGTAATTTAAGCATCAAAAATGGTGATTTAACTATCAAAAATTGTGATTTAACCATCAAAATGGTAATTTAACCATCAAAAATGTTAATTTAATCATCAAAAATGGTGATTTAACTATCAAAAATTGTGATTTAACTATATATCAAAAATTGTGATTTAACCATCAAAAATTGTGATTTAACCATCAAAAATTGCGATTTAACTATCAAAAATGGTAATTTAAGCACCAAGAATGGTGATTTAACCATCAAAAATTGTGATTTCATCAAAAATTGTAATTTCAGCATCAAAAATGGTGATTTAACCATCAACAATGGTGATTTAACCATCAAAAATTGTGATTTAACCATCAAGAATGGTAATTTAAGCATCAAAAATGGTGATTTGACCATCAAAAATTGTGATTTAACCATCAAAATGGTAATTTAAGCATCAAAAATTGTGATTTAACCATCAACAATGGTGATTTAACCAGCAGAAATTGTAATTTAAGCATCACAAATGGTGATTTAAGCATCAAAGATGGTGATTTAAGCATCAAAGATGGTGATTTAAGCATTATAGATCGAAAGCATTCCAAAAATCAATTTCACCCAAAATGAACGTGTTTCTTTGCCAAGCTAAGAAGCCTCGCCAACAAAAATGCCACTCAATCATAGCCAATCAAACAAAAGAGGAAATTTGCAAGAGAAAACCTCGATGTTTCACCAACAGCACAGAGATACAGAGCAAAACAAATATCATAATTAAATATCGCCAGAATCAAGGAACTAAAAATTTGGAATTGAACGAGTACAATCTTTGGGCACATTGAGCCAACAAACATGCGGATCAACCCAAAAGACGTAGTTCTTAACAAACTCTTGAAAGTGATGTTCTTGGTTCCAACTTGTTTTCCGGGTTCATTGTGACATTCTATCTTTTAGCATCTTTTAGCTATCTTGAAAATTGTACTTCTTTAATCGAGGGGTCATTGTTCCAAGGCCCTGGGGAGAGCACTGACCCGGGATGCTTCGGTGATCTTTCTCCCCCACCGCGATGCATCCAATTGCCACGAGCTCGGTGATGACATTGATCCCGCTTCGCAGCGTCTGTAAACCCAGGGTGAAACGAGATGAGTTTGCTTTAAATATCCATGAGCTCCTCCTCTTTTCCACTCGACATACTCGACTCAGCCCAGCCCAGTGCCCAGGATGGCGCCTTCAAGGCATCCATCCAACTGGACACTGGCAGCACTGGCACTTCAGGCAGCGGCTGGGGGCTGGGGGATGGAGTCGATGGAGGTAACAGCTCCAGGCCTAAGGCCATCACCAGCTGTTCCAGCTGTTCCCAACCCCCATCTGCCATTGAGATGTGGCCCATCCCCATCCCACAGAGGTGTCTGCAGAGCTCCTCTGTTTGGCTCAGGTCATCCCCCACCAGGCACAGGTGGATGGCCGGATCCCGAGGCAGGGACGAGAGATCCAGCTGTTCAAGGCTCGTCAGCGGCAGCCGCACGCACACGGGCAAACCCACGGCAGAACTGGCGCTGCGGAGGTCCAGCACCACCAATCTCCAGTCCACCGCCGGACGTTCGTAGATGTGTTGTAACACCTCGTCCGGCGCCACACAACAGATGGAGTGACTCGAAGCATCGGAGCTCGGGTCACACAGCAGGGACCAGGTGGACCTGGGGGTGGCACGAAGCATTTCTGTGGCTTCCTGCCAGAGAGCAACTGCAGAGTTGGCTGGCTGGGCTGGGGGCAGTTTCAAAGCTGCAAGCAGCACGAAAAACATCTGGACTTCGGCTTCCAGAGAATTCTCAACTTCCAACAAGAAGCTGCAGAGTTGGGAAACGCAGTTGGCCATCTCCCTAGCCTTTTCCCTCGCCTCAGGGCCAGATGTTGGCTCTTCAAGTCTGCCTAGAAGAAATCGCAAAGGGCTGGGAGGGGGGCCGACATTTTGAGTGATCCAATCCACTGAGTTCAGCACACCTGACTGCAGGCCCAGTTCTGACAACCTGCATGGGTCATGATAGCGCAGAAATATCCCAAGGATGGCCAGCAGGTGGTTCTCCTCAAAGTTCAAATAGGCCAGGTGCTTTTCAACAAATTCAGATCCGATTGATCCAACTGCATCTCCTGCCCCTGGCAACTGCTGCAAGTAATTTGCCACCGCCTTTGCTGGTATCATGGGAGCCGGTATCACCTTGCTGTCCATTGCACCCGAACTTGAGGCTCTTTGTGCCAGGCGCCCTGGCAAATTGGCATGCCGTGTCTCCAGTGGATCCTCGCATTTCACATCCGCGATCTGCTTCGCAGGGCAGCTCTCCAGCCACAACTTTTGCTTCTCCTTCTTCACCTCCTTGTTCCACGCCACATCAGCACTGCCCTGCAGGGGGCAACTCTCCAGGACCTCGCAGAGGTTGCGCCGCTCCGCCAGCAGCTCCCCCAGCTGCAGGTCCCGCAGGTGGTGCGTCTGGTCCTTCGCCGAGGCAACGGAGCAGCCGGAGGCGCCCGCGTCCGCTGTGGTGGCGGCCGGCTGCGACTCGAACTCCGCACAGGCACTGCGGCGACGCGCCAGCAGGGCCTCCAGGGAGGCTTTGGCCATCACACGGGCTCTCGTTGCATCGCAACTCAGCTTGAACCACAGATGTCACATAGGTCAAAAAGCATGGTAAGTTCCATGTGCAGCATCTGTGCCAGTCTTGAAGCATCTTTCTCTCCATCTTACTATAGGCACCTCCATGTTGGTGCTTTGACCAATAAAAGTCTTCAGTTATGGGGTTTGGTCGTTTGAGGCCCCTATAAAGTATCCAGACATATCCAGACTGTCCAGAGTAGTGGTTTCAACCATCCCAAAACACAATTTGAAACCGCCAGCAGGGTAGTGTGGCAGAAAATGAGGATGCAACCACTACAGTCACTACAGTCACTACGCCCTGTTTGGAAGTTCCAGACGTCGTTGCTCCAAAAAAGGGTTCCCCACATTGTTGCCTCACATTTCCTCAACCATCTTGATCCATCAATCATAGTTGATGGCTAGATCATTTGGATCCTCTACGGTTCTCAAGCTTCAACCCGTTTTCTTGGAAATCCATCTCCCTTCTTTGGCTGTTGATCGCCCATGTTTCCGGTGTCAAATCCCACATTTTTGCTGGTGAAATGCTATTTTTTTTTGTGAAATCCGCCTGTTTCATGGGTTAACTCCCATCAGTTCCCACCTTTTCTTGTAGCAGGATTTTGCTAGCTAGATACAGCCTTCTTGTTGATCAAAGCCCTACTGTTTGTTTGGCAAAAAAACCCTGAACTCCAGGATTCCTCATTTGTGGAGTCCACCACAAGAATTCGCGCCTTCTGCCCCACTGCCGCGAAGCTCGCAGACATCGAGGTGCTTCCCTTGGAGGGCTCCTGCGGCCAGGCTGTCACGCTGGGCATTTTAGTCACAATGGCGACAGTGACACCAAAACCAAGAAATCCTAGGTTAGCCAGCTAGCAGCTAGATCAGTTAGCAAGTCGAAATTCGCCATATTTGATGAACGGAATTTATAAACCATCTCATACCGTAACGATGTGGAAAATGGAATGAAAATGGCCCATATGATCATTTATGGATGAATTACCATGAATTACCTCTAAAAATGGTGATGGTGCACATCCGGGGTTCGTTTGCCCCAGGGTAAATGATCATGGGATTTACAGTGACATCCAGTGACATCTTAGGTAATGGCCATATGAGGAATGATGGCGGGATATCATTGAGATGGTAAGTGGGATAATCAGCGGAGGTTAAATTATCCGAATGAATGGTGACTAATAGTGATTAATGATGACTAATGGTGATTAATGGTGACTAATGGTGATTATATGATGATGACTGATTCGGATGATAGATATATATATATATATACGGTATATCCACTAAACCACCATCTATCCATAGATCATGCACTTTAGAATTGGATTCTGCTTTTCCGCATCGTTTTGGTGGTTGAGCCTTTTGACTGGGTACAAAAAGTGTGGATGAAGCTTCCATGAATTGATCACTGTACACCCTCATATGTTTTTTGGATGAAAAACCCCTTCCGAAAATCATGGGTTAAATAATGGCACATCTCATTTAAAAAAATGAATATCCCATCACATGGGTGTCGAAAAAAAAAGGGGAATCTTATTAGGAAAAATGATCATTCAGCATTGGATGTTGGGGCACCCTGTCAAACAAACCCATATCTTTCACGGTCATCAAATGTCAACGTACTACGTGGAAATGTCATGATATTTGTAAAATATAAGAAGCTGGATTTCTTCCTCTCCTATTGGCCAAGCAACTAATATTCCATATATATTCCATATATGTTTACCACTTACAAGTCCGCATGGTTTAATATGTCTCAAGATCTTGAGATGGTTAAAGTATGTCAAAAAAACTACAGTACTGTACATGTACTGTACCTTATCGTTAGACCCCAAATGAACAACACCTCATACCCTCTGGTAAACTAACATAGCAATGGAAAATCACCATGTTTAATGGGAAAATCCACTATAAATGGCCATGTTCAATAGCTATGTTAGTCATAACCAGAGGGTAATCACCTCATACCCCACCGTCTCTTCCCATGACATTCTGTCCTGCCGTGGAGCAACATATGGTGAGAGCCGCCGGGGTGATGAGCGACCTGCCGGGATGACGGGCTTGGGGATGGTCCCTACCCTCTGGTTATGACTAACAGTTCGCCATGGTTAAGCCATGGCCCATAGAAATAATAGATGGTGATAATAATGGTTAATAATGGTTAATAATGGTTAATAATGGTTAATAATGGTTAATAATGGTTAATAATGGTGATTAATGATGATTAATGGAAAATGGCCCATAGAAATAGATGGTTGACCGAACTGAAAAATGGTGGATCTTTCCATGGCTTGATAATCCATATGTAAGCCATATGTCATGCCATATGCTAGGTGGGGATATTACATATACCGTCTGGTTATGACTGACATAGCGAACTGGAAAGATCCACCATTTTTCATAGGTAAATCATCTATTTCTATGGGCCATCTATACCATGGCTATGTTGAATAACCAGAGGGTATATGTAGTCCCCCAAATCACCAAATCATCGCCCAGTCATACTTCGAAGCTATGGCTGGATCGGGTATGACATTGGGTTTACATGGCTTTACCATATTACCATCTGGTTATTTAACATAGCCATGGAAAATGGCCCATTTATAGATGGTTTACCTATTAAAAATGGTGATTTTCCATGGCTATGTTAAATAACCAGAGGGTAACTGTTCATTAAACTCAGAAAAGCAGCATCCAAAAGTTCCAAAACGCAACGTGTAACCGTGCGAGTAGCATACCCTAACCACTTCTGATGATTGGCCCCCCAAACATGTCACCATGTTGGAGGCTCCCGTAGGAACTTGGGGGTGCATCCCAGTTGGCACCGCAATGACATAGGAAATCCCATGGAAAAATCCCCAGTGAAGTGGTCATATGTGGCCATATAAAACCACATATGATTCACTTGATCACTAGCCTTGGATATATGGTTGACCATGGTTGACCCATGGTCAAAATCAACGCCAGCAAGAAAAACGCCTCCAACCTCTGCACGGCTGGCCATCTCCTGCGAAGGATTTTGTTCAGCTTTGGGGTCAAAACCTTGGACTATCTCTGATATCCCGACCACAATTTCCCTCACAAATCGAGCTGGGCTTCGAGCCCAGCTAAAACTGCTAGTGGAATCCAGTTCCCATTGATCCATTGGCTATTTCTTACACGCAGGTGATGATTGCACTGAAGGTTCCAATGAATACCCTTCGGTAATCAAACGTGTAAAATGGAGGTCTTAGTGGGAAAATCATCTATAAACGGGTGATTTTCCATTGTCAAATTTGATTACAGGAGGGTAGCAAAAATATCACTGGGTTGCTTTGAGGAAGCTGTTGCAGAAATCGTCAGGAATCTTCAGCATGTCCCAGACCTATTTGATTGGTTCTGCTGGTTGACTGCTGTTTCTATGTCGGGCTAATCCTCATTCTGGTAATTTGTATCAGTACTATCCACAGATTTTTCCCACGAATTCTCAGTCAAAATCACCCGTTCAAGAGGTATCATGTTTACCAATCCTGCCATCAAGGTCAGTTAAGTCATGTTAAGTCATTTCCTGTCAATCATAATTTGTCTGATTTTTCATTACCCATTTCACATCATTTCGCTGGATTGAGGGAACATTTACAGGAAAACCCAAATGTTTCTTGGGGAAAACCAGCCAGTTTCGCGTGAAGATTTTCCCTTCAACCAATCCAGCGACGATGAAAATCACCTGCCAACTGGCCGCAAGCTGCCGCCAGGCAGATTCGGCCTGCGCCATAGTTCAGTGCGCCAACCAAACAAAATGGGACATCAAATCAATGTATGTGATATAATATATATATATATATATTTAAAAACATTGCCATTATAATATATATATATATGCATACATTGATGTATTTGTTCAATTTTGTTCACATATCATATAGAATATGGTCATGCACCTTCTCGGGCCAGGACGGATACGTGCGAAGACCTGCCGGAGGTCTGGAGCCATAGTGGATACCCAGTGGATACGCCTAGCGATGGAAGCCATGGCCCAGTTATAGTTGATTTACCTATTCAAGTGGGGATTTACCTATTAACATGCTACCCGGCTACCCTCCGCAAACAAAAAAAACATTAACTATAGAAAATCATCATCTTTAAATGGGTAAATCAACTATTTCTATGGGTCATGGCTTCCATAGCTAACCGTTAGTTTACCAAAGGGTACAAAGGGTAGCATGCTTTTGCAGCTTATGATGGGTTTATCGATATGGTGAAACATCTTCAGGCGAGTTTTTCCGAGAATTTTTTTCGCACTTCGTCGGAATATGTCGCAATGCAATTTTGGTTCTAGTGAAGCGCTGAGAAACCCATTGGATTGTAGGGGTGGCATCCCGTTTTTGAAACAACAACACATGTGGACAAACGTGGACATCCAAGAGTTGAACTTTTAGATGTGACCCACCGGAATCTCCAACGAACGTGTCCATTCTTTACTGGTAAAATCCAATAAGAATCTACTATAGCTATGGTAAATGACCATTCATTGGTTCTTTAGAGCATTCTACTGGATATCTTCTTTAAGAATCATTGGTTCAAAAACAAAACACCAAGTAAATTCCAATCGTCGGATTTCCATATCAATTCTATCCCCCAGAAATCATGGCAATGGTATTCCTCATTGATCCACATGAATAATATGATTATTCCCATGAAATCTCCATGAAAATCTCCCGAATGAATCCTGGCCTTGTCGATCCAGAGGCTCTGAAGCCACACTTTGGGCCTTAGGCTTCGATCTTCCCTGGAGGAGTTCCTATGGATTCCGATGGGATTCCAATGGGAGTCATTTTACGGTAAAGCAACCGGTTTTTAACCTATACATAGTCCCATAGGATCCATGTATGCTATATATGGTATATAACATTTACCATCAATATACCCCAAATGTTAGCATATATACCATACATGGATCCTATGGGTACATACATAGTTGGTTTTTCCCATTCTCCCATATCCCAAAATCTTTTCTCCTTGGTGGTTTTGAGTTTCAACCCCTCTGAAAAATCATGGAGTTCAAGTCAGTTGGGATGATTATTCCATTCCCAACAGGCATCCCTGGGGTCCCTGCGCGAGAGTCCGATAGCCTGAAAGCGAACTGAAAAAAATCACCATTTTGTTACACCCACATGCTGCATGGTGCTGGTATATTTACCTACATTTAGTTTATTTTTAGGGCAAATGTTGGTACATATTGCATACATTGGAGCATATGGGTATAGGGAAATCAACATAAATCAACTATAAACGGGCCATGGTTTCCATGGCTATGATAAATACCAGAGGGTATCCCATTAAGAAATGTAATATATATATATGTATATATATATATATCCGTTGGGCTGATCCATGAATCCGTGACTCATGTTTTTTTAAACATAGACATAGCCTTCGGCCACTAATTAAGACAGGTGAAGGTTGATAGGACAACCCAATCAGTAAGATATTGTTTTGTGCGGTCACTGCTAGTATTTCGAGGCTGTGTCCAGGTTATTTAAACATATTTTAACATGCATGCAAAACATCACTTTAAGCCTTTAAGCCTTTAAGCCTTAGAAAAGCGTTTCTTGATGTTTCTTGGTGCTTCTTGGATAACTGCGTTGATCTTTTGGCAAGGGCCCAATGCACCGATGTTTTCTTCTGGTGCCTCTGCACAATCGAAACTGGAACATTTCTTGATGACTTCTGATTCGAGTCACCACTCTGGATGACCTGGTTGACAGGTAGTGTACTCCCAGATGACTGTACACCCGTGGAAGTTGGTTCAATTCCCTCAACGGTTCATTTTAAAGCCCATCAACAAGGCCGAGACGTTTTGATGATGATCCCGCTGATTTGCGATGTTCACTGCCCAGTTCATGTTTTTTGGGTTGGTGGATGATGCTATCTATTTAATGAACATGAGAACGCTGAAGAAGTCGTATCATGTGGGTTTTAAGTATTTTTGGGGCCAAGTTGGGAACACAGAATGTCATTATGGTTGGATTATGTTTTTTGGTGAGCATGAGAACGGTGAAGAAGCCGTGGGGATTCTGTATTCTTGGGGTTAAGTTGGGAAGCTCCTGTTATTAGGTTTATGGATCATGCTCTCTCTCCCTCTCTCTCTATTTTATATATATATATATACGTATATATATATATATACATATTCCATTGAAACTATAACAGTGAAACTAGCGTAGCACTGGGATCTGGCCACCATTTATGTATTGCGGTAAAATTACTTGATCCACGCATCCTCACAGCGAAGGCATGCCGGAAAAAAAAATGGAATCTGGAGTTGTTTTTTTAATTGGCAAGTCCATCCTTCCATGCGCAAAATCATCACATCCAAAAACCCTCCCAAAAATCCTCTGCCCAGAAAAGCGAAAAAAAAAAACGCCTGGCAATGTCAGAGCCATAGGACCTTCGAGGGCTGCGTCCTCGAAGGAACTGCTGGTCATCCATTGCCTCGAAAAGTTCGCTGCTGATGTCGGAAATCTCGAAGATTTCTGGCTCTATTGGGGGTTATTTTATTATTGGCTTTACAACATGACAAAAGAAAACAGTACCCTCTGGTAATTTAACATAGCTATTGAAAATTGCCATTTATAGTGAGTTTTCCCATCAAAAATGGTGATTTTCCATTGCTACGTTAAATTACCAGAGGGTAAACAAATTCAAACAAATACAGCTATGCGAGTTGGTTCATAAATGCTTTTTCCCCAAAATATGGCAATGGCAATAATACTGTGGATGGAAGAAATCCTGCTTGGTAAGTAATGTCAACCCTGGACTAATAAACCCCTAGGCCCTTTTAGCCTGTTGATTTGGGAAGGTACCATTTAAGTATCAAATCATGACTATTGGGGGAACCTTTCCCTAATAAATAAACCGGGGTTTATTCATCCGGGGTTGACATTATTTTTTTACATCTACTAACAGGATTTTCATAGCTTTTTTTTTTACCCTCTGGTAAACTAACATAGCTATTGAAAATTGCCATTTATAGTAAGTTTTCCCATTAAAAATGGTGATTTTCCATAGCTATGTTAAATTACCAGAGGGTAACCAAGGGCTTACCAACAATGACTCAATGGTAATAACTCGTTGGGTTCATATGCCATTAATGCGAACCATGGCACCATGGTGTTGGAATTCCAGCACACCAACATGACTGCCCGGCGTCCAAGTTGTCACCCAGTTTTTGTTGTGGATTAAAAAAAAAAACGTTATTTCAGTGAACCTTGCCCCTACTTAGCCCAGTGAACTAACCAGGGGTTTTGTATAAGCTACTTACTAAGTGGATACTAACCACCAAGTAGGTAAATATACCAGCACCATATCCCAATATCATCCCAATGTAAATCACCATATCCCAATATCATCCATAGTTATGATACTATTTTCCATATTATTCTCCAAGTTGTCACCCAGTTTTGGCTCGGTAAATCTACCAGCACCTGCAGCTGCAGGCCCAAGGTGTCGATTCTGCAGGCGACCTCTTCCAGGAACGCCGCCACGGACCCTGGCGATGACGCCACAGTTGAAACCCTGGGAA
Source organism: Cladocopium goreaui (assembly GCA_947184155.2). Classification (NCBI taxonomy): domain Eukaryota; class Dinophyceae; order Suessiales; family Symbiodiniaceae; genus Cladocopium; species Cladocopium goreaui. The sequence continues at coordinate 250,995 of CAMXCT020000061.1, read as the reverse complement.
AACCATGGGAAAATGCTGCAAACCATGGGAAAACCATGGGAAAATGCTGGAAAACACCCAGAAACATGAGATTTTCATGGGATTTTTAATGATTTTGATCTTGCGACGATTGATGCTGATGAACTCGCGGATCGTCGCTGGGAAAATCCCATGGGAACGACATGGATGATGTGAAGGCCAAATATCGTGCAGTTTTCCCGGTTGAAAATGGGAAAATGATGAAAAAAAAACATGGTGGTTTTTCAGCATCAGCAAATGTTGATTTCTTGGGATTTTTTGTGGGTGGTTTAGTGGTTTATCCGATAAGGTCGTTTAACAGTTTGCCATGGAAAATGACCCATTTATAGATCTACCTAGTAACGATGGTGATTTTTAGTTATGTGACCAGATTGTATCTGACAGGTGGGCAACAATCTGGAAGATCCAAAGAATAAGTCGATTTATCCAAGAAATTAGATAGTTATAGTTATAGCCCATATAACTATGGATGATATTGGGGTATATTATGATAGAAATCTAAGAAAATAGTATCATAACTATGAAATAGAAATCTAGAATCTTGTGACAATGGATGATATTGGGATCATTCTGTTGGTCAATGCTGTGCCGGCTGTTTGACAAATGTGTTCAACCACCATCAGCAGCACCATCAGCAGCAACACACATCACACACCCACACCCATCCACCAGAATGGATTGATTTATATAAACAGAAAAAATGTGAGCATATATGGAGGTCTCCTCTTAAATGGGGGTACCCCAACTCATCCAGTCGTCATGGATGACCATGGTATGTTTTGGGGATCCCCCACTTAAAAAAAAAAACAAAAAAATCCTCTGGTAATGACTAACATCTAGCTATTGAAAATGGCACATATGAAATTTATAGTTCATCTACCATTCATCTACCTTTTTTTAGATGGTGATTTTCCACTTCGCTTTTTGGACCAGATTTCGTAAGCTCATCCTGTCCAACCACTATGTCCAGATTTAAAAAAACTACGAGGAGAAACCCCCCCAAAAAAACACCAAGAAGAGTCAAGCTATAGCAACCGACATAAAATATCATAAAATCATATAAAATCATTCTCCATTTAGAAAGAACAATAGCTACAGTATATAAGCTAGCAGCTAGTTACAGAATATATGTTACAAAGAAACTTAAGCTTCGCAACATCAACCAACTTCCCATTTCCCCCCCCCGGTATCACCTTTTCCCCCAAAAAAATCCCATCGTTTTTTTGCATCGCCATGCCATCGCGCAAGGCCGAGTTGGCCACGGATAACCAGAAGGCCGTGCCGGTTTCGAGGCGGATGCGACGGTTCGTCAGCATCTGCTGGCTGATGTCCTGCAGATCCACCTGGGTACGCGATGGATCGCCATGGTGGAAAAAGCCAGGCCAAAAAGCATGGCTGGTGCCTGGGAATTTGGCCCAAACAAAATAACTGGTTGGTGGTTTTAAAAACCATGTTTTAACCATCTTGAAAAATATGAAAGTCAGTTGAGTTCAGGATGACATCCCCCCTATATATGAAATGGAAAAATATGGAAAATAAGAAGATGCTCCAACCCACCAACCAAATAAAATAGATCGGTGATCAAAAAAAATGTGCATTGAACAATGGGAGTTTCTCTTTTTGGCATCTCGATGGAGGATGCCATCAATGGTGAAAGTTCCCAATGATTGCACTTGATGGGAATGAAAACCCGGAACGTGATAGGTGACTTGGGAAGAGGAAACCAAGGTATCCTTAGCCCATCCAGTAGAAATGGGCAGATAGGGTGGTATCGGTTGAAGAGGGCAACCCAGATAGGGAGAACATGGATGAACATGGGAGATCTGCTCACCCAAAGTGATCGCAAGTCAAAAGAACTTGGCTTGGAACCGGCACCTTGATGTTTCCCAAATCTGTACATATCCTCAAACAAATATCATAAACCAATGGAGCAAATCAATGGAAAATCATAAACCAATGTATGGCCTTCCTCTTCGAACTCCTTGAATATGCAGCATCAGCTAGCAACTCGTTGATCTTGGGGGAAGAAACAGGAAATCCCCAATTTCAGCATCAGGTGGGCCCCTGGTGATTCTCCAAGTAGTACCAACTTGGGGGCGCAGTTGTTGTCCAGTTGTCATGACGGGATATCCATAGTTCTAAGGGCCCCAGATCTCAACATGGGCCTTAAAATCCCATGAAGTTATATCTTTTTGAATACCAAGTGTACTATATATGAAATCCTACTCATAATTTCCGCTGTCCCACACCCCCAGTGGTCTTCCCTATTGATCGCTACTAATCCATATTAATCAATGTAAACCCCTATTTCAACCCCATCTATTCCCAATCATTATTAATCCCTATCATTCCCTATCCATCTAAATCCCTATGTTCAACCCCCATATGAATTAAAATTATTCAGAAGGCCCCGATCCTTCCTGCCTCCAGCAAGAGATTCATCAAATGCCCTACACCTTCGAAGAGCTGCACCGCGGGCAGCGCGAAGAAGTCGATTTTGCCTTGCCAGTAGCGCAGGGCTTCCGAGCTTGACAGGCTCAATGGGCTGAAGGGCGGCCGTTCTTCGAAGGACGAGGGCGCGTCCTTGGGAACAGCGGTTTGAAGATGGTGAAGGATGATGAATTGGAAAAAATCGAAGAAAATGGGAGAATATTCTTATTTGTTAAAATTTCGACGCAGTTAATTATAAACTGTTATAAATAGAAATTTCATGAAATGTCCTTATTTTGTTTGGATCAGCGTGGCTTTGTTGACACGACACTAACGAAGATTCGATGTTTCACCAATGGTTTCCAGCAGAATTGTCCGAATTACCCCATTTTTCATGATGGGGGCTATACCTAAACCCAAGTTATGGGGAATATTCCCAAGTTATTTTCAACCCTAAACTAACGGGAATTCCAGGGCCCTAAATTGGAGGTACCTACCATATATATCCATAAACAAGGCCTATTTTTGAGGGCTCTGTAAGGGAATATCCCCACAAAATATGACCTTATATGGTACAGTACCTCCATTTTAGGTTCCTGAGATTCGCAGCTCTGGCATCTAGCCCACGCCAAGCATCAGACAGCCAGTCCAGCAAAGGAACTGAGGCGCTAAAAGGGAAGAGATACTTGGAAAGGTGCCCCGGCATAAACAAAGGCATGCCCATGGTGTAAAACCTGCAAATGGGGCAAGCTATGGACGAAAAAACATGTTAGGAAAAATACTTTACTTCGTGTGATCCCCACCATGACATTTATACATTTTCTTACTGGCAAATCTTCTGGCATTCTATCTGACATATTTTCTGGCATTCGATCTGGCATTCTATCTGGCATATCTTCTGGCATTCTACCTGGCATACTTCTGGCAGAGGTTCTGCATATTTCTGGCAGATGTTCTGGCATATCTTCTGGCATATCTTCCTGGGCATATGTTTCTGGCAATCTTCGGCATCCATCTGGCATTCTATCGGCCATATCTTCTGGCATATTATCTGGCAAATTTTCTGGCATTCCATCTGGCATTCTATCTAGCATATCTTCTGGCATATTATCTGGCAAATCTGCTGGCATTCTATCTGGCAAACATTCTGGCACTTTATCTGGCATATCTTCTGGCATTCTAGCTGGCATTCTATCTGGCATTCTATCTGGCATACCTTCTGGCATTCTATCTGGCATATCTTCTAACATTCTATCTGGCGTGGATGGTCGTGGTTGAGGTCCGGCAGGGAACACTGGGCGTGGATGGTCGTGGTTGAGGTCCGGCAGGGAACACTGGGCGTGGATGGTCGTGGTTGAGGTCCGGCAGCGAACACTGTGGATCGCGAGTCGCAGTTGAGCAGGAGGACGAGGAGGACAACGAGGACGACGAGGACAACGAGAGGAGGACGACGAGAGGGACGACGAGGACAACGAGAGGAGGACGATGAGAGGAGGAGGAGAGGAGGCAGGAGAAGGCAACTTAGATAAAATCTAACAACCCTCACCTGGCAGGTGGGGAAAAACACGTTTTTACGGAACATGTTAAATTCTAGATACCCCCAAATGGCCCCATAAGATGAACATAAATGCAATGTGATGCAATACTAAACCATGTTGAAAGAGGGGCAGCCAAGCTGTTGCAATCACTACTCTGATTGACTCCCCGGCAGGTTGCCAAGCACTTTGGGATCCTTTGGGATCCTTTGGGATCCTTTGGGCTCATTCCAAAAAATCACAACCGAAACCACCCCTATTTTGATGGCTTATACTATGTTTATACCACCCATAAAAATGGTAAATTTGGGGATGGATCGGATGGATCCAATTGCTTAGCAAAACAACGACCTGAAAATTCGTCATGACAAATCATGACAAGTCCGACAGGCCACTCATAGAAGGTCATTAGCGCAAAGTCATGGGGATAGATCACCACAGATCGGAACCTGGCGAAGGATGTGTAGCTCCGGTCGGTGTCGACCTTTCCGAAGAACTTCAACGGATAGTTGGCCTACCGCAGTCGGTGCCATGGAGGTCTTGGAAAGCATGGCCTTCAGGGGTATCTTTCAGTGTTTTTGGCCTGCAATATGATGCATAGATATTGGTTGCATTCATTTCGGAAAGGAGCGCTGTGAGTCCGTCTCAATATTTTGTACTAGCATATATATATATAATATATATATGTATATGTACATCATTGTATATATGCATTATGTACTTGTACATGTATATTGTGTATAATTATGTAATTATGTGTGTATTGTGTGCATATAGTGTTTATCCTCCTATGATGTCTTGTCTTTCAGGCCCCAACGTTGTTCTCAAAGCCACTGAGTGGCTGGTGTGAAGGCCCGCAAGATGCAGTAAAGGACACAGGCTTCCCGCGGTTCTGGGACCAAGACATCTTCCGGGCGATCCGGTTGATACCTCTCAGTGATGTACAGCGTGACAGGTCGCAGTACTGGGAGACGTACCCCACCTGGGTTCCCCGGAAGGCCCTGCGTGGTAGGAAAAAAACACGGAAAGAACCCAGATGTGACACATGGAAAGCATCAATCACTAGCGTGAAACATGACTTTCTACATCTTTCTACAACATTTTCGTGGGCAAATTCCAACACACTCCAAAAAGTCAACGAGCTCTGGGGACAATCATGATTCTCCCACCCCTGCTCGATCCCAGGCTCTGGATGAAAAATCTTCCGCCAAGCCGCTCTGCCAGGCCACCTGTTCGGCATGCAAGGGGTTGTTGGAGACGAAAAGCGAAGTGGGAAGCGAAGCCAAAGCAGTGAACTCCTCCAGCCACCTGCGCAACGTTTTGGGATCAACAAGGTGGTACCATTGAGCACCCAATGGTGTTTTTTTTCCATTGTTTCACCTGTGTTCGAAACGTTCAACTATGACGTAGTTTAAACATAGTTTCACCATAGTTTAACCACATCATCCATGTCTTGGGTCGAAAGCAGTTTGACATAGTTTGACCAATACCCACAGCAGGCCATTTGCAAAAAGAAACGAGAATCTCAAGTCCTGGCCTCTAACGGGGCGTTCCCACAAACAATGACAGAATATGTATATGTATATGTATATATATATATATGTGTGTGTGTATGTATATATATAATGTATATATATATATGTATATATATGTATATACATATGTTTATATGTATATACATATATATGTGTGTGTGCCTGTGTGCGTATGTATGTGCATATATCACACACACAGATAACATTATATATATATATACCAGCACATGCCAATGGGTGCCAAAACGGCGCCCCTTAGGCAGGGGCTTCGCTACGGCACCCGTTTGATTTCATGGTTGTTATCATCCCATTTTTGGCTATTTCATCTTCATACCTAATGTTTCCCATCTGGGGCCATCAAAGCTGTCATAGTATGTCGCTCACTTCCATCCGCAGCCTGGCAGCGGCTCATGTTGATGATGACAAGTGGTATGATGGCATCTAATACAGATCCACTAGAATGAGCTGTGCAGCTATTGGTATGCCGTTTGAAGAATAAACATTACCAAAGCCATAGATGCCATAGGATAATTTCCAATCTGGATCTTTGCTACCCCCTTGGTGCGCTAGCAATGCCGAAGCGCAAGCGTCGGACTAGCAATGGGGAGACTGTGAAGCTTGTCACCGCTTTGAACCACTATATTTTATGGGGGTGGGAGTTAGGGTTGGGTCCTTCCCTGAAACATATGGGATGAATATTACTGAAACTGTATTTTACCAATCAACCAATCAGGTATTTCACAAAAGCCTTGATGGATCGGATGGATGACAATTGTGTACAATGGATCCGCAAGACTGGAGAATTCTGGCCGGGTGGCGATATCAGAATATCTGGAAATTTATGGCTGCGTGCTGCATTCACCAAGTCTTCCCTGTCCAAAGTACCCCGGGAAAATTCGATTCGACAAAGCCTGTACGAGATCATCCGCAAAAAGAAGTTACGTCTTCAACTTAGTTTTGTTTGGTGCCATGTTGTGCTGTGTGGGATTTCCAACATATAGTTTATCATATTCTTTCATAACACAGTACAGGGTTTGGTCGAAGCGATGACGACTTGGATACCTGGGTCATGCAGCAAGTTACTTGGGACCAGTGTCTTTATTAATGTTGTTTTCCCTAATACTAATGAGTTTATAATTCAACTTGGTTGCTAACTCCCATCAATTGTTTTTTTTCCAGGTTGGATCGTTGTGATTCTGAGGCACATCGAGGACACCAGGTGCGGTTAAACCATGCGAAGAACAAACGCAAGGGTGTCACCTTCCTATCTCCAGCTACGAAAGAAAAACAAAAGGTTGCCAGAGAGAAGCTTGCCTAATTTTTGGAGAATGAACTCAATTTTAGTTTATATATAGTACCACTATTGATAAAATTCACCTTAAAGCCAGCCCTGAGGAAAAGTGTTTCCAGTGTTTCCATGTTCTTGATTTCTGGGCCTGGCCACGATTTTGATCTGACACGCGTTTTTGGTGCGTGTCATTCGCGTGTCATTGCGTGTCGGGGGGTATGGTCATGGGTGTCACTACGGCACCCCTTAGCCTAAGGGGTGTCACTACGGCACCCCTTAATGCGTGTCAGGGGGTGCCCCCACCCCGGGTCTGCGTGTCATTCGCGTGTCGGAAAGCGCACTTCCCGAGGTTGTTTTTAGTTTTCCCATTTCATAGAAAATGCAACTTTTGGATCCAGTGGGGTCGACTCAATGCAGCAGATTCTAGACTAACAAATTGAGGTGTGCTTGCCTTCGTTGAAATCACTGAAACAAAGATTTGTCTCCTCATCATGTTGTTGACTCTGAGGAAGCTGTTGTTATGGCACAGTGGCTGGAGATGATCACACTGAAAGTGGCTTCAGAAAATCCTGCCAATACCCATGCACAGCTACTTGGCTCAACGCCATGTTTGTTTCGATAATACCAGTTAGTTGGCTATCTCTCTCTCTCTCTATCGGTCAGTCGGATAATCCTCCCCATTTGTTTTTGAGCTGCTTAGGATGCGGGCTGCTGTTCTTGTCAACCTTGTGACCATGCGCAAAGTGATGGACCATGGTGGCAATGGCCATGTGCAACTGGCCCCATGCAATTTGGAGATTTTACAGAAGTCGAATTATTTGTTCCACTCAGCCCACAACTGTCCCTTGACACTCACTGGCTGTGTGTGTGTGCTTTACATGTGTTACTGATGTGTGCATTCGCAGTGTTTGTTCAAATATTCTATGTTACAGCCAAGGGCTTGCGATGGAATCCTTGGAGGCGAGCAGGCTACTTTGGAAATCCCGTCCAAAACACCACAAGTTACTTGGCTCCAAAGTAGCCATGATGATTCACAACACTTCACCTGCTAAATATGATTTGTCCAGATTTCTTTTGTTGTATGATCATTTTCTATCTAAGGCTAGACCATCTGGTCTACGATGTTGCTCCACAGACCAATCCCATCAAACTCAGCTGCTACATGGACGAAGACGCGGTTGGAAAATTGAAAAAATTAGCGATGGCCAGCAGCCCCCAAAACATGGGCGAATATGTTCTTAGTAGATACGCATCTTACATATGCGTCCGTTGGTTGAGGAGAATGGAATGATAGTTGAACGTTTACCTCCAAAAAATGGGAACACCGATGAAACAGCTGAACATGGTGACCCTCAACCAACTACCTTTCCCAGCCAACCACTTGGCACCTGGTGAGCTCCGATGTGAAACCGCCAGTCACGTCGACGTGGCCACGGTGGAGAGAGCGGCTGGGTTTGGGTTGATGGGGAATCTATGGGAACCACCAAATCTATGGGAACCACCAAATTTGTGATATATTACCTTTGTTATACTTATAACGTAGTGTTTTGTTTTGATTGAGTTAAGGGGTGTCGTGGTGACATACCCTTAGAGAACTTAGATTTTGGCATCATAGCGCCACCCGTTGGAACCCCATGGTATATATATATATATGTGTGTGTGTGTATACATAATATATATATATATATGTGTGTGTGTGTGTATACGTACATATACACATATATGTGCATGCATGGAGGGATGTACGTAGTTATGTCTCTGTGCGTTCTCTTCCCGCCTAGCACCGTCCTGATGCGGCACCATGTACAGCAACGGAAGACCGAAGTAGCCCAGGATGGTCTTGTTGAGACCCGCGAAGAAGTTGCAGTAGAACATGGGATTCGTGCAGAGAAAGAGGCTACTTCTTCGCACCGCGGGTTTGTTGAAATAATTTCCTGCATTCGGGATGGAGAAAATCATATAGTTTTCGGTCTGGCAATTTGAGGGATACAAATATCAATAATTACATACAATACATTTGAGATCATTAGAATACATTAATGAATACATTAATTATATAGATATCTTACCGCAGTTGATATCTAAACTGTCACGGGCCGAGATAGCCTCCCATCGCCCCAATAGCAAAAAACACCACGTATAAATGGTTCCAAAAATGGGGAAATGTCCTACAGGATGAGGCCCCCAAAATAGCTAAGTTGCCTTATAAGTGGCGAAAAAACATGGTTTATGGTAGATATAACGAACTAGTTCATGGAGGTTCTCATGGTTTTATAAGCAACAAACATAACTGGGGGGCCCCATCCTGTAGTAAACCTTGAGGTTTCTGAGTGTGGAAATCCCTGGGGGTTTCCGGGATTTTTTCTTTTCGCTGATTTCAACCCCTTTTTTTTCCAAGGCCACCCCGCCTTCGCCGAAAAAGTGGAGTTCACAGTCGAGCTACTCATCGGAAACATCATGGTTTACATGGTTTACCCCGAATGATGTCGGAATTTACTTCCATTTGTTCTTGGCAATGGACATCATCAACGTGGCATTGCGGCGATAAACCATAATTGGTTGGGGAAACATCATCTATGACATCCTGGCAAAACTTTACCCTCTGCTAAACTAACAGTTTGCTATGGAAAATCACCATGTCTATTATGTGAATAAACTAAAAATATCTATAAATGGTCATTTCCAATAGCAAACTGTTAAATTACCACTATTTCTATGGCCATCTTCAAGTTCGCAAACTGTTCGTCATTACCATTTAGGGTATCTTGTTGGAGATGCCACACATGAACCAACCCCCCCCCATGTAGCCCCATCAGCCCGCCCTGAAGCCAGGCTTGGAAGGACGACTTGGAAGCCTCCATGTCCTGGGTCCAAATGGCGAAAGAGTGAGAAAATCTGACGAAGATGTGAACAAAACTGTAAATTGTCTGCTACAGTGTGGGGCCCCCTAGATAGCTAAGTTGGTTTATAACTCCAATAACTATGGTTTATAGGTGATATATCTATAGTTAATGGGCTTATAAACCAATTTATAACTGGGGGGGGCACCACCTTCTAGGTTTTAATGTTTTATGTTTTGGTGATTTTCCACTTGGCAAACTCTTAGTCATTGTCATGATCGCCATCTGGTCTAGGGCTGAAGGCGAGCGCTGGTGGTTGGTATCTGGAACAGCCTTTCTTGCTGGTCCCTTCTTTGAAAGTTTGAAAGTTTAACACTTTTGTGGGACAAATATGATTAAAATTGATTAAATATGTGTGCAGCGTGTTTGCCTATCAAATCAAATGTAATCCCGAAAAGACCAGGCATCTTTATCAGTGCATGGCTAAAATCCATCCTTAACCTTCCTGCAATCTCCATCGGTAGATCTACGGCAACTTTTCCACCTTCATCGTCCCTTCGAGAGTCGAGGTTTCATGAGTTTTCCCATCCAAAAAAAACTGGTTTTTCCATTGCCGTGGCATTTTTGGTTACCCAAAAAAGGTCGTCTCAATCCCAAGTGCTTTAACATATATTTAACAGCCTCAAACTCGACATGGTATTCCCCGCTCCTCATTATCATTCATTCATCATTGACCAGGGGGACTATTGATGGGTGCCAGGTCAACATATGGGGAATCATGACCCAGAGATGCTGGTGATTCATAAACATCGTAAATCAGCAAGCCTTGGCTGGACATCCCAACCTGTCGCATCCTTGTGGAAACAACCGATAAAGAAAACATCATGTTTGGTCGGATGTTGCGTATGTTCCTCCACCTATGGCTAAAGATTGGCTTGGTCGGCGAAACAATCAGGGTTCTCTACACTCTCTCCACAGTGTTTTCACCGGGAAAAACTTCGATCATCCCAAGTATGGCTGACTTGTCCATTATCAAAATCAGGGGGAAAAAAGTGTTCAAATACCCTCTGGGAAACTAAGGTATAGCTATAGAAAATGAACAATTTATAGCTGATTTATGATATATATATATATATGTTGATTTACCTAAATTAAGATTGTGATTTTCCCAAAGCTATGCTAGTTTGCCAGAGGGTATCACAACAAAACATTCCAAGCAAATTTCCGAAGCTCCATGAAGATTGGAAACGTGTAAGGAACACTCTCCTGCCTTAGCTGAGGGAAGCTCCAACGCGCTGCCCGGCGCTCCATTGGTAGGTGTCCCCATGTCATGGGATATGCGTGCGCTCCAAACCCTGGATGGTGGCCAGTGGCTTGTATGAATGATGCAACACCATCCCGACAATAAATGTGTGTTCCCGTCTTCCCCATTGGTCTGGGCGATAGTATATGGTAATATGATCCATTATGATCCATACATCTTCAAACATCTTCTGCGGCCTTTGGGAAAAGAACACCATGGCAAACCCTGGCCTTTTCCCATCACAAAAACAGGGTTTTCCCTGTACTTTCCTGCAGATTTTTCTCCCAGATGTTTCCGCCAGGGCACTGGTAGTCGCAGTTGGGACTGCAACTTTGGGGGAAGGGATGAATGAAGGCTTCTGCACGGCCCTCATACGGTTTCACCTGGGCACTGGAAACCATCCGGACACTTGGGAATCAAACATGTAAAATCCATGGGAAATTTGGAAATCCACCATTGACTTCGATGATTTTCCCACCGAAACCGCCATTTTTCGGGGATTTCCCTAGCCACGTTTGACGACAGATGGGAAGCGATCGTCCCCAGACATTCTTCGCGACCTTGGGCCCTCCAGGGCCCTCCAGGGATCGAATTCACTGATGACCCCGACTGAAACTGGTAAACGTTTACAGTTTGCTATTGAAAATCACCATTTTTTATAGGAAAACTCACGAACTAAATGGCCATTTTCAATAGCTATGTTAGTCATTACCAGCGGGTACTGGTGCTAAACTTCCGGAACGGGGGAATGATATGGAATGATCCAATCCATATATCACTATTAACATCTAGCAACAATGATCAACAATTCCCGCAGAAACAAACGCTTGCCCATACTCACATAATCTCCCATTTGCCACGGTTTTAACAGTTCTCTTATCCAAATCCACAGGGATTCCCTCCATTTTTCCATCATTTTTACCATTGGTTCAACAACGTTGCATTAGTTCCCACGATGTACCCCATATTGCATAAAACTTTGATATGTTATATATTATATATATATATTATATGTTCTTCCATCATATTGCATCATTGCAGAAGGACATAGATCTGCCACCCCTTCAAACAATACATATAAAGGTCTTATAATGGTTTTATTATATTATATTTTCTTCCATCATATTACATCATTACAGAAGGACATATATGTGTGTATATATATATACACATACAAACAATACGTACGAAGGTCTTACAATGGTTATATTATGTCATAGTTTCTTCCATTATATGAATTATATGATGTCATTGCAGAAGGATATATATCTGCCACCCCCTCAAACAAAATGTATAAAGGTCTTATAATGAACGTATTACAGTATATTATGTTTTCTTCCATCATATTACATCATTACAGAAGGATCTAAATCTGCCACCCCCTCTAAACAATACGTATAAAGGTCTTCTAATGATTATACTCTATCTTATCCAAAATACAAGTGGTGCAAACAGGCCGCTTTCTGCGAGAAAACCTAGGATCCGGATGGATCCGGGAGAACCTAATCCATAAAAATCCATTGATCCCTCAACCAATCTCTCCCGTGAATAATCATCCCGTTCTGCATTCCCTATCTTTAGCACTGATAAGGCCCACGAAATCACGACTTCCACCTCCAAGATCTCCCAGCTGTGCTGCTGATATGTCGGAGATATATCAGATAATGTGGGTAAGACAATGCCATAAATCACCCATGACTGGGAATGGTAATCATACCACCTATTTATTAAGTGATTTGGGGAATGGTTTACTATTGTTTTACTATCAAATATTATCAGAGATATCCTCAGATTCAACGGAGCTCCTGATCCGAGAATTCATAGACGTATAGACGTTCCTCAACTGAACCCCAAGATCAAGTGAACCGAATCTTCAATTTTTTCGGCGCACTTCGAAGGGCCAAACAGCATATCCCGGCATCCCAAACCCAGCCGAGGCGCGAAGTTTTCATGTGCCACGTCGTATCCTGGAAGCACATGGCTCAGCATGGCCTTGGACTAAGCTGCTGACCCTTCCCTGTTGGTATGTGGTTTGTAAGTCATTACTGCCCTTTCTACCTGCGGATGTTCCATATAGTATAAATATACGTATATATGTAAGCGTATAATGAATATAATGTATATCTATATATGATGACTACCATTTATATCAATTTCGGAAAGTATAGTCTTCCCACCCCCAACTCATTGCGGGGTAAAAAAGAAAACACCTATCATGGGGGTAAGCCACCAAAATCAGCAGAAAAAGCAAACAGTGGGATGGACTGCAACATACAGTAACAGTTTTAGTAACATAAATATAAATTATATATATATCATTATATATAAATCACTATAATATATATATATATATCATTTCAAATATATATATATATATATTATGTGTATGTGTATATATATATATATGTGTGTATGTATGTATATATATATATGTGTGTGTGTTATATATATAATTATAATCATTATATAGAATTTAATCATTGCTGTATATTATATATATAAATAGATACGTGTGTGTTTCAAGTCTTCAAGTTCTGAAGATGGGGTGCGGTTAGGCCTGTTGATCCTGGGCACCAATTTGAATGGCAAATGACATGACCAATCCCTTCTCGCTAGGATTCGATTTTTCATCATTTGTCCCCAATCGAGACCAGGGTGACATGGAGTTCTTCATCTTTTTCAGATGTTTTGTGGCATTTCATATGAATTACGGCCTATTTGGGTTGTTTCTTTTGGAACCCCCCAACTTTCTCCCCAGTCCATAACTTGACCCAGCCGTGGTGCGATGGGCTCATTGGACAGAGCACGATGAGACCCCAGTTCGAAGACCCAAAAGCCGGGCGGCCCAGTGCTATCGTCGTTTCCAGGTGGAGTGCTAGTGGGACCCCATTCCAGAAATTGGTGCAGCGTCGTCACCTTTTTGCGGTGAAAAACTTCTGGGCGCCGGAAGTGCCATGAGCAACAACGAAATCTCGTTTAGAGAAGCCGTTTAGAGGATCATCTCACAGCTAGACAGTAACCCTATATGATATAATATAATCTGTATATTTATAAGTATATAATAATATAATAATATATATATATAGATGGGATAAGCTACAAAACGGGGACTTACCAACCGGGCTTACTGTATAACCAGTTAAACACGAGGACCGTGGGATGATCCAGTGCCCCAGTTCAGGTAGTGCCGGCACCTGCGGATAAACGAAGTTGTGAACGATGTCCCAAATGTCCAGCATGGTAAAGCCCCACGAGGCCTCGCCGCTAGCCATGGCATGCCATGGCCACAGTGGTTCTCTCCGACAAAGTCCCAGTTGATCCCAGTTGTAGTGCAGGCATCCAACAAAGAAGTGTGAGTGTGACTTGGGTTACCCCTGAATCCACGGGTTGATGATCATTTTCCATATCGAAATTGCCATACTTGGGGTCTACCCCAGTTTCAGACACACCCACTTCAATGATACCATCAGAAAAATATAGAAAAATCGTTGCCCGATATCAGGCGATGATCCCATTTTGGGGTACCCAATGTTGATCCATATACAGAGATTGTAGTTGGAAGAAAGAATGCACATGTGCTTCCTGAATCTTCCTGATAGAACAGGCAACAAATGGGAACAGGGCACACAAAAGCGCACAAACGCCCCTTAAACATCTTGTTTCAGAAAAGTACTTTGGTGCAAGACCTCAAGTTCAGCTCTACAAATCTCCTGCCGGCAGATTGTGAGGAGTGCATATTCCATCCTTCCATCTGGGCACAGTCGAATTCGGAAATTATTGGAAATAGTCACCATTGTGGGGTGCCCTCACCAACTATACCAACTTAGCAAGCATCTTCTATGGTGATTATGGTGCGGTTGGCCGTTTTGAGGTCACGTTAACCCAGAAAAATGCGGAGATCATCAACAAGACAAAATACAAAATTATATTATATAATCTCATTCAAGGTATCTCATTCAGTATCTCGTGAAAGGTCACGTCCATTCCTTAGGACAGCCTTAGGACACCAGGACACCCCGTGGATCCCGTGGTCCCAGCGCACCCAGCTGGAGGATTCCAAGAAATCCAAACAGAGGTTCCAGTGCAGCAAGCGCTGGGCTTGCGCCGCAATATCCAAGCGTTGACCTCTGCCAGGTCCAACCGTCCCAAATCTCATGGCTTTTGGGATGTGGGGAGGTGCAACAGATGCGAGGGGGGAAGGGGGGAAACAACTCAGGAAATAGCTGGAACTGGGCGGAAAACGTCGGAAAAACAACCGTTGAAACGTTGATTTGGAAGATTTTGGAAGCCAAGATTCTGCGGCATTTCTGCCAGAAGACAGCCGAAAAATGGTTGCGTTCAAAAATACGCCAACACACCAAAAGAAGAAAAAATAGAATCCACTGGTACACTGTTTAGTCATCATGGTCTCCATGGTTTACGGCGGCCATGCCCCATTTTCAGATACATGATGTTCCGTTAAACATCCTGTGGATGGGCCAGCGAAATCCTGCACTCGTTGATACCCTCTGGTTATGTCAAAATTAAATAGCTATTGAAAATGGCCATTTATAGTGAGTTTTCCCATTAAAAACGGTGATTTTCCATACTTATGTTAGTTTACCAGAGGGTATAACCGCCATTTTCCTATGGTTTTCCTATGGTTTTCCTATGATTTTCCCATCAAACCACCATTATTCATAGATCCCCGATGGATGGAACTCTTAGGGTCTACAGCCCCCATTCCAGCCAATATTCTGGCTGAAAGCGTAGGTGCCAAGACTGAAAGCCATGGGCTGAAAACATGACCCCAACCCCAAAAATATAGCCAAAGTAAAAAAAATACTAATATGTTCCCGTGGCTGAAAACTAGGGGATGTGAGGTTACCTTGCATCTTACAACTTACATGTTACAAGTGGCTGAAACCATAGGTGCCTGAGATGCAGGCCAACACACGCACATCCTGTTGAATCTTTCACATCCTGTTGAACCTCCCCGGAACACCAATTTTTTACCCACAGCGTTAGGTATCTCAGAGATACCAACTGTCTCTCCAGGTTTCAGCCAAATCCTCTGAGCCAGCTCGGCGGTTGCGGAGCCAGCTGGCCAGTTGAGAGATGAAAAATTGCACGCCGTTGTGGCGCGAAGCACATTTCCAAGCGAAAATGTACAAAACACCTGGGTCTCAGAGCACTTTTGGAAGTTGAGATGTCGAAAAAGTGCACGCCGTTGTGGCGCGAAGCACATTTGCAAGTCAAAATGCACAAAACACACCAGGTGGGGACCACTTTTGGGAGTTGAGATGTCGAAAAAGTGTACGCCGTTGTGGCGCGAAGCACATTTCCAGGATTTCAACTCAACAAGTCCATTGTGAAACGATTTGTCTTGTTGATGGTTTGCCTCAACAAGGTCATTGTAAAACAATTATTTTCTCCCACGCTGACTTTTCAGGAATCCAATGACCTGACCACTGCAAAGTCTCAAACCCTAGGCCCTAGGATTTATTGCGCAATGGCTGGAAACTTGGGATTCACCTCTTGGTTGATGTGTCTGTTTTCCCAATGTTGTTGGATGAAAACTATGGATCTGAGGTCAGCATAAATTATATGGAATCGAGTCGAGCTGTGGCTGAAAACTGTGGAACCAAGGTAACATGAACACATGCTCAATTGCATCCTGAAACTCTATTTCTCAGAAATGATGCTATCTGGGGCTTGGCTGAAAACCATGGGTACAAGTGTCAGGTAACAGTTGCAGCTGGCTAAATTTTTGAGGTAGAGCTCCCCCCTTTTCAGCCAGGACCACCAGACGGGGATTTCATAGGGTTTCAACCATCCCAAATTGGTGGCGCAGGATTTCGCTGGCCCATCAGTAGCACCATCCATGATCCCAGCGGCCGTGCGTGGTGTGGTGCGCCAGGTACGTTAAGGCCGCCACGTGGCCGTAGAGACCTTGGTGGCGCCACAGGTCAATCCTCATACCCTCTGGTAAACCTACAAAAAACTATGGAAAATCACAATTTTCAATGGGAAAATCCATTATTTCAATGGCCATTTTCAATAGCTATGTTAAATTACCAGAGGGTATGTATTCATATGTCAGACTAAGGGGAATAAATTTGACTAAAGAAATGCATTTTTCAATGCAACAAACCGAAAAACCAGCAGGACTTGAATGAAAACCATTTCTGCTCGTAAGATCTTTATCATCAAGCAAACGCTTGATGCTGCGGCGTCTCTCTTGTTTTCTCCGTTTCAAATGGGTGATTTGTTAGTGGTAAGGAGTACACCTTCGCGTTGGGTGGCTAAGGAACCGGAACATGGTGATTTTTTTTCATGATCAAAACATGTTCAGCAGTATTTCCGCATCCGGTGAAGATGTTCCCAGCATTTCCCAGCCAGATCCAGGGCATCCAGGGCACAATAGTCGGAATACTCGTTGTAATGGCAGGCATGGTAAAAGGCCGCCGCCCCAGTGGGATAATCCTCCAAGCCCCTGGCCAAGAAATGATGCCACTTCCTCGGCGCGTTTTTTTACGGAAAAGTCGAGGACCCAGGAGTTGGCGTTGTTGGGGTGTCCATGACATGGTTATATCATATAAAAATGGTGACTGTGGGATGGTTTATGATGGTTAATGATGGTTAATGATGGTTGATGATGGTTTTTGATGGTTTATGATGGTTTATGATGGTTAATGATGGTTAATGATGGTTTATGATGGTTTATGTTGGTTTATGATGGTTTGTGATGATCACTGATGGTTTTATGGCATTGTTTTACCCACATGATGTCTTTTTTACACTTGGAAAGTCTGAATCCAGGATGTTGTTCCATGTTTCTAAAGGGGGTACAATAATTCTTGGTAAATCAAATACGGCTGGCTCGGAAATCCCGAACTGAATCCCAAACTGAATCCCGATCTATCCTATCTATCCGATCTATCCTATCTATCTGTAGAAACAGGGTACAAACCACAACGTACCACAAACGACAGCTACACCCTGCGCAGCATTTCTTGAGCCACGCACACGACGTAATATGGGTGAAATGGTATATACATGTGTTACTACTGTGCAACAACACCCCCCGTGCAGAGAAAGCCTATACATGGGGTGAAGCTGCAAATTAAGCTAAGTACTACGGAGTTAAGGGATGCCATTAGTAACACAAACAACGACCCAAAGTACGAAACCCCCCCGGAGCACGGCCTAACCTTTCGTAGATTTTCCATCTACACCTCAGCGTGTGCAAACTTCTCATGAGCAAAACATGGCAGTGCATTTCAATTGACCCGACATCATGTACGAAAGTCAACGGATGCAGTGAACATCAATTCGGTCGGATGCATTCAGCTTTCAGTTTTGTGCTCTACCGGGCTTGTGGTCGAACATGCAATGTGGAAAAAGGTCATGGCCCGTTACATAGGCCTGCGTTTCCACGCGGCAACAAAAGTTCTTGTGGTCGCCCGGGAGCTTGCCAAAGCAAAGCGATATGAATTATGGCAAAACGCTGAATTCAATTGTGGTGTGAACCCGCAGGGAAGCCTTTAGAAATGCTTCAAAGCTGCCTTAACGTCGCAAGGCAAGAGCTTCCGCTCTGCGGTACATGCAACTACCAGCCGTGTGCTCAGCAAGAAGGAATCATGGCAAGAATGAAATGAGTGCCAAATGCCTGCTTCAAATTATATGCATTCAAAGCGTTAATGGGAATGTTGTGAACTTGAAATAAGTTGGCAAAAATTCCGACTTAGCACACATGAGATTTGCTGATGGTGGAATCGCGCACCCACCCGTGCATTGGAGCTAATCACCTACCCGAATTAAATCAAAGTAGGCAACAGCTTCCGCTGTGCGACACTCGGCATTGAGAAAACTATCCCGCCTCAGATGAAGAAAGAAATCACCAGGCGAGAGGTTCCCCTCCGCGGTGTCTCAGCGATAGCCCGACCAACGTCGATCCCTGTATTGGTGGCCTTGATTTCGACGGCGCCAATCCTCCCACTCTTGGTCAGTCCACTGGTTGTAGTAATCGTTCCACTCCTGCTGACTGTAGCCGTGTGTGGGTCCCTGATGTGATCCGTATCCAGGACGCGAAGACCTGGTGACATCTGGGTTCTGCTGCTTGGTAGCAGGCAGGGGTCGGCTTCCGCCTTCCGTGTCCTTTGCCTCCGTGAGGGGGCGCAAGATGTCGTCGACATAGCTGAGAATGTCGGCGTACACATCCTGCTTGGACAGGGCGAGGGATTGGAACGTCGTGTTGGCGACGCTCAGGACCTCGAATCGGTCAGCCACTGGGATCAAGGCATAAGCGGCAGCGAACTGGTATTGGCTCTGTAAAAGCGGTTCTTGTACCAGATGAGTACATGATCGTCAACGACGATCGTCTGCATCTGTCCCTCCTCGTATGCGACCAGGCACATACGCGCTTTATACTGCCGAATCTTTCCAGTTCGGATCTCCTCCCGCGTGCGCTTGATGTTGGGAAGCACCACGTTGCCGAGGACTGTAATCCAATGCATACACCGAGGTGTAAGGTCTTGGACCACACAGTTAAAGGCGTAGTGGGCGTCCGTTCCCAGACGCTGGAGCAATGTCATCCCCGCCTTTCGTGCCTGCTTCATGTATGAGCGGGCATGATTTTTGAGGACAGCAGCAGCAGATCTGATCTGCTTGGCACCTTGTGTGGTGCCTGCTACATCATCATCGCCCAGCAGGTCGAGGGTGAGTTCAAAACCAAGTTTCTCGGCGAGCTCCTCCAAACGAAAGACTTGGCATGCACGGCGCATGTCGGACATAGTCGCCAAGGACAAGCCGCATGCGAGGCACACCAACATCCCCTCAGGAAAGATCTTCCTGCACCGGGGGCATGTCAACTCTTGCATAGCCAGCATTGATACATACCGCCAGCGCGTGAGGTTCCCCTCCGCGGATGGGTCAAATGCCTCCTGATCGAAGCGATCAGAACGGCGTTCCCGCGCGTTGTCAGGGGCGATGTCGAAGCCAGCAGCCGTCACAGTTGGTTTTCGCGCCACACAGAGGAGGTTGGTGAAGTTGAGCGGCCGCTGCCTGGTCTTTGGCAGCAATTCATCGACGACAGGGTAAGGTGTCGGAACTTCTTTGTAGATGAGTGGACGGCGCAAAGTGATCACGTCCTTCCACTGATCGTACTCGTTCACGAAGAGCACCTTCAACGTCTCCAAGTCCGAGCACTCATACCGTTCAAGTTCCTCGTATGCGGGAGTGCCCTTCCAAGCCTCGTTCTCTTCCCAAACAAGAGCGTTCTCGGAGGCCTTCTGCCGAAGGTACTTCTTCACCCCGTTGTAGCCATGGTTGGCCCAAAGGTATTGCGACTTCTCGCAATCGAATGCGTAGATGAGGCAATGATTGGGCACCCAGTCCTCTGAGATGATTGCACCGGCCAAGGTTTCCACCAGGCGAAGACCATAGTGCAGAGCGCAATCGGTGTCGATCGCGATGCAAAGCGGTCGGTTCGTCCTGACACCAGGATCCTGGCCTTCAATTTCCCAAGGCGCATGGCGGGTCATATACACATGACCCTTGCAAGACGTAGCCCCAGGGAAAATTCCCGTGCAAATGATCTGCTGGAGGGAGTCCCATGAAGTGTAATGGTAGATCACCCTAAACTCTTCTGGGACCTCGGCTTCCGCCAGGTGGGGATAAATGGGAACCCTTGGGTAGAGTCCCCTCTTCAAATCATCCACCGTGAACTGGTAGTCAAGCGAGATGATCTGCTTGACCAACGGAGCCGTCCCCACCTTGTCGATGAGGGATTGGTCATGACCTTGGCAGGCCTTCACATGCGTGATGCGATACGGCATGTCCAAAGTTGTCAGTTCCCCGACAATTCCAGCTTCAATGCGACACATGAACCTGTCCTGTGTCCTGAGGATCAAGTAGAGATCCTGCTTTGAGAGCTGGGTCCTGTATCTCTTCCTCAAGTAGCTGTACATGCTCTCGAAGTTGAGGTAGAGCTCGTCATCAAACTCCGGAGGAATGTGACGATGGTGGGGTTCCAAAAACTTGTGGTCGTAGCCGCGCAACAACCCAGTGACCCGCTTGGAGAACTTGAAGTCGTCGTAGTTCAGATGTCCAAGATCTCGAAGGCCAGGCAGTTCTGTGCACCTGATGGTGAACTCCCTGCGCTCGCCCGTTCCCGGTGAGAAAAAGTACCACTTGGGATATCCCGATGGTCGCAAAGGCGGTTCAGCCGGAGGCTGAGGTCCACCCGTTCCCGGGGGAGGAGCACTTGCCATGGGCGGCTCCTTCTTGGCAATCTTCCGGGCAGGCTCCGTCGAAGGCGCAGCGGCTGGTGCCGATGACTTCTGAGGAGGTGCCCTTGGTGAGGTTGTTGTCAACGTCGGTGGTGGTGCCTTGAAAGGCAATGCTTTGGGCATAGGTTGGTCCGCAGCTTCCGCTGGGAGTGCAGGTGGCTCCGGCTTGGGGGATTCAATTGCACTCTTTGGAGTTGGCGGCGGACTGGGCTTTGGGGACGCCATGGGAGACGTTCCCGTCGCAGTTGAAATCTTGGGGAGCTGAGGAGCCTTTTTGTACGAAGCCATTGTGGCTTGGTCTCTTGTCTTCGGCTTGATGAACTGGCTGACCGTATCTCCAATCACCTGTGCGATGCCGCTCGATGACGATGCCGCTTCCGATTTGGAAGCCGCCTTCGACTTGGCCTTCGACACAATCTGGAGAGAGGCAGCAGGGTCACCCGCGCGAAGTTTCTCCTCGGCGGACTTGGGCTCCTCAAAGATCTCACGTTCCATCTGGCGGTGCTTCTCCTCATCCGTCAAATCGAAGCGACGAATGATGATTGCACCATCTTCCGTTTGCTGCATGGACTCCTGCCGAAGTTCGAGCTTGGCAGGAGCACGTGTGACGTCGGTGTCCAAGATGTTCACTACGCCAGAACCATCCAACCTGAAGTCCACAGCGTGGATCTTATTCATCAGATGGGAGCGCAGCTTCCGCTGGCTAAACATTGATGCTGAGCCGCCGACAATGGGGTCCCTGAAGACAATCTCCTCGTCAGCCTCCGGCTCGTCAATGTCGCGCTCGTCGGAAACACCTGGCAATCGATCCAAGAAGGGCTTGAGGATGGCGTCGATGAGCTCACCATCCATCTCCGGCTCTTTGACCTCATGTGGTTCAAAGTGCTCGGGTTCCCCCGGCAGTGCGGCATCCACGGACTCCAAAATCTGCCAGTTCGATGAAGCCGCAGTGGCATCACCCTGCACCGTAGGAGCCTGCTGGATCTGTGCACGTTCAGGATCGACTTCATTGGGAAGTCGTTGCCCCTTGGGTCGAGTCTCCTTCACATAGATTTCCCAACCGTCCACGTCCATGGAGACCAGCACTTCCTCCATTTCCTCCCACTCCGGGTTGTTTTCCGGAAGCGGGTTGGCCAGCGATTCCTCGCGGCGCTTCTTCATCTCCGCCATGGATCAATGGCTTGCACGACCGAAGTCGAAAGAGATGATAACCCAAAGCGCCTGCCTCGGAATAGAATCGAATGCACTGGAGGCGGTTGTGTTCCGAATTCTCCATGCGTTGCCCGTCGTATCGTGTTGTACACTTGATGAGCGACGTGGCATCGAGGACGCAGAGTCCGCGTTTCCTCAATGCCTCGGCTTCTCGAATCATTTGACGGTCAAAGTCGGGGTGCAACCCGTATACTCGGCCGTACCAGGGCATGACAAGGACGATGTTCCCAACGTCGGCGCGAGTCGTCAGCTTCACGAGGTCGTTCAGAGCGGAGAAATGGGTATTGACCCTTTCCTCCATGAGATCGTTTGCTGCGTCTCGGCGCTTCTGTGTGAGTAACACGCCATCTCCTTGTCGAGCCAATCACAGTGGAGGAAGCCGTAGTTCCCAAAGATATCGTTGCCAGCGTAAGAGATGACAATGACAGCTGGGCGAGAGGTTCCCCTCCGCTGCAAACATTCAAGAGAGTGTTCGACGCCCTTGATGATGTCAGGCAGCCCACGACCCCATTGGAGATCGTGCCAGACCGTTCTGCGGCCTGGTGGGAGGAGGTCCGGCTTCTCCTTGATGTACTCGCCGATGTTCCTGCGCGTAGAAGCCATGTCCACAAGTGCCATCGAAGAATCTCCGGCAAAGATGAAATTGGCCTCAGGTTCCCCTGGGCAAACCATGCCTCTGAGTGAGAAGCTGGAAACGTCGTCGAGGAGCTTCGCGTCTTCCGGGCTAACGTCACGAAGATAGCCCTTGGCCAAAAGCGAATGGTCAGTCTGACCCATGAGTGAAGTCAAATCCGAAATGACATCGGCTTCGTTCACGACACGACACTGCGTGACAGAGCCAAAAATGCTCCCAGTCAACGCAAACCACGCCGTTCCGTTAGGACCCAAAGTCACATCTTCCGCAGTGGGCTCCGGTTCCCCGGGTCGAATTCCAGCAGCTTCCGCAGCAGCAGAATAATCTGCCTCTTCGACCTCGCCTTGTGGAAATCGTCGGTAGTAGGCCATTGTAGAGGATGAAGTTGTGAGCGAAGCAGCGCAGAGTGCAATAGATGTCTTCAGTTCGAGTTTTGAGCTGTTCGCTGCGATGAAAGCTCGATGGATCATGTCCGTCATCTGATATGAATATGATTCAGTTTCTTTCAAGTCAAGACCTCTTCCTTGAACATGGTTATGACTACCATCACATGACAATCCATCGAAGGCAGTGACAATTGAATCACAATCCGTTTGGATAGCCCATGGTTTCTTAATAGATTCACCTTCTTTGTTGACAATACCAACCATGCATCCATCAAATGTGACTTTGATGAGTTGATGTTTCGCACAAAACTTCTCAACTCGGTCAAACTTCCAGTAAATGCAGTGGGCTGGCCATTCAATCGCAATCTTTGGACTTAAATGACGAATAAGATTGAGAAAATCGACCATTGATGACCATATCTTCTCAAAAACATGTCGATGATATTCAACTTTGAGTTTGGCTGATTCATGTTGCAAGTTCACATATGACCATGTTGTGCCACCAGTGCAAGGGATGCTGATCCAAATCAAAACAGGACATGGTTGTGCAGTTGAACTCTCAATTGCTTGAATAACTTCATTTCGAATGTCCATTCTGTTTGATCTAGATGTAACATCTCTCTCTTCCGTGCATCTGATGACATAACAATCTTTTGAATG
Source organism: Cladocopium goreaui (assembly GCA_947184155.2). Taxonomy (NCBI): domain Eukaryota; class Dinophyceae; order Suessiales; family Symbiodiniaceae; genus Cladocopium; species Cladocopium goreaui. The sequence continues at coordinate 226,883 of CAMXCT020000061.1, read as the reverse complement.
TTTCCTTGAACGATCACCAAGCTTCGAATCAGGTCCACAACAAAATTCGATGAGCACCCTGCTATGAGATGCCACTGAAGGGCAAGCAGGTTCCCCTGCGCGTTGCTGAGATCCCGACACTGTTGAAGGTGCAGGTTCCCCTGCGCAGGCTTTCATCTTCTGTTGCTCCTTCCGCGGAAGGGGCTGTGATGAAATACCCATCAATCGCAGAGCTGATTCCCACTTCTCGGAGTTGGTAAAAGGCTTGGTGAGGATGTCTGCCGCTTGAAGCGATGAACCAACATAGACAAGTTTGAAATGTTTTCTTTTGAATTGTTCCGACAACCATGACAAGTTCAATCTTTGGGTTTTGTCAGTGTGCCTAAATGACGGTGACCTTCCACTCTCAAGAATTCGAATGGTCGCTTAGTTGTCCTCAAGGAAAATGACCTCAAGACTACCGGGTCCTGCCATGTACACACTTTCATCCCCCCGCTTTTCAGATCCAATATATTTGAAGTCAGTTAAAGCTGATCTGATTTCCCGTGACTCAACCCCATAGTCAACTTCATTTGGTCCAGGAATTCTAAAGATAGTTTTCCCCGTCCATTCAAAGTCATTGACAACGTCAGCATTAGGAGTCGTCCAGTCCCATGTCAAATCAAATTCAACATCACCAGTTTTGGTTTTCATGATTGAGTACCTTTGTCTTGCCAATCCCTGAAGGTTCACTGGACAATCCGAATCAATTGGGTTATACAGTTTATTCCGGGGTTTGACATGAACTCTGGTAACTTGGTTGGTGAATGGAACGTGCTCCCAATAGTCATCTTTCGTGTTTTTGGGGTTTTTGGCACGAGTTTCCACTCTGCGGGACGGCCTTTGTTGAGTGCTATCTCCCCCCGCGTGACGTATGACTGACCACAGGCAGGAGGAAGGTAAACCAACAGCACGTAAAGCAAGGTTCGCCGCAGTGACTTCAGCCTCTGTCGATGACATAGCTGTTGAAGTCTGCTTCTTAGTAAAAAGCTGTGAGTGGATAAAACGTGTTTGGTCCTACTAAAGCAAGGAGGCAACCACTTGTTGAACGGTTGTCATGTTCCCCAGCATGATCTGAATCTGCAAATAACCATGTTTTGCAAGCCTCAGGCGAATCCCCAATGAAGCCAACCATTGTACGATCAAGGGTTGTGTGTATGTAACACATTAATCGATGAAGACTCTTGTCGCAATCAGGTGACCACTTGGTGACCCTACTTGCCAATCCCTGAGTAGCACGGAGAAGATCAAACCTAGCCATTCGCGCTGCGAACAACACTTTCATCAACACACGTGATGCTATAGGCTGGAGTTCCCCCCGAGCTTCTGCTTCGTCCATGATTGGACGTGCAATTTTGTCATCTGGGAAAGGAGTTGAAACTTTCTTGAACTTCACATTTGGTCCTGCTAGTTCAACGTAGCGGTCAATACATTGTTGCAAGAATTGTCGCATGTCATATTCGACCGTGTTGACATTCTTTGTCATGCACTTGGATTTTTGTTGCTCAAGTTCGTCAAGAAAAGTAAATCCCTGTGCCCTAGCCGCTTTCTTTGCTCCCGACTTGTCTCTTATCTTCTTAGCAGCTGCCAAAACTTTTGAGGGTTCTTGGATTGATTTGTCCACGAAGTAGGTTGATCCCGTCCACCAAAATGGAAGTCCAGTTGGGTTTTGAGATTCCATATCATGAACATATTCTTTAGGTTCATCTTGAGTTTGGCAAGGTTCACACACGGTTAGCCGGCGCGTTCCCGCCCGGAAAGACGTATCGTCCTTCGGCTTGTCCTGGAACTTCTTACGAGGTTGCAGGTGATGATGAACACAAACTCCAAGCTCTGGCATGTGCTCCCAGTAGTCCTTTGTTCGGCGGGCCGGACTGGCTGGCTTACTAGAAGGATCTGGGATACTGGCATCGAAGACATGAGCAAACGGATGAGCACTTACATCTAGTTTGACGTTCTGTTTGAACACATGTTCACATCCAAGATATCTGCCGGCATCTTCAGGAGTATCCATGTCGATCTGAGAAGAAATCAACTTCCACCCTTCATCAATGTTCTTGGAAGGTCCTGACATCTTGAAGTCATCCACATATACACCGAGTAATAACTTCAATTTCGGATGCCAAAACATTGAAGGCCAACATTCTGGGTAGAGTGGGTGAAATCCGACTGCATAAAGAGCTTTCTCACAATGACGTTGCCATAGACCCCCCGAATCAGGGTGACCATACAATGCCAAAATAAGAAGTACAACCGGATCTTTGTACACACCAATCCATTCCTTCGGCCAACGATTTCTTGGTAATCTAATCCAAGTTAAAATTCCTTGCATCAATGCTTGGGTGTAAGCTTGCTTTCCATCACCTTGTGAAGTCCGGTTCCCCGGCATGGAGCCATAAGCATCCAATGCTTTTCCTGCCTCCATGTTGGCCGGTGAACTTCCGAGCTCCGCGAACAAAGCAACATCTGCCGCTTCGTCCTTGACATTGTTTCCTTGAAACACGGTGCGACCCTTAAACTTGCGCATGGGGTCACCCTGCGGTAGCTCACTTCCCTTTTCGACACAAATCTCGAAGATTTTGCCTACATGAACTTTGGTTTTATTCTTGATGGCTTCCCTTGAAACATCATCCCATTCCCTAACAGTGGAGTAATCCCATGCACCCTTACTAGTCAGGTTATTCCATTCCTTGTCGAGTGCAGCTTGGGCAGCAGGAGTGTTGTTGATCTCCTTCTGTCCAACGGGTCTGGCCACGAGTGCATTGGAAAAATGAAAGCACATGAGCTCTGATTGATCCCTAAGCTTGTCTCGATGGCACTGGTTTCCACCATGCGAGCCCCCCGGATTACATGTGACTGGCATTGCGGGAATGAAATCATCTGATGGTTCGTCACTCTTGAATTCTTTGACAGCTGAAGTGGCAAAACGATCTATGACCCTGTTATACTTACGTTCTTTGGCAACTGCTGCATCATGCTTTTCAGCTGCCTCTTTCAACAAGGCTTCACGTTTGGCCCTTTCTCTAGCCGCTTTGGAGGCCCCCCGCCAAAGAAATGTTGGAATGTCCTTTGGTTTGGAGGAACCCTTATATCGTCTACCCTTAAAACCACTAGCATCGTAGTATGAAGGGTCATCCTTTGAGATAAATTCTGACTTGCCAGTTTTGGGGTCAATGACTTCGATGTCATCAGATTCAAGTCCAGCTTCACGCATCAACTGTTCAAACTCCTCTTCGCCCTCCACCGGTCCTGGCTCAACAGCTTTCCTTGGAGCAACCAAGTCTTCAATTGTTTGAGCGTCCATCTTCTTTGGGTCTGGTGGAGCATCAAGGCTAAGAGACTCATACAAGCCTTCCCTAATGGCCTTATATCTACCTTTCAAAGGATAAATAAACGGTCCATCAGGTACGGTGAGTTGGTTGACACGAACAACTTGAACTGATTCGTTGAATTCCTTTTCCATGAGATCCTTCAATGATGCTACAAGAAATTCATTTCTCCAAACGAAACCTGGTTGCATGGCATATCCCAAAAAGACACCTGGGTTTGAAGTTGGATCAAAACGCAAGTCTTTCTTTGGTTTCAGTTTTGGTCCAGTCCAATAGTCGATGCGAGCCCCAAAAGGAATGTTGGGTCCCTTAAACTTTTCCCCAAAACGCAGCTCCCAAGGAGACAAGATTTCAGGGTGGTCCTGGATGTTGTGTGCCATACACCAATGTCGTGCAGCATAACTCCAATAAGAATGATGAAGCCCTGCCTGTTCAAGGTTTACTCTAGTCCCTTCGAGTACGGACCTGAGATTCCTCTCGGCGACTGCGTTCGACTTTGAGACATAAGCAACACTAGTGTTCTGTCTCCACCCAACTTCCCGACAAGCGAGCTCGATGGATGGTGCTGCATCGGAATAAAACACTCCGACTTCTTCACCAGGTGCGATGAAATGCCTAAAAGCTAAAACACAATCTTTGGCATGACTTCTAGCTGAAGGATAAATCCAACGAAAATTCGTAGCGACATCTTTCATGACCATAGCAACCCTGTCACCGTCAATTGATTGTTCGTTGGCATCCCTAGTCACAAGGTGATCCCCAGTGATGTGATCCCCAAACTTGTTGGATTCCACAGTCAAAGATTCCCCTTTACTACGTTTGGTTGGTTTGTACATCTTCGCACATTTGCATGTTTCGCAAAAGGGGTTCTTTGGGGTGTGTGTCATCATGTGCCTAAGGGTCCTGGCCTCTTCTCGAAGTGCAGCTTCACCACGATCGATCGCCTTCGGTTCAGGCAACTGAAGTCGACCGTCAACTGGTTCTTCAGGAGCTTCGGCTTCATCTTCCGAACCTTCAATGACGTCGGGCGTCATTGCTGCTGGAGGTCCTGGTGCAAGTTCACCAGGAAAGAATTCCTCGAGATTGTCGATGGCTTGTCCGGGAATTTCATCGTCATCGGCGATGGAAGCCTCGTAAGGTTCTTCGACCTCCTCGACTTCATCGTCGGACTCTGCACCGACGGCTGACATGCGAGACCTTCGAACAGGTGAGATGATGGGCTTGCCGTTCCCGGCTGCGGAGTTCCATGAAAAAGGAATTCCTACTGCAGCGGGTACCTGGCCATCTCTGGATGGTAAATAAGGAACGAAATCCTTAACTTCAAGTTTGATCTTTGTTCCGTCTTTCTTCTTGAAATATGGGCGACTAAAGCTTTTCCAAACAAAATCCCATCCATCTTGAATACATCTCATCCCTACCGATATTACAGCCGGGGTGTCGGGAAGAACATATGGATGAACTTCTTTGTCGATGCAATCAATATGAACAGAAGCTTGTTGGTCAGCTGGGAACCATTTGCAGTGATTAATTCAAGGGGTTCATGAGAGTGATACACAATGTCATCGGGAATCATCTTGCTGCAAACTAAGTCCTGTGCACTACCAGTGTCGGCGATCCATGCAATCTCGGCGGATGCATTACGCTGCTGAGACATTGCATTCAGATCGGAACGGATGCAGTGGCGACAGCCGATATCACTGTCACATTCAAAGCTGCATTTGCAAAGCTTACCATGCAACTCCCGAAAGACAGCTGATTGCAACATCTGTGCTGCAAGTATTGCATCACTTTCTCTTGCTTCGATCGTATCTTTTCGAGTACGATCGTCCTTGGTGATGCGAACTGGATTGAAAGTTCGTTGTTTGGCTTGGCACGGGTGCAAATTACAATTTTGCTCAATGGGAACTTCGAAGATTTCATCGTTGCCCCCAAATGAAACAGTGCGATTGGGTGTAACTGGCATGGCAAAATGCTGGTTGAAATATGGCGGAGAGGCGATGCCTTCCGGCACGCGATGAGTACTGGTCGAAGGGTTGACGACTGCGACCATCATCAGAGCGCGCATCAGGCAAACTGCAGCTGAGCCAGAGGAAGATGGTTTTCCCCCTTTGTCTTTGAGACTCTGTGAGCCCCTCGAGGAATTGGAACCTCGACTTGACGATCTGGAGCGATCGCCCTTCTTCTTGTTCTTCTTCTTCTTTTTCTGGCTCTTTCCACGCTTGTCATCTTTTGTAGATGCAGCTGCAGGCTTTGGTGGGTGTTGGAAAGCACAGTCATTACCTCGCTGACACTTACCTGCCTTCCAAAACTTACAAACTTGATTCCGAGATCCTGGAGACAAAGACCGACTAATGCCTCTTGACTTGGATCTGGACTTGCCTTTCTTACCTCCGCCTTTTCCTTTGTCTGACTTTTCATGTTTATATCGGCAATCCTTTCCCCTGGTACACTTGCCAGCCTGGAAGTCATAGCAAATGCCAGTGGGCTTTCCCGCAGATGGCGGTCTTGTGGGTGCTGGCGTAGCGTCTCTTTTGCCTGAAACGGACTTCTTGGTGGCCTGCCGCATCTTCTCAAGACGTCTTCTCTCAAGGTAATCCCTTGCAGCTTTCATGGGAAAATCATAAGAGCGGTTGGGTTCCCCCTCCGGTGTGCGATCATACACAGCCAGATCATGAGAGAGAGGCTTGAAATTCTTGATGGCATTGTGAAAGTATGCTTGCTTCCACATCATGTCAGGCTCGGAAGTCATTCCGGCGATCACAGCGTCCCATCGGGTGATGAAACCTCTGAGATCATCATTGACCAAGGTAACAGCCATGAGGTCCTCAATGTCGTACACTGCACCATGCTTTCTACTTGTGCTGAAATGCTTGTGAATCATGAGCAATGCTTGACGTCCTCTAGCTGGTGTCCCTGACTTGGCTTGTTCTTCCTTAAAGATGTCAAGTTGCCGTGCAAAGTCCCCTTCGCAGATGTTGGTGAGCGAAGACATGAGCTTTGCGTCGAGGGTCACGAATTTACCTGAGTCCTTCAAAGCTTCCACAGACTGATCTGTCCTGAAAACTTCTTCAACCCACTGAAAAGCTAGGTCGGGTTTGGCAGAAGCCGCAATTATGGCATCCCTTACTCGGATTCTCCAATTCCTATAATTTTCGGGTTGAGGGAACTTAGGAACTAGGATCCTATCAGACTCTTTGGCCTTATGATCAGTAGTCCTAGAACGCTCTAAGGCCCTCTTGACCTTTCGTGCAAAGGAACTCTCAGAATCCGAACTGGACGTGGTAGGGGATGAAGATGAAGAAGGTGACGGTGAAGGGTCTCTACGATGTCGTCGTCTTGATCTGCCACGACTGGTCTTGCGATCTTTCTTCTTGTCCTTCTTGTTCTTGTGACTTCTTTTGTCATTGAAGTCATCGTCCTCGTCATCATCTCCTGGAGGTCCACCACCAGGAAGTCCTGGTGGCTTCGAAGGTTCTGCCAAGAAATGCTCATCATCTGCATCAGATGAATGCTGAAGCTTCTTGCTTCCCGAAGCTAACTCCTCAATGATAGGACTTGTGGGTTTCGAGGCTTGTGGAACGGGTTTTCCGGGTCCATAATGAATCATGAGTCCAGGAGTTCCCTCCATAGGTTGAGACTTTAGGTTCCGAATGAGCTCTTTCTGCTCCTTTCGAAGCTTCTCAATCTCCGCCTCGAAGTCCTTCTTTTGAGACTCGGCCAGCTTCTGCATGTTCAAAGCATGTTGATTCATTGCATCAATTTGAGTGCGATACTCAGCAAGTTCCGAACGGGCCGCCTGCAGATCAGCGTTGGACTTCTCCGCGGACGATGTCAAGATACCTGCACTGTTGACTACATGGGTCAGTTCGGCACTCAGTTCCCTGATGCGATGATCCTGCGCAGTGACTTGCAGTTGAGCAGATTTCTGCTCGCTCATCGCCTGGGCGGCTTGCTCGTTCAACAAAAGGTTCTTCCTGGAAATCTCGTCGGCTGCCTGTTGTTCAATGCTTGCAAGTTGATCTCGAGCTTCACAGCTTCACTCACAAGCGCATTCCTTTGACGTTCCATGACCTCAGAGTGAAGTGCGTTGGCTTCGCTCTGCAATGCCTGCTGTTGAGCAGCCATCAGTTGACTTGCCATGTTTGGATCAACACCTTGCTGTACCACTGCCACTTGGGCGGTACGATTGTCCACTTGATTGAAGTTGATGGTGTTGAGCTGACTTATGTCCATACTAGCGTCCAAAACACCTGGCATGTCCCTGCGTGGATCAGAACGGCATGGGTCAAATTCCTCATCCAAGTAACTCATATCGCCTTCTGTTGTCGCCGCACCTGAATGGATTACCACTTCCTCCGGTTGTGTAGGGTTCGCTAAGGCTAAAGCAGCCGAGGCGTTCCCGCCCGGGGCAGGAAGCGCGGGGGTTGAAGCCATTGCGAAAACTACGGAGAAAGAATGAAAAAGTGAGACAAAGGAAACCAGTCGATCACCTTTGGCGATACGGCTGATAACCTGTAGAGACAGGGTACAAACCACAACGTACCACAAACGACAGCTACACCCTGCGCAGCATTTCTTGAGCCACGCACACGACGTAATATGGGTGAAATGGTATATACATGTGTTACTACTGTGCAACAACACTATCCTATCTATCCTATCCATCCATCCATCCATCCATCCATCCACCTACCTACCTACCTATCTATCGATCTATCGATCTATCTACCTACCTAGCTATCTATCTATCCATCTATCTATCTATCTATCTATCTTAGGTGCTTCAAACATGGTCACCACGCCCATGATGGGATCCTACAGCTCTGAACCGCTCCCTCCGGGGATCCTCACCATTGGCGCGGGCATGAACTGGTGGACTATTCCATACTGCCTCTTTGATATATCATGATTTACGTAATTTGTGTATAATTATAATATTATATGGTATGAGGTATATATATATATATATTTATATACATATATGTGTGTGTATGTGCTGTGTGTGTGTAGCTATACGTGATGTATACGTTTCTATAATTTGCTAGAGTTCTTCAAAAAAGTCATCCATCTCCCAGCCTCAGTCCTTCAAACCGCGGCGCTTGTACAAGCGATAGGCTTCCCCGAAGAGATCCTGTCGGAAGCCGGGGAACGGCCTGGTGCCGGTGCCGTTGCTGCTCTCGGCCTCCGAGGCATCGCGAAAAAGGTCGCGAAAAAGCTGCCAATCGGAATGCCAGGGCCCAGTGCAATCCATAAAATCCTCAGGGGCTGGATTTGGGCCTTTTCAAGATGTGTTTTTTTATGTGATTATTATGGAAATGTACGAACCGATGTTTAAAAATCGTTTAAACACAATATTGGTGATGGTAGACTTGGATGTGCCGGAGCGAGTTGGTAAGTGGTTAGTAGCCTTTTTGAACTGCATTTTATCGCGGTTTATCACGGTCTATCCCCCAACAAAACGCTGACCAACTGGGATCCCAAGTAGGATATCATCGAATGATAGTAGGGATATCATGAGATGATAGAAATATCAAGCAAAATGGTTAGATTGGAATTAAGCCGTTGGTGATCGCTCCACCCGGTTGATGCTTTTCCATGATTAGCTTTTTGAGGAAGAACTGCAGGAAATTGCCACGTGTTTTCCATGGTAAGGAGCAACGGTTTTTCCATCCACCCATAGGTGCTGAAGATGCGAAATCATACGGCTACCCCAAAATCCCACGCTTATCATTTGGGGAAAATCAACGAAAAATAGTCATTTCAGTCGCTAAAGGCAATTCCAAACCTTCCCAAGGTGACTCTATGTGTCAACCCCGGATTAATAACCACCCCGCAGCTGCCTCATTGGGGGCTTTGTTTCTTTTACCTAGCAACTTTTTTTGAGGGTAATCTTCTCAAGCGGGTTTGGATAATGCCGAACAAGATGGAAGAACCTTTCCTTACTAAGATTTATGGCAACTTACTCTTCCATCTGGGATCAATGTCTAAAGTTTGATTGAAATATGTTTATTATTGTGGCAAAACCAAAGACACCATCCTCTGTGAGTTACCAGATGTTACCAGAAATGGGTGGGCTGCTAGACCATCCGCAATGGGAGATTTGTTGGGTTTCCGGCATTCTCCCGTTTTGTTGGTGCTGATGAAACATATTGATAATATTTACCATCTTGTTATTTAACATAGCCATGGAAAATCACCATTTTTAATAGGTAAACCGGTAAACCATCTATAAATGGGTCATTTCCCATGGCTATGTTAAATAACCAGAGGGTACGGGTACGGGTAACGGGTATGGCTCAAAATGAATTCCCCCGGAACTTTTGGGATGAAATACGACCTTTAGGTGCCCACAAGTGTCGCCATGGTGCCCAGAAAATTTTCACGGAGTGCTTTGGAAATCCATGGTTGTTTCCCATGTGTATATATATATATTATTATTATTATTATTATTCATGTGAATTTATTGGGAAATACCCATGGATGCAAATTTCTTGAGGTCAAACACCAGAAAGCTTGCCAAGCAAAGGCTGGCCGGACCGGTACTTGGATCTGATACTTTGCTGCGCATGGAAGCAGCAGAAAAAACCACGTCGTCCGCATCACTGCATGGCGTCGTGTAGATCGGCCATCAGGAGCCGGGAAATATTTGGAGGATCATCCCAGGGATCCAAAAAACTGGTTGGGATCCGTGGGGCTATAGCCAGTTATACATGGGATATCCTTAGGGGACTTACTAACCAGGGTTACTAACCAGTTACGAACTGGGATGATCCTCCAAGTAGAGGTATGGTTCACGGCATTGGTTCAAAACTGGGGAACCCCGAAAACCACGCTTCGGAACAATTCAGTTTCTTCATTAAAAGGCAGTTTGGGTACTGGTACTCCCCCATTTCATGAAAACAACATGGTATTGTGACTCTGGAAATGTGAAAATGTTGCCCCGGACAACAAACAGCTGCCAGTGGACCCAATGGTTTAAATTTCATTGACCCCGATTTGGGGTTGAAGATTTAAAATGGTTCGGTCCACACTTGGACACTGATAATTACCGACGTTTATCCTGTTTGATCATGTCCCTAGGTTCCAATCTTCCCATTTTAACTGGTTTTCTTCCATGGGGTCAAATCTTCAAGCTGAACCCAGAATTGGGCCAAGGTGATGAAGCATGGAATGGGGTAAAAACATCTGTGCCGATGCTTATCTATACCATTTTGAAGATGGCATTTGGTTTTGAGCCATGCCGAGCTGACGTCGGCTGCTGCCAAAAACAGGTCAGACGCTACGGGCCGCAGTTGGTACCAATATCAGGCTACACCACACTTTGAGATTGAACTGCTCCAAAACATTAAGTTAGTTGGGCCTGAAAAACATTGGCCCACACGAACCCATCAATTTGCGTATGCAACTAGACAGTTTCCGACACAAAAATCGCCCAAACAGAAATCTACCCTCTGGTAAACTAACATAACTATGGAAAATCACCATTTTCAATGGGTAAATCCACTATAAATTGTCATTTTCAATTGCTATGTTAAATTACCAGAGGGTATTGTTCGGATTCTCCTTGGGTTCAACTCTTGGCGCCCTCTGCGCCTGCATTTTTTGGCCTGGAAGGCCATAACCTCTCAACACAGGACAGCTTCCCCCTCAGCCAGAAAACACTTATTTTCTGGGTGCCAATGATCAGAATTATCCATGCATACATAATAACCTTATGTGTGCATAAATTTATATATGTATATATATATATATAATATATATATATATGCACATAATTTCACATATATAGTATAACGTAATAAAACAAAATATATCATAATATAATTTAACATGAAATCATCTCATGTCATATCAAATAATTATCATATCATTTTTGCAAAATTAGATGGTATCAAAGCACATTGTAAAATATAATGAAAACAAAATATTATATTATGCTATATTAAACTATACTAAATTATATTTCATTAGATTTAAAACAATTCGCAATTAAGAAATATGATGCAAAAATATATATTGTTAAAAAAAACTGAAAACACATTAAACAAAGAATAATACTATATCTTAAATTAAAATCTAATGTTGTAAAATAGACCTAAAATACAATATAATCAAATACAGTATAGTACAATATATGAAAAATATACTGTATAAAATACACTATCAAATAGTATCCTACCACACTATTTAATATGATATCATAAAACATCATACAAACTAAAAAAAAACATACTTTCTAGTAAAATAACATATCAGAACATACCATATCATACCATGTAATACCAAATGATAAAATATCATTCCAAACAAAGCTTCAACAAGTAGAAAAGAATAGAATATGAAAAAAAAACATTATTTTTATAATATGATAGAATAGAACAGAACAGAAAAGAATAGAACAGAATAGAATTTAGTAAAATAGAATAGCATAGAATACATACAATAGAACACACAGATTAGAATAGAATAGTACAGAATAGAATAGAACAGAATAGAACAGAATAGATGAGAATAGAATAGAATAGAGCAGAATAGTACAGAACAGAATAGAACAGAATAGAACAGAATAGACTAGAATAGAATAGATTAGAGCAGAATAGAACAGAATAGAATAGAACAGAATAGAACAGGATAGACTAGAATAGAGTAGGGTAGAACAGAACAGAACAGAATAGAATAGAATAGAATTTCATGTCATATCATATTTATTCTGTCATAAAACATAGTATCATATCAAAGAATAATGTTGACCTACGATTTTGAAACCCACCCTGAATAAAGCTAACCAAACTCCCAAAATAAAAAATAAAAACCCCTAAATAAAGCTAAACTTTTTTGGCCCTGTTTCTTTTTGGCTTATCCTATTATATGTTGCTCTTTCTATTCAAAACCTTTATTCAAAAATGATAGCTGGACATTTTCAAAAATGATGGATGCTCTTTCTATTCAAAACCGTTTTTCAAAATTATCCAAAATCAAGTCCAAATCATCAAGGGTACCCCCCATGAGGTGCCTTGGCACCAGTTAGAGTTTGACCCTGAATAAAGGTACTGAGCTTCCGCTCCCGCTGATCAAGAAATGAATACTAAATCAATACTAAATCAATGAATACTAAATCAATACTAAATCCATGAAATGAATACTAAATCAATACTAAAACAATTGTTGGATTCCTTTTTTCCCCACCTGCCAGGTGAGGGTTGTTAGATTTTATCAGAGTTGTTCTTCTCCTCCTCCTTCTTCTCCTCCTCCTCGTTCTCCTCCACCACCTCTGCCTCCACTTCCATGTTCACTTCCGCCTTGCCAACTCTTTGCCAAGCTCTTCGCCAACTTCCGCACGCAGTGGGCACTGCTGGACCTCAACTGCCGGCTTCCGCTCTGAGTGGGCACGGCTGGACCTCAACCGCAAGCGTCTGAGCGCAGTGGGCACCGCTGGACCTCAACCTGGGACCTCCAGAGCTCAGTGGGCACCGCTGGACCTCAACCTGGGACCGTCCGAGCTCAGTGAGCACCGCTGGACCTCAACCTGGGACCCTCCGAGCTCAGTGAGCACCGCTGGACCTCGACGGCCAGATAGAATGCCAGAAGATATGCCAGATAGAACGCCAGATAGCATGTCAGAAAAATGCCAGAAGATATGCCAGATAAAGTGCCAGAATGTTTGCCAGATAGAATAACAGAAGATATGCCAGATAGAAGCCAGAAGGTATGCCAGATAGAATGTCAGATAGAATGCCAGAAGGTATGCCAGATAAAGTGCCAGAATGTTTGCCAGATAGAACGCCAGAAGATTTGCCAGATAGAATGTCAGAAGATATGCCAGAAGATATGCCAGATAGAGTGCCAGAAGATATGCCAGAACATATGCCAGAAGATATGCCAGATAAAATGCCAGAAGATATGCCAGATAGAATGCCAGAAGGTATGCCAGATAGAATGTCAGATAGAATGCCAGAAGGTATGCCCAGATAAGGTGCCAGAATGTTTGCCAGATAGAACGCCAGAAGATTTGCCAGATAGAATGCCAGAAGATATGCCAGATAGAGTGCCAGAAGGTATGCCAGAACATATCGCAGAAGATATGCCAGATAGAATGCCAGAAGATATGCCAGATAAAATGCCAGAAGATATGTCAGATAGAATGCCAGGAGATTTTCCAGTAACAAAACGTATAGATGTCATGGTGGGGATAACTCGAAGTAAAGTATTTTTTGGAAATTGCATTTTATATTATCGCTTTAAATTGTAGTAATTGAAAACCAATACATACAAACAAGTTTGATGGTGGCTTTAATTTTATTTAGGGGCAAAGAGGGGGGGGCGGGCCCACGTTTATAAAGCAGATGTGAACATTAGAAAAGAAGAGAACTGAATAGAGTAGAATAGTAAAGAAAAGAATGTAGTCAAATACAAAAGAATAGAATAGATACTAAAATAATAAAATAAAATATAATATAGCAACAATTTAATACAATATGTTTGGCTACGAATAATATCAAAAAAGGACCAGAATTGCTGGGCCCAAATGCCATGGGTAAAGCCCATGGGGGTTCTTCACTTGGGGTCAACATCGGAAAAGAAAAGTGAGGGCGCGTCAAATGTTCCACCAAAATTTTCGGGGGCATAGCCAAGCCAGACCACTTCACCCACATGGCTTTTAGCTACAAGCTGGTGGCAGTGGTCACATTCCCGGTGACGGTTTCAGCGGGAAGGCGCCGTATTTTCCGCGCCGCGAGTGGCCAAGTCTTGGGTGGCTTATGCTCGCCGTTCTATCGCCTTTTGATGGCTGATGATTGGAGATGGTGACTATGGCATCGCAGATCCCTGTTTTGGAGAATTACTAGTCGCAGCAACCACGTGCAGTGCATGACTGGTGAGGAAATTGACTACGATTATGAGTGGCATTGGCTACTGCTGCTCTGGCACTCACAAAATCGTGCTTTTCACAACGGGCTAGGTTAAACATAGCCTTTGTATCAGGGGATGTCACAAGGGCATTTTGAGTTGATGAGCAGGATTCTGCTGAAAACGCAAGATTGTTTTGGAAGACGTACACATTCATAATGTGAAAAGCCCGTGAAAAGTAGTGAAACGGCCATGAAAAGGCCGTATACATATACATATATACATATACATATATACATATACATATATACACATACATATATACATATACATATATAGACATACATATATACACATACACATACACATACACATGCACATATACATATGCTCACATGCATATGCATATACATATACATATACATATACATATACATGTACATATACATATATACATATAAATATACATATTATACATAATATATATATATATAATATGGATGTGTGTGTGATTGAAATTATACCGTTTTATCTGAGCCTTTCTTCATTGCAAAGTCTTGGTGATTTCTATCGGATGCCCTGTGCAGTGCGTGCAGCCGCTAAGATTTTTAGGCACTAGGCTCAAACGCAATCAGCTGCAACAATGCCAAAATAACTGACATAAATTGGGCCTTTCATGGCCTTTCTCAGTTCCAAAAAAAAAGAATGATTTACAGAAGGGTGTGCAAGTTTCAATTTGAAATAGAAGAGCTTGGTACAGCTTGCAGTGGCTACAGCAAGCGCAGGGCTTGCTATAGAACATATACATAAAGAAAGTAAGAACTGACGATGCATACAGAAATCAGGGATGCAACCTGTGGGAGGGATGTTTGTTCCGGCATTTCATCGGTTTTCAAGCATTTTATTGCAAGATTGGTCAATGCTGGCCTTCAGGTCAAATGTAGCCTTTGTGATCACATTTTAACATAGCTATTGAAAATGGCCATTTATAGTGAGTTTTCCCATTAAAAATGGTGATTTTCCATAGATATGTTAGTTTACCAAAGGGTAACCCTGGTATACCCTGGTAAGTCCCCAGCCATCGTGGCTATGGATGAACGAGTCGTATGGTTTTGATGACCGAGGTGTGGGATGATCCCTCTTCCGGCTTGCTGGAAAATCCACCCTTGATGTCCCATGGAAAACTCTGGTTGGTGGTGCAATTTCACCATCTTGAAAAATGATGGAGTGAAAGTCAATGGGAAGGATTGATTCTCCTAATATATGAAATGGAAAATAACAAATGATTGAAACCACCTACCAGAACTCTATTTATAGTTGATGTTCATCTGTTCCATTGCAGTTGATAACCACAGGGCCCCACCTTGAAGCTTTCGAAAGGGAAAATCCCCGTTTCTTGTTTTAAGATGCTTTATTAAATGAAGGGAAAATGAATGACATCAATGAACCAAAAATGACACATTTTTTCCGGAGGCGAAAAAAAGATGATCAGACTCACAGAGAGTACACCTACAGACATGGTGACCCCTCGTTGACTTTCAGAATCACGAAGCCAACCCTTCTCAGCATCCCCATCTATCCCCATGTTCTTTGAAACAAATCAGGTTTCAATTACCATCTGTTAATGACTAACATAGCTATTGAACATGGACCATAGAAATAGTGGATTTACCCACTGAAAATTGTGATTTTCCATAGTTATGTTAGTTTACCAGAGGGTATACAAGTTCAACCTACCGAAATGAAGAAATATCACCTGATGTCACCATAATAAAAAAAAAACACTTGGTTTCGTGCATTTAACCCCCCCTTTATTTGGGCAACTGAAACGTCTCCAGATGAATTCTGAGCCGTATTTATTGATGGGGCTTGCACTTCTACCTTGTAAGCCCGTTTGAAATCCTCATAATCCCTTCCTCCTAATACTAAACGTCCCCCTAATACTAAAAACAGGCATCCATCTCCAATTTCCGAAAATTTCAGTTTGGCCAATTTGACTTTTAATTGATCCCCTTTAAAAAACAATTCAAAAATCAACCTACCATTTGTGGGTTCTCCCCCCTAATACTAAAAACTAATTCATCCCGGGGTGTTTAGTATTAGGGGGGCTAGTTTTTAGTATTAAGGGTTTTAATTTAGTATTAGGGGTAAGCTTCGAACTGCCATTTTTGGCAATATTTTAATTGCGTTATATAAGGAAATTTAATTGATTTTGAGATCGGAAAAAATAGTTTTTAGTATTAAGGGTTTTAATTTAGTATTAGGGGTAAGCTTCGAACTGCCATTTTTGGCAATATTTTAATTGCGTTATATAAGGAAATTTAATTAATTAATTAACATGACTTCGATTTGGTTCCCTAATAATAAATACCCCCCTAATACTAAAAACTACCTGCCGTGTTTTGTATTAGGGGGGGGGGGTTAGTATTAGGAGGAAGGGATTAGAGTGGTTGCAATTGCTGATACGCTAATCTTCATGATTAATCATATTAAATCCATGTAAATCCCATCATGCAGACAACGTAGACACCGGTTGATTTTTACCGCTTCACCACGTGCTTCACCACGTGCTTCACCACATGCTTGCGCCGCGCCCGTCTGCCTCAATCTGGATTCCAATTGGCGGAGCTTCTCTTGTTGAGCCTCATTGGTATTGGGTGCCATCCCAAGTTTCGGACGCGGCATCACTGCATCACAGAGATGACCATCAAGATGTAGCAAGGGGGCACTGGAAACTGGTGAATTTTTTCCCAATGTCAAGCCCGAATGTTCCCGGTCAGCATTGGTCAACATACAAAAAACGATGGAAAATCACCATTCTTATCATTCTTCAATAGGTAAACCAACATAAATCAACCATAAATGGCCATGGTTCAGTAGCAAACTGTGAGTTTACAGTCGGGTGTTACCAGGATCATCTCTGGGAGCTTGATGGCAGATGGGACTTTTTTCATGGATGACTGGGATATCCTAATATGATGAGACTTAATGAGATATAGAAATATATAGAAATATATAGAATCCAATGGAATTGAATTGATATTTAAAAGATGAAACTCTAAGCCCATTTTGGGATGGTTACCTCATCCTCTTAAGCACATCAAAGGTGTGAGCTTCTGGGCTACAGTCGCTTAGACATTCACCTGGAAGCCCAAGCATCAAGCCGTTTAGCCCGTTGGGACACGATCCCATCTGACCTCCGTCGATACGGTGTTCATCTCCCCCAAATGGTCAAATGGTTGGTAAATGCTGGGTGATTGCGGTTTATGATGTTTATGGATTGGGACCTACCACAGCAACACTTAAATCATCTTAAATCATCCCAGGTCGCGTCTTTCATTCGACAAGCCAGCACCTTCTCCGATCAAAATCCGTAAATCCCATGAAAAATTAGCATGGACAAATCCCATTAAGTCCCATCAAACTCCGTTCAATCCCATGATAATTTCCATAAGTTTCCATTCAAAAAAAACTGAAAAATAATCCCCACGATGAATCCCATTCAGAATCCCAACGCTTAGCGAAGCCAAGATCTTTTTTGTACCTGAAGCTGGGGATGCAGCCTGGAGAATTTCATGGTTTCGTAGGGGATGAAACTAGGAAACCACATATGACTCAGACTCTCTCTTGAGGGTGTGCTTTAACTTTTAATATTACAGTAGGGGGATGGTTTTTTTATAGCTACCCTCTGGTAATTTAACGTAGCTATGGAAAATCACCACTTTAAATAGGTAAATCATCAGTCATCATCTATAAAATGGGCCATTTTCCATAGCTATATTAAATAACGGTCTAATTTTTTGTGTAATTAGCCACCTTACCAATGGGTTGTTGGTAACGTTGATGATATCACTGTACCTGACGTCAACCAGGACTGGTGGCTTAAAATAACACCCCAGGACTGGTGGCTGGACATAGCTGGACCATTTGCCTTCCTTACCTAAAGGCGAACTCCGATGAAATAATCCACTTATTCCTTAGGATGAATCAATTATCTAAAACAAACCACAATGTGACCCATCTATATCTGGTTGGTGGTTGAGCCACCCCTCTGAAAAATATGAGTTCGTCAGTTGGGAGTATTATTCCCAATATATGGAAAAACAATCCAAATGTTCCAAACCACCAACCAGATTTAAAGATGATTTTGATTTTGGGGCCCTCCGTCATTCTTGACCCACTCGTGGACCTGAATGATTCCAGAGCTCATTGCAGGTCCACCTGAAGCCAACCTCCTCTGTTACGCAAATCCCAATCAAAGTCTGTTCCTGTGGAAACCGATGTTGGCTTGTGACATGTCTATGGTAGATATCATCTGGCAATTTGACGTAGCTAAAAAAAAACACTCTTATTTATAGTCAATAATCTATAAATGGATGATTCTCCATTGCTATGCTAAATGGCTCGATGCTATCTAAAATGAGTCATTTGGCCAGGTAAAATCATCCCACTTGGTCCAACATGCTCCGGCCACGGGCCGCCATGGGCTCACCCATGCTTGACGACGTGGAGCGACCAGACCTGGGAATCACACATGGCGCAGGCTGGAAAATCCATTTAATTCGATGATTGGGTGTCTGGAAGATGACCAAATCTGATGAGTTGGTTGAAGGGATGGATGGGTCACGCTACAGCTCAAGCGTTGCCACTCCCTAGAAGAATTTATTGGATACCCCCTGGTGATTTAACATAGCTGTTGAAAATTGCCATTCATAGTTGATTTTCCCATGAAAAATGGTGATTTTCTATAGTTGTGTTAAATTACCAGAGGGTATGATGTGGCAAATCCATGCAAACCCAATGAGATAAACCATCCCCATTTCTTATGGGTGAAATTTCAACCATCCCCATTCATGGAAGGTTTATGGCAGCCGGCTTTCCCGCTTTGAACATCTGAAAAACCATGTGGTTGATAGGTTCCCTACTATGGGTGATCATATGTGATCATCATCCCCAATAAATGAGCTAGATTATCTAGATTTAGCTAGTATACATAATATACATAGTAGTTTTATCATGTTTTATCCCAATTAGATCCATAATTCGGCAATGTAAAAAACCAGTCACATCTCACCGATCTTCACCCTCTGAGCTTCCAAGCTTGGCTGGAAAGCCATTGACCGCGGCCTGAGCTTCGCAGAGGCTGGAAAAACACCTGGAAAAGTCCCATTCAAAATAGGGGTTGAGTGGGAAATGTCGGGTTTTGAAGAGGAACTGGAAGTTAGTTTCTTCTCCCTTCTGGCACTTCTGGAAACCATGCAGAGCTCAAGTGTTTTCCTTCTGTCAACTTGGAAAATGAATGCCCTTGGGGAAAAGCTTGTTTTTTTACATGTGATGAAGGTGGTCAAACAAAGTAAACAAAAGAACTCTTCCCACTCTTCCCTTAGTCAATTTCCCATTTCTAGTGGCCAAATGGGGTAAAAAACACCTTCAGCAACTCCAAGGTCATCAACCGACCATCATTTATCAGTTGCATCCCAATGACTTCCCCACTTCTGATGGTTGAACCCACCCATGTTTCACCGTTTTTGATGCTTAAAACATCTTAAAACCCATTTGTTGCTGCAAGAAATCACTCGAAAATCCCTATAAGATCTATAAATCACTGTTAATCCTATTGATTTTCTATTTAATCATTGGGATAAATCGCTAGATCTGTTAAGCCCCATTAATCCCAATGATCTTCCTATGATTTTGGGCGACTTCCAAGACTTCTTCAATCCAGCGAAACACCGCTGGCCCGTGCACCTGTGGTTCCCACACCCGTGGCCCTTGGCAACGGCTGGTGCGTCTTGCGTATGCAGACGTGCTGAGAGAAAGAGAAGGCGAAAAAAGAACAGAATTTGGAGCAGAAAGGACGAAGAAAGGACGAAGGATTCAACGATAAGAAACCTTTAACCTTAAATAACCTTAAATAACTATAGTAACTATATTTTTTGAAGTCGTTCGTCCCATCTGGAACCTGCTGAGTGCAGGTTTCCTGAGGGAATCGATGAAAAATGTCTGGTCCTTCCAGACGCTGCAAAGAGTTCAGAGGGTAAAATCATGTAAACTCAGTATGCTAAAAGTATGGTAAACATTGGTAAGCTGCATAAACCCAATCAATAAACCTCAAATTAGGGATTGATGTACACTTCTAAATTTATGTCTATCCAATTCTATCCATTTCTTTCTAGCAAAACTAAGATCGTTGATCGTTGGGTTTCCACATTGTGTATCTGCTGCTACTTCAAATATTCATGCAATCCATCCCTTCTGTCTACATGAAATATCATGAAATGACCCCGAAAAAACGCCACTTGGGAAGTTCTGCGCTGAGTAGTGGACAGGAGCCATCCATGTTGGACTACGCATGCATTTCTCTGAAAAAATGGTCGAATTCCAACAGCAGTGGAGATCTGTTGAAGTCGTTGCGGTTTTTGTTTCTTCGGCATGGCCCAAGTTCCATCGGTTTTTACATGTTTTTTCCACATCCGTACTATCCGTACCCCAACAGGCCGGCAAAAATGTCATTTTGGGGCCGGGGCCTCGACTTGAGCTCTATGAGATATGGCATATCTATGAGATATTCATGTGGCGGATGGACTTGTAACTCTGCCATGAAGAAAAGGTGTCCCCCTGTTTTGAAGCGTGGTGGCCCACTGCGAGTATCTCCCTGTGTAATTTTTCTCGGGGACGGTTGTTATTTTGTCCCGAGCTGAAGCCAAAGAGTCTTGCTGGACATGACAACATGAGCCCACCATGAAAATCCCCCCAACCCTCATGTGAGTTTGACATGATTTGACCAGAAATGGGGTACAACTGGGGGCCAGCTATTTGACTGCGAAAATGATGATAAACCGACGGGATTTTATGTGATTATGGGGCACCCTCTTTTTGGACAATGCCATGCCTAGACTTAGACTATGCAATTAAAGATGCTGTTCAAGCAAGATATGCTCATCAGAACATGGCTACATTAACGTTCACCATCAACATTGCGGATAATGCCAACAACAATGAGGGTGAAAATTTTGTGATGGTCTTCTCAAATGATCGCGACGAATTGAGAACCAAAAGCTGCAGAATTCCCCATGCCGTGAAAAATACAGCGGGTATAGGTACAAGTCAGGTAAGGGTTAGTACGGGTTGAGTATGGTGTATACAGGGTAAGGGATGGTAAGGGTGGGTTGAAGATCACCCCGGGTGGAATGGAAAACCCCGAAAGTTTCTTGAAGATTTTGGAACCTCAAGTTCTTGCCAGCCAGCTGCGCCGCCATTTTGCCATCCGCGGTCAAAACAGCGAAGGCCTGGCTAAGAAAACTGGTAGTTCACCAGACAGGACTGTTTGATGGTGACATTACCAAGACAAATTGGGATTCAAATATTGGGAATAGATGTTATCAAAATATGGTTCAAATATTTCAAATATGTTTGGGAAAGTTTGGGAACACGTGGCTTTGTTCACATTTTGGAACTTCAACCAAGCACCTGGAGATTGGTCCCCCCAGGGTTGATCAACCAATAAAATGTGGGAATGCGCTGCAGTGTCCAAGTTCAAACTGGAAATATTCATTTGGTCGTACGGACAAGTTCAACTTGGTGTTTCTAGAACCATCCTGGACCCCCCGGATCCGCCCAAACAAAAGATTGAAGAAACGGAAACGAAATCCGAAATGGCGGGGAAAAAAGAACCGGATTTTCAACGTCCCAGAGTCTGAAAATGCGGAACCACCCGAACGTTCAGAACCATCGAGATGCCGCACCTTCCTTTTCCTTTGCCCTGGCGGAGATGTTTGACGGGTCAAGCAGCGACGGGCAGCCGCTACAGCCGTGGTATGAAGACCCACCATTTCGCCATTTTTCGCGCCTTGGGCTGCTTGGCTTTTGCCACAAACTTGGACTGAAACGCCTGCAGAAAGGCTGGAGTCTGGGACTCTTTCCAGAAACATGTGGCCAAAAGGCCAGCAAATGGGCCCACAAAAAGCTGGTCATTTCCAGTATCTAATTATATATTCCATATATGTGTGCATATATATATATATGTGGGATTATATGGGTGTATGCATATAAATAAGTCGAACTATCCCAAAATAGGTGCCAATCATTCTTGACCCATACCGTATCTCCATGTTTCTTGATTAATTACCAATGTATCAAAATGGACGAAATGCTTACTGTGTCAATGTGCGGCATTTCTTGCTCGTTTACTTCCTTGGACTTGATTCATCTCCCAATTTGTGGGAACATCCAGAGTATTTTCACATTTGTAAAATGGGCACTATTTACATCCCATTTCGCCTGATTCGTATCCTACATTGGTTGGTTTCAAAATGACAGTTTGTGTAAAATCCTCATCGTCATTGGGATCGTCCAGTGAGAAAAAATCTACAGGAAACCATGGTTTTTCCCATCAAACGACAGGTTTTTACTGCACCTTTTTCCCCATAGAAACCACCACAAGAAAGGATGTCGAAAAGTAAGATCCGAGTCACAAATCGCGATAGGTTTAACATTTTAACATAGTTTTTAACCTTTTCTGCATCTAAACTTTGGGGGTCACCATTTTTCGCCATCCAATGAATCACTGATCGGCAGACGTCAGGACGGTGATGAAAACCAGCTTTGGGCCTCGGGGGAGGGAGAGATCCCCACGATGTGGGTTTTGCTAAGGAAGATTTGGCATTTCACCACCCCAAAAAATTGTGAAAACATTCGATTTAACCATGATTTAACCATCAAACATTCCTGAAAAATGGAGATTTCACCAGCCAAAATTGCGAGTTGAATTTGGATTTCGCCAGCCAAAAATGATGATTTAATCATTGGAAAATGGTCGGGTGATGGCAAGCCATGAGTGGACGACAAAAAAAAAATGTTTCTTTCACCATCAACCCCTTCCCAAACATCAGCCACAGCAGTTTGCTTTCATCATTGGATTGGTGATTCAGCGAAATCTTCACCGGAAACCATGGGGTGTGCTTACATGTTTTTACCATCAAATTGATGATGCTTTCCTGTAAAAATGTCCCTTAAACCAATCCAATGTTTCAATATGAGGTTTTCCTGTAAATTTTAGGGTTCTATTTTTTACCATCATGACATATATGTATCTCTCTCTCTCTCTCTCTGTGCTTTTAACTATGGTTTTTAGTTTTTACCCTCAAAATCCAATTGCGTGGATTTTGTCCCATCTTTGAGGCTGCGACCCAGTTCCTGAATCTGCGTCCAAGTGAAGCTTTCGTCCCTGCAACCTGGGGGTGCCCCACATTCATGGGATCATGTTGAAATCATATTGGATGAAATTGATGAAACAACATGGCATAATACAATAGAATGATAGTTTCACCAATTATGTATTGGACGATCATATAATAGAGTGTATATCTATATCATCAATAATACAAATATATTCATCCAATTGTTTAGAGTGATCCCTTTTTACCTAATTATTCATTTTTGACACCCCCCCAAGAAACCATGGTGGATGTAGGGGATGAAACTGCGTGTTTTTGGGGAGGGATGGGGTCTTCGCGTCTTCGGGTGGAATGGTCCTCATATGGTCCTCTAAAATCTAAAGGAATTCGTCTTCGTCTGCGGGTGGAAATGTGCTATGCCCCCAGCGGCCACAATGCATTCTTGGATCCGTTCATTTTCAAGGTCCCTGATGTGGTATTTGATTACGAGGCGGAGAAGACTGGGTATGGGTCAAAATGGGGGATTGTAGCAACTCTCTAGCCGTCTGAATCCAAAAAAAGAATAGGGAACATGAGGATAAAACATAGGATGGATCGAGATGCCACCAGTAAACTGCATAGAGCCTAAAATGATTTTAGGGTCAGATGACAAAGCATGGATGGATACCCCTCTTATAATCCAATGGACAAGTGCCATTTTCAAAAATCGTACCCTCAGGTAATCAAATGTGGCAATTGAAAATCCACCATGTAGCGATGAAAACGTCCAGCGAAGTAAAGCTCCATTTAAAGTAATTTCAAGGTGCTGTTCAATGGTAATCAAACATGGTTTGCTGGAAAATCCCTCCATTTATTTCACCTGAAAGAAGGTAATTTTGGGATAATTCCCCACAATCTAACCATGGTTCCAGGGTTCGGTCGTAGTGAGGTCGTTATAACTTACCCAGATTTATATCGATTCGATGATTGTCCCAACCATCTATGGAGTTCGGGAATGTTCCAGCTACGGCAATGAAGACACCGTGTAAAGGGCAAGTCTTGTTGGCAAGTGGCTCCCTGAGTGTCTCCCAAAAATCAGGGGATGTTAATGAGATTTATATAATGGATCTAATGGAGTTTAATGGGATTTTAATGGGGTTTATAGGTTTATATCATGGGGATGAATGGGATTTAATGTGATCTATAGTAGGGTTTCATGGGATTTTTCATGGATTTCATGGGGGTACAACCCGGCGAGAATGGGGATTTTTTTGGGATTTATCCTCTGGTTATGACTAATAGTTTACGAACTGGAAGTCATGGCCCATTTAGTTCGATGATTTACGATGATTTACATGATTTACCTATTAAAAGTTGTGATTATCCATAGCTGTGTTACATACATGTGTTACATCTGTTACATGGCCAAAGGATACAATTATATGAATCTGATTTGGGTTTATAATATTTTATAATGGTTTATACATCTAATGTTTTCAACAAACAAATTTAT
Organism: Cladocopium goreaui; assembly: GCA_947184155.2. Classification (NCBI taxonomy): domain Eukaryota; class Dinophyceae; order Suessiales; family Symbiodiniaceae; genus Cladocopium; species Cladocopium goreaui. Next base: position 202,023 of record CAMXCT020000061.1, on the reverse strand, counting down.
TACATGATCACAAAACTCCGCAAAACTTAAAAGCTTAACAGGGTGGAAAAAAAACATGAGTTCTACCCTCTGGTAATTTAACATAGCTATGGAAAGATCCACCATTTTCAATGGGAAAATCCACTAGAAATGGTCATTTTCAATAGCCCAGGGCCCCTGCGCTTTGCCCAGACTGTGCCCATGTTCCCCGTCCGGGTTACGATGGAACCGGCTCCAAGTCCATCGCTGCTTTCAGTCCCTGTCGCTTTAGCGAGTCCCAGTTCCGTCCAGGGGGGGATGTGAAAATCAGAAAACGGGAAAAGGTTCAGTGAGGTCCACCCATATGAGAACTATATAGAGTTATTACCCTCTGGTAAACATACAAAAAACTATAGAAAATCACCTTTTTAAATGGGAAAATCCACTATATCTGGTTGGTGGTGCAATGTGCCCATCTTGAAAAATGATGGAGTTCGTCAATGGGAAGGATGACATCCCATATATGAAATGGAAAATAATCCAGCCATGTTCCAAACCAACCAAATATAGAGTTCTTACCACTTTAGATGGATGTGTCATGATGTGTTTTCTTTATGTCTTTTGCGGCTGCGAAAAAAGGCTGCTTATCCTGTGGTAATTTGATAGTGAAGCCATGGCCCCATTTAGCTCGATGATTTACCCCCTTTATGGTGAATTTACATAGTTCAATTACAAGAGGACCAGAGGCTAAGGGGGCCTTTAGCAACCAATGAAAGTTGTTTCAAAAACCACCAGCCTTTAGCGATTTACCCCCTTTATGGTGGAACCCAATCCCCACGGCAAACTTCGTGGCTCCGAAGGCGCCTGAGCTTTGGCAAACTCCACATAGGCGAAGCCCTGACGGACCCGGATGATGATTCTCCGGTCTCCAACACCGAAGTCATCCGATGAATTGCCCCAGCAGAATTCAGGTCATTTCACCGTAGCGAATGGAAAAAGACTTAGTTTATGATCTTCATATATGTAAATCATCTCTAAATAGGATTTTTTCTTTATAGCTATATATTTATATGTGTTAGGTGTTATTCTCCAGAGGCTACATTTCAATGGACACCCACATCTGTTGCTACTGCCTGGTAGTTTAACCCATCCCCCAAATCAAAGAATCGGATCGATCATCCATGATCATCCCCTAAGCCTGGGATGAAAACATGGACAATCTGCCTGAAGCACCACTGCCAGCACTCAAATGCGTTGATTGGTTGAAATCACATTTTTTTCATAGCTCTATTCTCATGTCTGCCTCTTGCAAACATAGAATCGCCATGGTTGTTGGTCAACTTCTCTTGTTGCTTCCACCGCCCTGTGTGAAAAACACTGAAAATGCGGTAAACCCAACAACATCCAACAACATTCAGCTGAATTTCCTGACGCTTTTCTTTCAGAGATTTAGTCAAATCCAGCTGAGTCAGTATTTGGATTTGATATACAGTATAATTGTATAATAATTCAATAATTTGGTCAGTCAAATCCAATAATACCAGTATAATGTTGTACTGTATACAGTATACATCTGTGTACATTATTTGGATTGACTGAGTGCCTCCAATCAACTGGTCAAAAATGCCCAAAATTCCCAAAAAATCCCAAATTCCCAAATTCCGAATGGTGAAAAAACATCTTCAAAACATATTCAAAATCTAGAGATTCCCTAGATTTTCATAGGTTTCTGACGTCCTGGTGGCTCAGACCGTCAGAAAAAACACCCCCTGGTCCCTTTGTGCCTTGCTTCGGCCTGACGCATGGGGGATTCGAATCTCCACCACCTGATGGCCGGTTTTACCCTCGGCGCCCCAACAGGCAAGGCGGGAAACTCTTCCTGTTTTACCCTCTGGTGATTCAATGGGGATTCAATGGTGATTTAATGGGATTCAATGGTGATTTAATGGGATATATGATGGTTTACCCTCTGGTAAATCAATATATAATTTCTATGGAAAGATCCACCATTTTCTAGCTGGGTATTTAAAAAAAAAAACTATTTCGAAATATGGCACATTAAAATGAGGAGTTCATCAAAAAGTGGTGACAGTTACTTTATGAATCATCAGGCTGAGTAATGATATTAATGGATTCATCGGCTAATTTATGGCTTTATTTTGGACCTGGTGAAAGTTAGGCTGTGTCGTTCCGAAGCTTTGGGAAGCGAAACAAGCACGGCAACCAGGGGAATCTGCAGTTCACGATAAAAATACATAAATTACCCTCTGGTTATGTCAAAATAGCTATTGAAAATGGCAATTTATAGTGGGTTTTCCCATGAAAAATGGTGATTTTCCATAGTTATGTTAGTTTACCAGAGGGTATAGAAAAACTATATTAAATTATGAATGAAAATGGAAAACATATGAAAACCATGGGCAATCATTTGCCTAAAAACCACCCTGCTTTTTTTTTTGCCCAACGACATTGGAAACATGGATTGAAATGATTGAATGAATCATTTTGGATCATTTTGGTTGTTTCTTCATGAAGTATTTTCCAGGGTGGAGCTAGAGGCTGGCGACCAATGCTGCCTTATCATCCGAATGCGGACGAAATCTGACGGCCATCAAACAGACTTCGGACCTCTCCAAAACATGGAGAACCCCCAAACAGAAGGGTGAACACTACACTGTTACAGAAACTGAGCGGTCTAACCACCGATGTTATCCATGTGGAAACCCCCAAGGGTCCATCAAGATGTCACCCTCACATCAGAACCACTTGCCAGCAACCACTGCCCATCTCACTGAGAAGAACTGAATGGAAAGGAGGTTCAACATTCTTCACAACGTTGGTAAATCAGTTCTCAAGCAACATACTTTTAAGATCTTTTAAGTACACTCCCCACAATTAACCCCCCCCCCTAGAGTTAGAGGTATTGCAGCGCGCCGCCGAAACGCACCATGGGTCCATGGCTACCTTGCCACACTTGGCAAAGAGCTTCGCAATGTCATCCTCCGAGGCGTCGTAGGGGAGATTCTTCACAAAGAGTCTCCCTTGGTCGAGGCTGGGAAAGAGGTACCCGGCCTGGTTATGACTAACATAGCGAACTGGAACATGGCCCATTCGGCCCATTGAAATAGATGATTTACCTATAAAAAATGGTGATTTTCCATAGTTATGTGGCTGTTTACCAGAGTGTTTCTTCCATGAAAAAACCAGAGGACCTTGAAGTCTTGAAAAGTCTTACAACATCTTACAACCAAAATCTGCCACAGCCCGCCACACCATTTGCCATTGCACCCATCTCAGGCAACAACTCTTTCCCTCGATCTCCTCTTTCGTCACACTCTTTCCTCCTCCCTGTCCTTCTGGCTTTTTGGCAGGATCGATCTTCAGGTACCGTCCCTGCACAACGGCGTCCAGCAGATGAAGGACATCGGAAATTTGTGTCAGCATGTCTGGTTTCAACATTGAATCTATCAGGAAAGATACAGGAAACCATGGCATATCATGGCATAAAGGTGGAAATGCCCCTGTCTTCCATAGGATTTGGCCAATCTTCAGTCGGAAGTGTCAATTTCATGCACCGCTCATGATGGAGGTCGTCCTAACTCCGGTTGGATGACAATCCACTCACGAAAAAATCCAGTACAGCCCAGGGGCCCAGGCCTTCTTGCCAACCTTGGTACCGTTCAAGTGCAGGGCCTTCTTCATGCTCTCCGCATCACTGAAGGCAACATGTGCATAACCACCTTGGGGATCAACACCGGCAACACGTCCATCTACTTCTATGGCTCAAGATTGGGCGCACAGTATTCAATGGGGGCCCAGCATGCCTTGAGACAAACCATGACAAACCACAAATTATCCTTCGGAATGAATGGTTTCAGAATGTGTCAGATCAGAGGTTGGTGACAGCCCCAAATCCCAGAAACATCCACAAAGATGTAGGTAAAATCCAAGGACATGTTCGTGGCAAAAATATGTGGACATCTCCATTTTGACTAAATCATTCAACAGAAGTATTTTGGATTGAATCATATACAACATATGAAAATTCCATTTTTGTCTGTTGGTTTTGAGCACGGTATTTTAAACTTTTTTTTCGCAGTGTTCAATTTATCCTCCGTCATGAAAATGATTCCCACAAGGGATCATGATGTTATCCCCCAATCAAAAATGGGTAGTATAACACCCGAACTAATCATCAATCAAGCATCATTTATCAGTTATATCCACTTATATCTACTTAATTCCATCTTATTCCACTTGTATCCCCATAGCTTTTTTTGTTTCTGTTTTTGCTAGGGCACCCGCCACTTACATCCTATGGCCATCATGCGTAAAATCACCAGCCGGCCAGCCACGCAAACGCCCGGAGTCTTGCCAGGTCGGTGCTCTCACCTCCACAATTCCACCTCACCAAAAAAAGGCACGAAAAAACCCACCATTTTTTCGGTGGAAACTGGCATAAACTATAGCTAGTGAGATTACTATTAGCATCTATTAGCTATTATGTTCTGAAAATGGTTAGTTTACCATAAATCACCAGAAACTAACCATTTGCTAAGAAAATGTAGGCATTACCCTCTGGTTATGACTAACATAGCTATTGAAAATTGCAGATTTAGTTCGTTGAGTTACCTATAAAAAAGATGGTGATTTGCCATAGCTATGTTAGTTTACCAGAGGGTATGACCAACAAGATCTAACTGAAGAAAGGATGGAAAGGATGGACATCCGAGGGAACATAGATGCTGCATCAAAGTGCTTCGTAAATCACCCGACATCAACCATCATTGCTAGCCAGTCGCAACGAAAAAAACCGGGATGGTCATTCCAATGCCTAGCCGCCATTTTGAGACCATGATGGGCAGGGATAGGGGTGTTCCATCAATTGAGAGGAGTGATTAATGTGTGATGTGTCTGAAAATGGGATAGAAACCCGAAAGTGGCAATTTTATTAAGGAAAATACGAGGTACGCAAAATTCAAACAAACCCTTGTTCAAGAGTTCAGAAGCAACAGTACTGATGATGCTTGTCGTGCATTATCATGTTCTGATGACTCTTGACCATCCCCCAAATCACAATTTTTATGGTATAAACATGTATAATACATAATACTGTATAAACTATCCCCAGTCATGGTAGGTTTATGGCATTGGGTTTCCCACATATCCAATGTTGGGCTTTCCCCCGGTGCATCCGGTGCGTTTTCACTCGCCCAGCAACCACACTTGGTCGCAAAAAACTCTTTGATGCGCTCAAGGGTCCAGTCCTCAAAGCGGCCACAGATTTACCCTCCGGTAGTGACTGTTACAGGTTGTGAACTGGAAGCCGTGGTCCATTTGGTATAGTTCATGGTGATTTACCTATCCAAAATGGTGATTATCTATCCAAAATGGTGATTTACCTATGAAAAAGTTGCCATTTATTGTAAAATTGCTGCAATGGTGATCTACCCATTAAAACTAGTGATTTATTGAACATCAATCTTGATTTGACCGCTAAAAAGGTGCAGATTGAGGCATCAAGGCGCCGACATATGGAACACCATCCACAAAGACGGTTCGGTCGGCTCCTGGGTGAGATTTAACCAGAGAAACTGCTGGAGTTTGGGGGGAGATCTTGATGAATTCTGGTGAGATTTCTGGGTTAACTCCTAGATTTCGGGGCTAAAAAATGGGCTGGGGATAGGTCGGATAGGTGAAATCTTCGATTTTTTCGGAAAAACATGCCGAAATTTGGGAACCAACCTTTGCCAGAAGGCGAACATTCGAGCGTTCAAACTGTCTGGCAATTGTTTCGCCGCTTCAAGAACAAACTTGGCTTTGGCAATTGCCATCCACCACCTGACACGCAGCAACCATCTGTTTGGGGATGGAAAAATTCCTCAACCTATGAGCGCCAACATATTCCAATTCGCTGCACCTGTTGCTGCATCTTTGGCTGAGTCGACCTGCAGGATCAGATGATCAGAGTGTGGGAAGCAACAAAACCCCGGAGCTCGGAAAGAAAATCTACAATTAAGCATTGACTTTCCAAGTCATTTTAAGGTTCTCCATGGTTCTCCTGATGTGGATGCATCCTTTTTGAAACATACCTGCTTAGATCTGCTTAGGCATTCCATAAAAATATCTCTCTGAGCCTGCGCCTTGGATTTCTTGCTCCCCGAAGTTCCGTGCCACGTTTCTGGCTGTTGGTTTTTGTGAATGGCATCGAAAAATCTTGAAAATTGCAATGAATCCTGAACATGAAATCAAGTTGTGGTTTCTTCATCTTGAAGATGTATGATATATACAATAGTTACTAAAATGGATGAACATGGATGAACATGGCAGAATTTGGAGAACTTTCTTGTCGCCACTTACCAGAATCTCAGAAGTGGGGACATCAAGATGAGACACGCTGCGTGTACCAACGAGTGACTACAGTAACTGGAGGGACGTAGCATGTAGTCCTGCTTCAGGCTTACTTGCAGTTGCTTCAGTCGCTTCTGCTCCTTGCAGGAAAGTGTTCAAAGTTTTGTCTACACATCTAGAAGAACATCACCGCAAATGCCAAAGAAGTGCCAACTCCTATCCAAACAACATATCTGCAATATCAAACAGCCGCTTCAAAGATACTCAAGGAACCACCCAACGAATGTTGGCCCGCTGGCAAGGTATTTGTCCTGCTTTTCGCTTCTTAGCTTTTCCAGCAGCAGCCTTGTCTCTGGAAAGTGCTGACACTAACTCTATGCGAAGTAGATTTCACAACGTTTCATATAAATGACCACGAGGACTGTGAAATTGCAAGCTACCATGCCATAAACTCAAGCAGGTGCTGGGAATCTTGCTTCAGGCTTACTTGCGCTTGCTTCCGTTGCTTCTGCTCCTTGTAAACAGGTCTTAGTCAGGTGGTCAATTTCATCTACAGTACCAGCACAGCAAGCCCACTGCAATAGGTCCAAACAACTTACCTAGAGCATCAAACAGCTGCTTCAAAGATACTCAAGGAACCACCCAACGAATGTTGGCCCGCTGGCAAGGTATTTGTCCTGCTTTTCGCTTCTTAGCTTTTCCAGCAGCAGCCTTGTCTCTGGAAAGTGCTGACCCTAACTCTATGCAAAGTAGATTTCACAACGTTTCATATAAATGACCACGAGGACTGTGAAATTGCAAGCTACCATGCCATAAACTCAAGCAGGTGCTGGGAATCTTGCTTCAGGCTTACTTGCGCTTGCTTCCGTTGCTTCTGCTCCTTGTAAACAGGTCTTAGTCAGTTGGTCAATTTCATCTACAGTACCAGCACAGCAAGCCCACTGCAATTGGTCCAAACAACTTACCTAGAGCATCAAACAGCTGCTTCAAAGATACTCAAGGAACCACCCAACGAATGTTGGCCCACTGGCAAGGTATTTGTCCTGCTTTTCGCTTCTTAGCTTTACCAGCAGCAGCCTTGTCTCTGGAAAGTGCTGACCCTAACTCTATGCGAAGTAGATTTCACAACGTTTCATATAAATGACCACGAGGACTGTGAAATTGCAAGCTACCATGCCATAAACTCAAGCAGGTGCTGGGAATCTTGCTTCAGGCTTACTTGCGCTTGCTTCCGTTGCTTCTGCTCCTTGTAAACAGGTCTTAGTCAGTTGGTCAATTTCATCTACAGTACCAGCACAGCAAGCCCACTGCAATAGGTCCAAACAACTTACCTAGAGCATCAAACAGCTGCTTCAAAGATACTCAAGGAACCACCCAACGAATGTTGGCCCGCTGGCAAGGTATTTGTCCTGCTTTTCGCTTCTTAGCTTTTCCAGCAGCAGCCTTGTCTCTGGAAAGTGCTGACCCTAACTCTATGCAAAGTAGATTTCACAACGTTTCATATAAATGACCACGAGGACTGTGAAATTGCAAGCTACCATGCCATAAACTCAAGCAGGTGCTGGGAATCTTGCTTCAGGCTTACTTGCGCTTGCTTCCGTTGCTTCTGCTCCTTGTAAACAGGTCTTAGTCAGTTGGTCAATTTCATCTACAGTACCAGCACAGCAAGCCCACTGCAATAGGTCCAAACAACTTACCTAGAGCATCAAACAGCTGCTTCAAAGATACTCAAGGAACCACCCAACGAATGTTGGCCCGCTGGCAAGGTATTTGTCCTGCTTTTCGCTTCTTAGTTTTTCCAGCAGCAGCCTTGTCTCTGGAAAGTGCTGACCCTAACTCTATGCGAAGTAGATTTCATATACATGCCCAAGCCGGCCTCAAAATGCGTTTTCATATTCATGTATATATGTATATATATTTATAATAATATATAATATAGTATAATATATATATATGACTACCATGCGCGAGCCATACTTTGAAGTTGCTAGGAGTCTTGCCTCAGGTTTCCTTGCAACTGCTTCCGTTGCTTCTGCTCCTCAGGGCGCCCCAACATGCCGACAGTGGACTCAAGTTGACTCAACGGACCTGGTGCTATCCGATGACCTCCGAAGTCATTTGATCATGTTTTTTTTCTAGCATTTTGTTTTTTTAAACGGACTGCAACTGAAAAAAAATGGTTTATGTTGGTTTATAACCACACCTTTTTGTTGGTTTTTACATGTTTTTACTTGGCCCAGTTTTTATTCTCCAGCGGCCCTGGTGAGGAAAAACCAGGGATGTCCCATGATTTCCCAAGCAATTTCCCGAAGGTGTCCTGGCCTGGCTCTTCTACCTTGGCCTGGTAAATCCATGGGAAATGGAGGAACGAAATGCACATTTACAGATTTACATGGGGAAATCATCTGGAAATGATATGGATTTTCCGGCCAAAAAAATCAAGCACAAGCAACACCGGCTAACACCGGAGGGTATCTACAAACTGGCCATTGTTCAATCGCGAACATCCAGTACACCGGAATGATCATAGTGTGCCTTAGTGTGCTACATGGGATTATTCTTGGAGTATGTGCATTCCACCATCCTGAACGGGATTCATTTTTTTTTACAGATATTGCACCCATTTCCATGGGGGATCTACAGTAACATGTTCAGCTGCAATGCTTCCTCGATGGTAGATTTTGTAGGACTTCATGGCTATCCCCATTTGTTTACACAAATAACGGGGAATCAAAATGTACACTATCATTGGCCCATATTTAAAAAAAAACAGATGTTCAGCCAAATAGAATGGGCTTACCCTCTGGTAAACATACAAAAAGCTATCGTATAGATGGCCCATAGAAACAGATGGTTTACCTATTAAAAACGATGATTTTCTATAGCTATATTAGTCATTACCAGAGATCCGGTGAAAAGAACGGGAACTTCTGAGGGAAGTGAAAAACCCCAGTTCCAATGGATGATCAAACCATGTTTCCATGGTTGAAATGGCCATTACTTGGGTATTTTGTATTCATTTTTATATATATATATCGTGTAATTATATATATACAGTATATGTGTGTGTATGTGTGTATATATATATAATAATCATATAATTATGTGCCCCATTTTCAGACACATTGAGATTCACTTCAAAAAAAACTCGGAAGAACCGCGCGGGAGATGTGGACAACCAAAAGATTCTTCGCCGGCCGACTTTTTGGCGCCTTCTTTTTCTTCTTCAGGACCATTGGTGCTAACGTTCGCACAAAACTCTAGGGCGGTTTTACCTTACGTGACCTCTACAAAATAGGGAATATATAATATATATATATATACATACGTATAGCTGCATAGCAACCCCCCAAAGAGATGCAAGAAAATGAAATCCAATCCTGCAATAGTGGCAAATAATTGTTCCGCATCTTTTTTTGGCAGGGGTGCTATAATGCTGTTTTAAAAAACCATGGTAGCATGGGTCCAGCTTGGATCATCTAAGTCTGGCACAGGAAGCTGGCTGTTCCAGCTGGCTGTCAAGAGCCGCACTTAACGTCCGAACATCGGGGTTCAACCCATCCAAGTGAAAGACACGGCTTTTTTTGAAGTGGAAAAGGCTACAAATCATTGATCCCATCCCCCCAAAATGTGATATGATATGATCATGGACTCCCACACCACGCGTTTCACGACCCGTTTCAACGCTGCCCCTTTTGCGGTCGCAGAAGCTTGTGCCTTTTGGCAGAAAGTTCCGGCGAGTACAGGTCAAGGAGACCAGGGATTCAAAGGAAAAATGGGAAACCCGCAACGGAAAAGTGTTGAACCTGCAACCCCCCCTTTTTTCAGTATATGAATGTATATGAGATAGTCAATTGGGGGAAAAAAATTGGCATCCTTAGTACCTTGGTTGTATAAACCCCAGAAGCGACATGTGATCTCTGGGGGTGATGATCTCCAGACAAGCTTCACTTCCGCAGAGTGTGTTGTCATGTTTTACTCAACTCATATAGCTAGATGGGATCATAACCAGCAAAAATGAAGATTTAACCAACCAAAATTCGACAAAAAATAGGATATGGTGATGAATGTTTGCTAAGTGGCTTATAACTCCAGTTAAAAATAGGGTAGGTAGGGGCAATGTGCAGTAAGAAATGGGGTGAACTAACTCAGTTCGCCAACAAATTTCGGCCTTCTACCTCAAATTTAAAGTCAATTGTGCTAACCTCCAAGATGCTTCGCATTAAAATCCTAGTGGTACATTTAACCTTGTCTATCCTTTACCGGGCTACTATAAACATGTGTCATTGATTCATCACTTCCAAGCATTTCTCCGCGTTGGGCTCAATTATCTTAGCAATCTTCCACATCATCGCATTGTCAACCCATTAGCTCCTGCGCTCCTTTGACGAAATACCGGTGCTGGGGCAATGAAAACGCCACAGCTGCACCGCACGGAACGACGAATTCACCGGGGTTGCAACGGCATCAACGAAAATGAAGATGTAGCCAAAAACTGGAACTAGACCGGCACAATGCATTCTAGGATTCTAGGTACAAGCAACAATCATGGGTATACACTGCATACTAGATCCCCAAATAAGTTTTCCAGCAGGTAATTTGCTTCACTGTGTGCTGAAACAAAACTCAGATGGACATGCCCCTCGGGGTGAGCTGCTCTTCGCCCCGACTGCACCCCAATTTTTGTCATAGAAACCGAACCCTTTTCAGTTTTCAGTTTATGGAAGTTGATGGTAATTCAAGCGAAGCTTGGATTTTGAAGCTTCTTCTTGAATGAAAAAGTGTTTTTTCTGAACTTGGATCGCAGTGCCCTAAGCAACCCTGGCAATGAGCACAATCACTCAGTGACTGTTAAACCTGGGATTGGCCGGCTTCCGGATTCATGAACCTCCAGTTTACGAATGGGGCGGGATACTAATTTCAACAGCAATGTATCACTATTTGGGGGCAACCAATCAATAAACTGACTTTACCAGCCTGGGATTGACATTCGTCCTTGTGGATCCTTGTGGATCCTTGTGGTTCGTCTGGCAATCAAAATCGAACAATGAGCGCAGGCAGTCACTGAAATGGGAGCGCTGAAATGGATGGAAGAACATTGCAGGAATACAAGCGTTGCACATGGAAACCAAAATTGCCACTTTCAGAAATCATGACATTGTTGCATCTTGCAAAGGTTCTCCGGTTTCTGCTTGCTCCCAGCATTTGCATAGCTCTCCCTCTATCTCCGAAATCATGAATTGTAGAATGTTGCATTGCCCAAATTATTGGTTGCAGGTTGTTCTAGCTCCACCGCTTTACTTTTTCTATACCATGTCATTGCCAGAAGCTGGCTAATATAAGAGATATATATATATGTAAATATATGATGCCCATTGATTGTTCAAAGATTATGAACGCTAATTAAACATCAACAAACGTACTTAGTAGCTACCCAGTCACTCGTTTGACCCGGATAACTGTTGGCAATTGAGCCATGACAAAAATATTTGTTGGTTGAAAACGGTTTCCGTTTTTCCTATTATCAAGCATAAGTCCGAACAAATTAGCTAATCAACCATCATGTATCACTTATATCATATCCACTTAAATATACAATTATATATCCACTTATTGATGCCCATAGTTTGATGCTTCAACCCCTGGCCCAAACTTCGGCCATGACGAACAAAAATCATCCACCAACATGGGTCTATTCCATTGCTCAAGACCCATGATATCAATATCTATTAAATTATATTTTAAAAAATATTATCTAACCATCAAACATGGGCTTGAATCACCAGGACTTGCTTAAAATCCCATAAAAACAACCCATGTTTCATGGTTGTCCCCATGAAATCCCCATGAAATCCCCACTATGACCAGCTCATGTCCCACCTTGGACCTCCTGGAACCGAGCGCCCTCACTGCCCCGCGGCTTCGCCAGGGGAAGACTCATCGTCGTCACCTCCTTCAGTACCCGCACGGTACCTGGGAGGCAAGCCATCGGGGCGTCACAGTGATTAACAGCCATCAATAACAACAGTAGTAATCATTATTAACATACAACAATAATCAGTAACAATCATTAACAGTGATTACTATTGTCACTATCATCATTATCACTATTTAAAAGATTTGTATCTAACAACAGTAGTAATCATGATAGTGATAATAGTAACAATGATGATTAATATGGAACATACTGTAAACTAACGATTTGAAATAAACGGGCTAAATCCCTTTGGGGGATGATATCCTGAAGAGGTTATATAAGTTACCCCCCCATAGATCTTAAAAACATGATCTAAGCTTTGTAATATGTTATGCATATATACATATATATATAACTCTATTAACTATGTATGTATATATTTATATACACAATTATATACGTATATAATCCATTTCCTCATACTTCCTCCACATCATTTGAATTGGGGGTGTTCACAATCGGCCCAGGCCTCGGAAGGGGTCCTTCTTCAGATCGCACTTGGCGTCCGCCAACAAGGTCGCAGTGCCTTCATCTTCGTAGTCCACATAGGCATAGCCTGGCATAAAAACCCTCCATCATTGGCTGGGAAATCCTTGGAAGTCCTATTTTTTGATTTGCCCATGTAAATCTCGATTTCGTTCAGCAATTTCCCATTAATCTTACCTATGATTTTCATCATTTTGGCTAGGCTCCACTGGGAAATCCCCCCCCAAAATGAAGGTGTTTAAATGGGGTTTTCCAGTGCTAGGTCTAGAGCGGCGCCGTGCTCAGCAGGATTTTCTCCGACTTACCATGTATTTGGCCCTGGGGTAAACGGACAAAGAGATGTCGGAAAACTCATGGGGAAAAAAAACAGGAAGATCTAGAAATGGTGAATTGTCCACACCTATTTTTAGTTTCTAGGATGGTACTATAAATAGGATTTTGTTTTATAGTACCAAATAGTATCATTTGAATAGTACCTATTATAGGATGGTAAAACAAAAATTCAGATTCAAATGATACGCAAGCCTTGCGACCTGGTGCTATCCTGAAAAATCATACAGATAGTGGATAGAAGACATAGCTAAGTTTACCGGAGGCTGGCAGCTTCCCCAAAAAAGCACGGTCCGATGCCCGGGCCTAGGCTTCTCTGGGTGATTGGATGGACCTAAGCCATGAGGAGGAAGAAATGTCTGGCAAATCCAAGCGTTTTTTTCAACAGAACCCAGCTCCCCAGTTGTGATGCGAGACACAAATCCACACATTTTTGGTGAAATTCCAATGTCTTGTGATTCTGTTCATTCAAAGTGATTCAAAATCTGACTGTGGCTCAGCCATGCTAAACCCGCCCATAAATTGCAGGTGATATGCAGGTGAGACCCCCTTGGTTCTTGCAAGAAACACAACCAATCCGCATTTTTTTGTTAAATACGGTCAGAACACATGAAATCACATTTTTGTTGTTGGACCGCAAATAAAAAAACATTAAATCCGGATTCTTTGTTCGCAAACCCATTTTGTTCTGAGGTTGCATCTTTGATCATCTGTATATATATATATATATGTGTGTGTGTGTGTTTGTTTATTTATTTATTTATTTATTTATTTATCTTGTTTTTATATATTTACTTGTGTATTTATTATTACATGAAATTGTACGAAATCATCGTAAATAATCTGAAACCATCTTAACTCGTCATAAATCATCTCAATTCACCGTAAAAATCATTGTTAAAAATCAAAAATCATCTCAAATTCTTTCCACAATCTCCCTAAAATGATCTAAAATTCTCATTCTTCACTTTTCTTCCCCCAATCTCTGCAGCTTCCCCCCTTCCCTTCCTGTGGGAATCCGCACCACCACCTGCACCTGTTGCGGCACCGGCGCCCGGCGCTGCGAGACCAATGACAGGATTGCCTCTTCCAACTGATCTAACCTGGGCTTCGCCATGGAAATGCTGCATACCCTCTGGTAATGACTAACATAGCTATTGAAAATCACCAATATTTATAGTGAGCTTTCCCATTAAAAATGGTGATTTTCCATAGCTATGTTAGTTTACCAGAGGGTAAAACCCATGAAAAAACGGGCCAATGTTACCAAATCATGGAAAAATGCTGGAGTTCGCCCAGCAATTTTGGTGAAGAATTGGGACTTCAGCTGGAAAAAACAATGAACACTTGGAATTTTTACCGGCAAATATGGTGGTGGAAAATGGGGGTTTAACGAGCAAAAATGATGGATATTATATGTATACATATATATATATATATATATATCTATCTATCTATCTATCTATCTATCTCTGTCTATCTATCTATCTCTGTCTATCTATCTATCTCTGTCTATCTATCTATCTCTGTCTATCTATCTATCTCTCTCTATCTCTCTATCTCTCTATCTATCTATCTATCTATCTATCTATCTATCTATATCTGTCTATCTATCTTTCTATCTTTCTATCTTTCTATGTATATATATATATATATATCAAAAACGAGTTTAACAACCAAAAACAATGCAAAATAGATCCATTTGGGATTAAAGCAGCAAAATGGGTGGTCTTATCCAAGAATTGGGATTGAAATTTGGCCCAAACTTGGTGATGTATGATGACATTTCTCATCATGGTGATGAGGATTAGCATGGTGATGATATTGATGAGCGGGATCATTTGCAGCAGCATCTTGTTCTTCTACGTCTTTTGCAACAACAGGTGCATATGTCATTCACCATGTATCATCATGTATCTATCATCATTGCAAGGTGTTGACCTGGGGAAAATCAAACAGGGCGTTTATATATACTGGTTGGTGCTTTGAACCGTCTTGAAAAATGATGGAGTGAAAGTCAATGGGAAGGATGAGATCCCATATGAAATGGAAAATAAAAGCCAAGTTTGAAACCACCAACCAGTTGTGTCGTTAACCATTATTAACCACTATTAACTATCATTAACCAACCATTATCCACCATTAGCCATTAGTTTTTTTTTGCCAGGGCCGAATCCAGTAAGCATCACTGGATTGCTCTCAAAATCACCGACTCCAAGCGGCGGTAGGTCTGGTAAGGATTCCAGCCTCACCCTTCCACCTGCAGATGTGGAATTCCAGGTTGATTATGGGATGAGCATCATAAAATCCATGAAAAAAGGGAGACTGTTTCCATAAAATCCCATAAAAAGATAGGACTCTTATCATGATGGTTGGGAATTTTTGGCTGCATTCCTTGCTTACCACCACGTATCTAGGGGCCTGTGGGCGAAGTTTGACGAGCAAAAAAAAGAAATCCATCCGCCACGAGGGCAAAAAAAACAACATCCCCATGGTAGGTTTATGATGGCATTGGGCCCCACATGAATAACCATAAAAAATGAATAGGTTCCCTATGGAATATCGTAATCCCCAATAAATTAGCTAGTCTAAATCCCAATTATATATTATATATATAGGTCGTACGCATAATTCCACATTCAGTAGTATAAATCCCAATGGAGGTTGAAAAAAAAAATACCATCCCCATGTATGGTTGGTTCATTCTTGGGTTTACCACACTAAACCACTTGGTTGATAAGTTCCCTATGGATTATGATGACATAATTTATCATATTTCATGGTAAAAACATGTAAAAACCATGGTGTCCTGTAGATTTTCCCAACAAAACCAATCCAATGATACTATATGATACTATGGATTATGATGACATAATTTACCCTCCGGTAAGCAAACATGACATAGCTAGCTATTGAAAATGGGCCAGTCGGAATAGTTGAGTTTTCCCATGAAAAATGGTGGATCTTTCCATCGTTTTTGGTAACGTTGACCAGGCCGGGTAGCCATCCCAACCTGGTCATTCACCGGTCCCAAAATCAAGGACGACTGGTACCTCGAGGCTCCCATCCCCTGCCACCAGCAGGATGCGGACCATCCCTTAGTACTGGCCGGTGAAGATTCTATGTCTATCTTCACCGGTTGGTGGATGGTTGGTGGATGGATTCTATCTCTTCTTCCAGCTATTCTTCAACATTTCAGAGCACTTCAGAATGACTGGTTGGTGGTGCAATAACCATCTTGAAGAATATGAAAGTCAATGGGAAACATTATCCCATGTATGAAATGGAAAGTAAAACATGTTTGAAACACTTTGAAACCACCAACCAGATGATAATTCATATTCTCATAGGTTCTCATAGGTTCTCATAGATTCTCATAGATTCTCATAGATTCTCATAGATTCTCCAGATCTGGTTTGTTGATGTTTATTGGGATTTTCTATGATTTTATAGCCTTAATACTACCATAGCCCACATAATTTTCAATACCTTTTGAACACGCCGGGCCATTGGATCCCGGAAAATTCCTGCAATGGAAGAAGCGTCTTGGCAAAGATCAAGGAGAGCAGGTGGATGTTCTTCTCCCCCTTCATATGACATAGGAAAGTTAACATTGTCTGACAAATTCTCTGAACATATCCCCCTTGGTTATCCACATGAGTGTTACTGTATTGGTTATACATGGCTAATTGATGATTTCAACATAGTTCAACCCATCTGAACAATGTTCGGCAGTCTTATGCATCATTAGGAATCATCATTCAATTAACTCCCATTTTTCTATGATTGAAAATGAACAGCGCAACCACCAACCAAGTGGTTAAACATTATAAATTATAACTTCTGACATCTTATAACCATATATCCTCTGGTTATTTAAAGTAGCGAACTGGAAAATCACAGATTTTAATGGGTAAATCATCATACATCATCTATAAATGGACCGTTTTCCATAGCTATGTTAAATAACCAGAGGGTAAACGTTCTGAATAAGCCAACCAGATCTTCTCTTGGCTCCCCTTGCTCGCTCGCAGGCTCCCTTACCTGAGATGGAATCATAGAAAGGTGGGCCTGGACATTATGAGGCAGGTACCTGACTCTGGTAAACTAACAAAGCTATTGAACATGGCCATAGAAATGGTTGATTTACCTAGTACACATTGTAATTTTCCATAGCTATGTTCGTTTACCAGAGGGTATATCATGAAACTCCCCTCCTGGAAACACAGTTCAAACGTCCATTTTTGGTGGAGGATCTAAAATGCCGCTGGGCCTCTGTAAAGTCACCCAATTTTTTGATCATTTCATCTGAGTTCACTCAGTCGCCTCGGGGTGAACCCTGTTTTCCGTGGGCCTTCAAGGCTGGCAGGCTCTGGGAGGATTTCAGTTTTCGACCAACCTGCAGGGGTCGGTCGACACTCAGTCGCTGCTCCATATTTGATAGCCATCTGGGACCCCAGTGTCAGATTCCACACATGGCAATGCCCAAAAAAAGATCGCATCCTTTTACCACTGGATGCCCCCAAGATAGCGTTCAGATATGTTCAGATGAGATATAAGTGGCTTAATTAACTATTTAACTATGGTTTATGGTAGTTATAACATGTTATAATTAACTACAGTTCATAGGGGTTTAAAAACCCACTTATACGTTTTCGGGGGCACCATCCTGCACTATCAGGCAGCCTCCAAGCGATCCATGTGGCTCTGCAGCAGATGGCGCACTTTGGGCGCCTCGTTCGTTTGGACGGTTTGCAGATTTTCCCAGCTGTAAACCTCCATTTTCTACCCTCTGGTAATTTAACATAGCTCTTGAAAATAGCCATAGAAATAGTTGATTTTCCCGTTAATAGCATGGTGGATCTTTCCATAGTTTTGTAAACGTTTACCAGGCCGGGTAGCCATCAACTATGATTTTTCATATGGATCAAGATGGTTGAGGGTATCATTTTATTGGGGCATTGGTGATTTTCCAGCCACCAATAAAATGACACCTTTCGGACGATCCGGGCTGGTCCGCTGGTCCGGTGCTTTGAAGCAGGCGAAACCGAAACCCCGCCGAACGACTGCCGTAAAGAAATGCTAGTCCAAGATGGTTTCTTTTCAATGCCATTAAAATATATTAGATAATACATGATAATACAAGTCCAAGATAATCCAAGGACATTTCACAGTTTTGATTGAGGTCTTTGACTTTTTTGGAATCCACCTACGGCTTCACCGTTCCTTGGCCATGTCCACAGCCCGGAGCTTGTCCTGGTTTTCCGCCTCCGGGAAGTTGAGGAAAATCAGAGGCAAAAGCCCCAAGAAAATGATGGAAAAGTCGTTTCCCCTTTGTTTACCCAGATTTTTGAGGATTTCACAGTTCTATCTCGTGGATTCTTTGTGGGGGTTGCCATTTTGAGAAAAATCATAAGACATAAAATTCTAATTCTTTCCCCCGAAAGCTAGCGAACTTAACTGGGGGAGAATACAGAAACTTCCAGACATGGGAGACAATGAAAAGTCTGGCGGGTGGCTTTGTCCAACCCTGGTGCATTTGCTTTCGTGTTCTGTTAGTTTTGATGATACCCTCTGGTAAACTAACATAGCTATAGAAAAACACCATGTTTAATAGGTAAACAATCTATAAATGGGCCATTTTCATCCATTTTCCATAGCTATGTTAGTTTACCAGAGGGTATAGTTAGTGAATGTTCGTGATATACACCGCCCAGTTCTCAATTCGTCTCATGCGCCTGGAAAGAACTCTCCCCAACTTATATAGGTGTATCGTTGGGTATACTTGGAGAATCATCCCGCAAATCGCAAACAATTTGACGTTTTTTCTATATGAAGAGGATCATGCCAGAAATCGTAAGTGGCTAATAGACATAGCTAGTTCATCATATTTATAGATACTGGGTAAATTACAATAATTCACAAACCTGAAAAGTTCGGCTATGTTGGGGATGATTCCCGACAATCTAATCGTGAGGGAGAACAGTGAGGTCGTTATAATTTACCCAGATAGGTAGGATACTGTAACCCATTTAAATATAAGGGACTGTAACCGGACCAAGGCTTTACTCTCGGCCGCCTGGACGTCCGCATTGAGGCTGAGTAAGAGCCTCGTCATACCGCGGGCACGGCTGGGCCGGTGTTTGAAGTAATCCTTAGGGTATCAACTCCCCAAGAAAAGTGCATGATTTTATGGGGAGGGCCTCCCCCCAAAAAAAAGAAAAGTGTTTCCAGGATGTTAGTTCGATGATGTTTCCTCCATCATTTCGATTTTTCCCACTCTTCTAATTCATTTTATGGTTGCTGTAAGCCTAAAATAAACCAACTTAATTAAAATGAATGCGTTCAGTCATCTTAATGGCTGATTCTTGAGCCATGTTCAACTCAACAGGCTGTGCCCCGCACTCCACGATCATGAAGGCATTCCGGGAGGGGCTGCTGGCGGCCAGCATAAGCACCGTGTTGCCTGTCTCACTGGGCTGCCAGTCATAAAGACCATATCTGATGTACAAAGCAAGCAAAAGTCATGGTACCATACCCTAATGCCCCTTTTAGTATTGGTTCTACCAAGTAAAGTTACAGTGGGTAAAACAATCATGTTTCCCATCCCCCAGTCATCACCCAAGGTCTGGGATCCACCGTTGCCAGTCATTACCGACTCTCCATCTAAGGTCCCAAAAAAAAACGACCATAAAATGGCCGATGAAACCAAATCAACTTGTTGGGACCTGAGTTTTTTCGAAAATCAACAGGTTTCGAAGATCATTTTTCCGCGTGTGAATTAGGACACCTCACAAAAATAGTGTTGCTTTATCATGTGGGTTTGTCTGAAAATAGGATGCAACAGTAGATCCATTGATCATCGTTTCCCATCTTCAAACAGACCCGTATCCGATATGCACGTGTATATATATATAGATACATATATAATCATATTTGTATATATATATATATATTAAAAAAATGCTTCAGTCTCTACGTTTGATGATTCAATCACCTACCCCCCATATACAATTCCCCATAAGTTCCCCTGCAAACATTAGAATTACCATAGGTTCCATATGTTCTATAATGTTTATAGGGCTTAACATGTCCTGTACAATATCATTTACAGTATATATATATATATGTCCATATAAGTTCCATATATCATTTGAAATTTGGGTGCCTCATCAAATTCAAAATGATAGTTTCTTCTCCTATTAAAAAACATATCAAAACCTCCATTTCTACTGGATTTTCCCATGTTTTTCCCATGTTTTTTGTGTCGTTCATCGCCTTCTCGATCCGTGGACTCAATGGAAGCCTTGCGCTCCAGCAGTAACGTCACCACCCGCGGGTGGGCCGCCTAAAGAGTCGAGTCGATCTTGAGGGGATCTATGGGATCTATGGGAGACACTTATAGTGGGGAAAACCCCAAAAATACCATGGGATCATATTAATTTTAATTGGGATCTAATGAAATGGGAAATCTGCTAAAATCTATGGGGAGATTCATGGAAATGGAGGAGAATATATATATATATATATATAACTATATATATATATATCTGGTTGGTGGTTTTTCGCCACCCCTCTGAAAAATGATGGAGTGAAAGTCAGTTATGATGATGACATTCCCAATATATGGAAAAATAAAAATGTTCCAAAGCACCAACCAATATATATATATGTATATACCGCCGGACTGAAAGTTAGAATGACACACCTGCCACCAAAAAAAATCCATTGAAAGTTAGAATGCCACACCAAAATTGTCTTAAAAATTCTACTAAAATTCTACCTTTCAGTCCGTATTATGCTGGTAAATGTGGATAAACATGTTCAAAATTTGTTTGATCAAACTTGCCTACCTGTTGTGCCGGGGCCACCAAACCTTTATTTTTTGTAGGGTTAGAATGCCCTCCGCAGCATATGCCCCCAAAACAGCTTATATATATATATTTATTTATTTATTTATTTATATTTATATCCTACATCAACCAAATCCCTGAAAAAAGCGGGTCGAGGTATCAAAACCTGGTTTTGAGCTAGTTTCTGCCGAAAAAACAGGTTTTAGCCAACAAAACCAGGTTTTTGATGAAGCAACTTCGCCACAACCCGTAGAAAAACCGTCCAAAACCTTTAACAACTCATCAAAACCCTTAAAAAACCTTAAAATACCGTAGTCTAAAACCGACCAAAAGCTTGGTTTGCCGGGGCCACCAAACCTTGTTTTCTGTAGGGTTAGAATGCCTCCGCAGCATATGCCCCCAAAACTTCTGAATTCTATCTATATTTTATATAGATAAATGAAATCTTGGTCCCCAATGACGGTTGAGATAAATACTTACAGTACCAAAAATTGATATCATCATCATATATCCTACATCAACCAAATCCCTGAAAAAAGCGGGTCGAGGTATCAACACCTGGTTTTGAGCTAGTTTCTGCCGAAAAAACAAGTTTTAGCCAACAAAACCAGGTTTTTGATGAAGCAACTTCGCCACAACCCGTAGAAAAACCGTCCAAAACCTTTAACAACTCATCAAAACCCTTAAAAACCCCTAAAGTACCGTAGTCTAAAACCGACCAAAAGCTTGGTTTGCCGGGGCCACCAAACCTTGTTTTTTGTAGGGTTAGAATGCCTCCGCAGCATATGCCCCCAAAACTTCTGAATTCTATCTATATTTTATATAGATAAATGAAATCTTGGTCCCCAATGACGGTTGAGATAAATACTTACAGTACCAAAAATTGATATCATCATCATATATCCTACATCAACCAAATCCCTGAAAAAAGCGGGTCGAGGTATCAACACCTGGTTTTGAGCTAGTTTCTACGAAAAAAACAAGTTTTAGCCAACAAAACCAGGTTTTTGATGAAGCAGCTTCGCCACAACCCGTAGAAAAACCGTCCAAAACCTTTAAAAACTCATCAAAACCCTTAAAAACCCCTAAAATGCCGTAGTCTAAAACCGACCAAAAGCTTGGTTTGCCGGTGCCACCAAACCTTGTTTTCTGTAGGGTTAGAATGCCTCCGCAGCATATGCCCCTAAAACTTATGAATTCTATATAGATTTTAAATTGATAAATTAAATTTAGATGTGAGTAAACGACGTGTTCTTGGATCGGCGGATGACGATATTGCATTTTTTATGCATATGCCATTTTTTATTGATCTTTTTTTTGCTGATCATGAACATGTTTTTTTGGCAAATACCTGCAAATTCTGCATATTTATATTTACAATACGATGTTGCATTTTTTCTGGATATTATGATATGTTTTATTGGTCATGGGTAGATTCTTTTGCAAGTTACATGCATATTCTGCATATTTGCAGTACATGGAAGACACGGGACGGTCGAAAATGCGTCAAAAAATTTGGAGTTTTAGGGGTTTCAGGACTAAATACCTAGGGTTAGAATGCGCGTCGGGGATTTTCCCACGGTATTCCCCACGATAATGTAAATGTTGATTAAACGGAATGGTAACCTCCAAAAACGGCATTATACACAGACGTTATTGCATTTGTCCAATATTCTGTAATTAATGTTTTATTGATCATGTTTTTTTTGCTGATCATGAGCAAGATTTTTTGGGCAAATACCTGTTTATTCCGCATATTTTGAATAACAATACGATGTTGCATTTCTTCTGCACATCATGACATTGTTTATTGTTCATGGAAAGATTTAGTTGCAATTTACATGCAAATTCTGCATATTTGCAGTACATGGAAGACACGGAACAGTCGAAAAATGTGTCAAACATTTTGGAGTTTTAGGGGTTTCAGGACTAAATAAATAGGGTTAGAATGCCCGTCGGGGATTTTCCCACGGTATTGCCGACGAAATGAAATGTTGATTAAACAGGATGGTAACCTCCGAAAACGGCATTATACACACGTATACAGGCGCTGTATATATTACATAATATGTATACATGTACATACATATTAGATGTGAGTAAACGAGGTGTTCTTGGATCGGCGGATGACGATATTGCATTGTTTCTGTGCATATTCTGTGATTTTTAGTGATCTATACTTTTTTGCTGATCATGAGAATGTTTTGTGGCGAATACCTGCATATTCTACATATTTAAAATACGATATTGCATTCTTCTGCATATTATGACATTGTTTATTGTTCATGGCAAGATTTGGCTGCAATTTACATGCAAATTCTGCAAATTTGCAGTACATGGAAGACACGGGACGGTCGAAAAATGTGTCAAACATTTTGGAGTTTTAGGGGTTTCAGGACTAAATAAATAGGGTTAGAATGCAGAATGCTCGTCGGGGATTTTCCCACGGTATTCTCCACGATAATGTAAATGTTGATTAAACAGGATGGTAACCTCCAAAAACGGCATTATACACACATATATATGCGCTGTATATATTACATAATATGCATACATGTACATACATATTGGATGATATTAGATGTGAGTAAACGAGGTGTTCTTGGATCGGCGGATGACGATATTGCATTTTTTCTGCATAGTCTGACATTTTTGATTGATCATGTTTTTTTTGCTGATCATGAGCAAGATTTTTTGGGCAAATACCTCTTTATTCCGCATATTTTAAATAACAATACGATGTTGCATTTTTTCTGCATACTATGACATGTTTTATTGGTCATGGGTAGAATCTTTTGCAATTTACATGCATATTCTGCATATTTGCAGTGCATGGAAGACACGGGACGGTCGAAAATGCGTCAAGAATTTTGGAGTTTTAGGGGTTTCAGGACTAAATAAATAGGGTTAGAATGCAGAATGCCCCTCGGGGATTTTCCCACGGTATTCCCCACGATAATGAAATGTTGGTTAAACAGGATGGTAACGGCATTATACACACATATATATGCGCTGTATATATTACAAAAATGTACATGTACATACATGTTAGATGTGAGTAAACGAGGTGTCTTGGATCGGCGGATGATGATATTGCATTTTTTCTGCATATTCTGTCATTTTTTATTGATTGTTTTTTTGCTGATCATGAACATGTTTTTTTGGCAAATACCTGCAAAAACTGCAAATTTAAATTTACAATTTACAATACGATGTTGCATGTTTTCTGCATATCATGACATTGTTTATTGTTCATGAAAAGATCTGTTTGCAATTTACATTCATATGCTATATTTGCAGTACAAGGAAGACACGGGACGGTCGAAAATGCGTCAAGAATTTTGGAGTTTTAGGGGTGTCAGGACTAAATAAATAGGGTTAGAATGCAGAATGCCCCTCGGGGATTTTCCCACGGTATTCCCCACGATAATGAAATGTTGGTTAAACAGGATGGTAACCTCCGAAGACGGCATTACACACAAACGACATTTTTCAATATTCTGTCATTTTTGATTGATCATATACTTTTTTTTACTGATCACGAGCAAGTTTTTTTGGGCAAATACCGGCATATTATACATATTTAAATTTACAATTTACAATACGATGTTGCATGTTTTCTGCATATGTTTACATTGTTTATTGTTCATGAAAAGATTTGTTTGCAAGTTACATGCATATGCTGCATATTTGCAGTACAAGGAAGACACGGGACGGTCGAAAATTTCGTGAAGAATTTTGGAGTTTTAGGGGTTTCAGGACTAGATAAATAGGGTTAGAATGCCCGCCGCGGATTTCCCCACGGTATTCCCCACGATAATGAAATGTTGATTAAGCAGGATGGTAACCTCCAAAAACGGCATCATACACACATATATATGCGCTGTATATATTACATAATATGCATACATGTACATACATATTGGATGATATTAGATGTGAGTAAACGAGGTGTCTTGGATCGGCGGGTGACGATATTGCATTTTCTCTGCATATTCTGTCAATTTTAGTGGTTATTTTTTTGTGCTGATCAGGAGCATGTTTTTTTGGCGAATACCTGCATATTCTACATATTGATTATACGATATTGCATTATTGTCCATGGAAAGGTTTGGTCGCAATTTACACGCAAATTCTGCATATTTGCAGTACATGGAAGGCACGGGACGGTCGAAAATGCGTCAAGAATTTTGGAGTTTTAGGGGTTTCAGGACTCAATAAATAGGGATAGAATGCCGTCCCGGATTTTTTTAAGGGGTTTCAGGACTAAATAAATATGGTTAGAATGCCCGTCGAGATTTTCCCACGATATTCCCCACGACAATGAAATTTTGATTAAACAGTAACAGGATGGTAATCTCTGAAAACAGCATTATACACACATATATATATATATATATGCGCTGTATATACGACATATATATATATATATGTACAATTACAATCATTTCCATACATATCAGATGTGAGTAAACGAGGTGTTCTTGGATCGGCGGATGACGATATTGCCTGTTTTCTGCATATTCTGTCAATTTTAGTGGTCATATACTTTTTTGCTGTTCATGAGCATGTTTTTTTGGCGAATACCTGCATATTCTACACATTTATAATACGATATTGCATATGTTCTGCATATTATGACATTGTTTATTGTTCATGGAAAGATTTGTTTGCAATTTACATGCATATTCTGCATATTTGCAGTACCATAAGCATGGAAGACACGGAACAGTCGAAAAATGTGTCAAACATTTTGGAGTTTTAGGGGTTTCAGGACTAAATAAATAGGGTTAGAATGCCCGTCGGAGATTTTCCCACGGTATTCTCCACGATAATGAAATGTTGATTAAACAGTATGGTAACCTCCGAAAACGGCATTATACACACATATATGCGCTGTATGTATGTACATTTACAATCATGTACATACATATCAGATGTGAGTAAACGATGTGTTCTTGGATCGGCGGATGACGATATTGCATTTTTTTTGCATACTGTGACATTTTTTAATTGATCATGGGTAGATCCATTATGTTTCATTGGTTTTTCGTTATTTTGACGATGTGTTTCATTATTTTTCATTGTTTTTTTCAATTATACGGTACAACCGAAAGTTATAATTTCACTTTGGTGGAAAGACATGGATTTCAAAAAAAACCGTGTACCGCGTGAGAAATCCGGGAGGCATTCTAACCTTATTTATTTAGTCCTGAAACCCCTTAAAAAATCCGGGACGGCATTCGGTGATCTTTCAGTATTTTGAAGATGTTTTTTCATTATTGTTCAGTGTTTTTTTATTGTGAAGATTGTTTTCATTGATTTTTCATTATTTTGAAGATGTTGTTCATTATTTTCAATGATTTTTCATTATTTTCAAGATGTTTTTAATTATTTTTCATTGATTGTTCAATGTGTTTACATGTTTTTCATTATTTTTCATTGTATTGTTGGGTCGGTTTCCTGCATATTCTGCATATTTGTAGTACATGGAAGACACGGGACGGTCGAAAGTTCGATATTTTGGAGTTTTGGGGTCTTCAGGACTACATAAATAGGGTTAGAATGCCGTCCCGGATTTGTTTAGGGGTTTCAGGACTAAATAAATAGGGTTAGAATGCCTCCCAAATTTCTCACGCGGTACGCGGAAATGGATCTCTAAATCCACTTGCCGCCACCAAAATGGCATTCTAACTTTCAGTCCGGCGGTATATATATTGATATATTGAGGATATAGAACCCCCCAAATTTTGGATTGGAAAAGCGTGGAAAGTTGTTTTTCCCGAGAGCGTCTGAGCGCAGGGTTCTTCCAATGGTGGGGGTCTGTATCTCATCTTCTCATCTTCACACCTTCTCTCACACCTTCTCATCTTCACATCTGCTCATCTTCACATCTGCTCATCTTCACATCTGCTCATCTTCATATCTGCTCATCTTCACATCTTCACATACTCACATCACCTTCTCATCTTCACATCTGCTCATCTTCACACCTTTTCATCTTCACATCTGCTCATCTTCACATCTGCTCATCTTCACACCTTTTCATCTTCACATCTTCTCATCTTCACATCTGCTCATCTTCACATCTTCTCATCTTCACATCTGCTCATCTTCGCATCTTCACATACTCACATCTTCACTTTCTCTCTCTCTCGCACTCACATCTTCACATACTCACATCTTCTCTCTCTCTCTCTCTCTCTCCCTCCTCTTTCCTCTCTCCTTTCTCTCTCTCTCTCCTTTCTCTCTCCCTTTTCTCTCTCTCGCCTTCTTTATCTTTCTCTCTTTAGGCCGAGGGTGGTGCCGGCGGGGAGTCACGAAACGTCAACCCTTTCGAAATGAGGGTCGATCGTCAAAAACTGAGGAAAAATTGCGATTTTACTTGTGCCGGAGCAACCCTTTCGCACGAAATGAGGGTCGATGCGCAAAAACTGAGGAAAAATTGCGATTTTACTTGTCCCCGAGCAACCCTTTCGCACGAAATGAGGGTCGATGCGCAAAAATTGAGGAAAAATTGCGATTTTACTTGTGCCGGAGCAACCCTTTCGCACGAAATGATGGTCGATGCGCAAAAACTGACGAAAAATTGCGATTTTACTTGTGCCGGAGCAACCCTTTCGCACGAAATGAGGGTCGATGCGCAAAAACTGAGGAAAAATTGTGATTTTACTTGTGCCGGAGCAACCCTTTCGCACGAAATGAGGGTCGATGCGCAAAAATTGAGGAAAAATTGCGATTTTACTTGTGCCGGAGCAACCCTTTCGCACGAAATGAGGGTCGATGCGCAAAAACTGAAGAAAAATTGCGATTTTACTTGTGCCGGAGCAACCCTTTCGCACGAAATGAGGGTCGATGCGCAAAAACTGAGGAAAAATTGCGATTTTACTTGTCCTGGAGCAACCCTTTCGCACGAAATGAGGGTCGATGCGCAAAAATTGAGGAAAAATTGCGATTTTACTTGTGCCGGACTTGTCTGTGTGTAAAAGCGTCTGTGTGTAAGAGTCTCTGTGTGTAAAAGTGTTTGTGTGTAAGAGTGTTTTTGTGTAAAAGTGTTTGTGTGTAAAAGCTTCTGTGTGCAAAAGCGTCTGTGTGTAAAAGCGTCTGTGTGTAAAAGCGTCTGTGTGTAAAAGCGTCTGTGTGTAAAAGTGTTTGTGTGTAAAAGTGTTTGTGTGTAAAAGCGTCCGTGCGTAAAAGCATCTGTGTGTAAAAGCGTCTGTGTGTCAAAGCGTCTGTGTGTAAAAGCGTCTGTGTGTAAAAGTCCGTGTGTCTGTGTGTAAAAGCGTCTGTGTGTAAAAGTCTCTGTGTGTAAAAGCGTCTGTGTGTAAAAGAGCCTGTGTGTAAAAAGCGTCTGTGTGTAAAAGCGTCTGTGTGTAAAAGCGTCTGTGTGTAAAAGCTTCTGTGTGTAAAAGCTTCTGTGTGTAAAAGCGTCTGTGTGTAAAAGTGTTTGTGTGTAAAAGTGTTTGTGTGTAAAAGTGTTTGTGTGTAAAATCGTCTGTGTAAGAGCGTCTGTGTGTAAAAATCTCTGTGTGTAAAAGTGTTTGTGTGTAAAAGTGTTTGTGTGTAAAAGCGTGTGTGTGTAAAAGCATCTGTGTGTAAAAGACTCTGTGTGTAAAAGCGTGTGTGTGTAAAAGCGTCTGTGTGTAAAAGACTGTGTGTAAAAGCGTCTGTGTGTAAAAGCGTTTGTGTGTAAAAGCGTATGTGTGTAAAAACTTCTGTGTGTAAAAGCCTCTGTGTGTAAAAGCCTCTGTGTGTAAAAGTCTCTGTGTGTAAAAGCGTCTGTGTGTAAAAGCGTCTGTGTGTAAAAGCGTCTGTGTGTAAAAGCGTCTGTGTGTAAAAGCGTCTGTGTGTAAAAGCGTCTGTGTGTATAAGCGTCTGTGTGTAAAAACATTTGTGTGTAAAAGCGTCTGTGTGTAAAAGCGTCTGTGTGGAAAAGCTTCTGTGTGTAAAAGTGTTTGTATGTAAAAGTGTTTGTGTGTACAAGCTTCTATGTGTAAAAGCTTCTGTGTGTAAAAGCGTCTGTGTGTAAAAGCGTCTGTGTGTAAAAGCGTCTGTGTGCAAAAGCGTCTGTGTGTAAAAGCTTCTGTGTGTAAAAGCTTCTGTGTGTAAAAGCGTCTGTGTGTAAAGGTCTCTCTGTGTAAAAGTGTTTGTGTGTAAAAGTGTTTGTGTGTAAAAGCCTCTGTGTGTAAAAGCGTCTGTGTGTAAAAGCGTCTGTGTGTAAATGCATCTGTGTGTAAAAGCGTCTGTGTGTAAAAACATCTGTGTGTAAAAGCGTCTGTGTGTAAAATCGTCTGTGTAAGAGCGTCTGTGTGTAAAAATCTCTGTGTGTAAAAGTCTCTGTGTGTAAAAGTCTCTGTGTGTAAAAGTGTTTGTGTGTAAAATCGTCTGCGGGTAAAAGCCTCTGTGTGTAAAAGTCTCTGTGTGTAAAAGTCTCTGTGTGTAAAAGTGTTTGTGTGTAAAAGCGTCTGTGTGTAAAAGCGTCTGCGGTGTAAAAGCCTCTGTGTGTAAAAATCTCTGTGTGTAAAAGCCTCTGTGTGTAAAAGCGTCTGTGTGTAAAAGCGTCTGTGTGTAAAAGCGTCTGTGTGTAAAAGCGTCTGTGTGTAAAAGCGTCTGTGTGTAAAAATGTTTGTGTGTAAAAGTGTTTGTGTGTAAAAGCGTCTGTGTGTAAAAGCGTCTGTGTGTAAAAGCGTCTGTGTGTAAAAGCGTCTGTGTGTAAAAGCGTCTGTGTGTAAAAGTGTCTGTGTGTAAAAGTCAAGCTTCTGTGTGTAAAAGCTGTGTGTCTGTGTGTAAAAGCGTCTGTGTGTAAAAGCGTCTGTGTGTAAAAGCGTCTAAAGGTCTCTCTGTGTAAAAGTGTTTGTGTGTAAAAGTGTTTGTCTGTAAAAAGTTCTGTATATGAAAAACTTTACAAAAATACGATGCAAACTATTGTCTTGTACTAGTCATATATTGTCTTGATACTACTCTTCTCGTCTGCCTATAATACATCTTTAATATATTATCTTGTAATATAGTGTCTCCATACTAACAACAGAAGACTCTGCTCCTCTACGCTCTCGGGCCATCCGTCGTCTAGTTTTTAATGCCGAAAAGATCATGAGTCAGTTTCTTATCTATTTTGGGGGTTGCTACACTCCGCCAAAGGATGGAGAAAGTATGAGAAATTTAGATTTATCACCATTTCATTTCAGGATTGGATGTGACCAAATTCCTCCAAATTCATCCAAACTTGGGGGTTGCTAGATAAATGGATGCATTGAAAATCGAAACGCCATTCTTGTGATTGATGGTTACTGATGATTGATTATGCTCGCGTTTGTATAGATTGACCAAGTCGATCCAGGTCCCATTCGCAGGGATGCCCCCCCCCGGGGTCCAGCTTCACCCCATTTCACCATCCCCATTTAGACCTAAGATTCACATCCGACGTTTTTGTTGCAGATTTCCCCATAGTTTTCCCTGGTCGGTGTTGAAAAAATGGACCCATCCCAGGAAGAAAAGCCAGGCCACCAGCACAGCTAGGCCCAGTGGAGTTCGCCCATCATTGTCAACGTCGGAGAGGGCCTGGCCCGGGGCCTTCTTCTCCACCAAACGTGGCTCAAAAAATATCAACCAACATGGGGATATGTTACCGTGAGTGGCGAACTTGGACTTGCTTAAGGCCCTTCTCCCCCAACAAAAACAATCAAAAACATATGTATCCCCTATTCCCCATTTCTGGTGTATGCCACTGGGGAAGTCATGGAAAGTCAAAAAAAACAGCGACTCAACAAAGCCATGAAAAAGGTGGTGGTCAAGGTCGCTAGCTATGGCCTTCACGATGGCGTAAACATGACCCTCTGGTAATATAAACATGGCAATTGACAATCGAGATTCTTGCAGGTTCCCAGCCGCACCCAGTCCGCCCATGACTCTTCACCCTGCCTTTGACACGCCTGAGTGGAAACCAAGTGAGGAAAGGAGGAGAGCTGCAGAGTGCAAGGCAAGATCCATGTTTCCTAGAGAAACATCACTGCCTAATTACATGTCACTACCCAAAAATTGATAAGTAATGCTGCTTTGATTCCCATTTCAAGCGATGTTTGAACCTACCCAAACATCCCACACTGTGAAAATCTTCGGTCTCTGACTCCCAACACTGCGCCAAGTGCCCAGGTTAGGTCAAGGGGCTGAAGTCCAATTTCTTGGGAAGTTGTTTGAAGAGCGCCTCCGCTTTCCAGTACCTCGACAAACGCGCAGGGGAACATCCGGGACCATGGTGCGAAAAAGGAAAGGCTACGGAGCAGTAGAGTTTTGGAATCTGGGGGAATGATTAGTACATGGAACAAAAGGAGGAATGATTGATAGACGGCAGTTGATTGAGAATTGGGGGTAGCAATTTTGACAATTATGTATCACTTTCTTTGGCGGGAACGGTTTATCAAAAAAAACTGATGGATGGGGAGAATAAAAGGTGTCGTTGTTATCCATCTCCATGTCTGGTGATATTAGATGCCTCCTTACATCAATGTGTTTAATGAAAATGTGTTCTTTGGGGCGAAACCAAAAAAAACATTTATCCAAGTGATCTATTTCAATAGGTAGATGATTGATGATTGTATATGATCATTAATCTACCTACAATCATCAAATATCATCAATCATCTACCTATTGATTATGTTTATAGACTATATATATGCATCATTTTTTTGTTAAGCAACAAATTCAAGTGACATAAATTGCAACAAATCGATCCATGAATAGATCGGGTCCTGAGGCCGGCGGATGGTGCACATGTGCATAGAGACTCTATGACTTCCTGGCTGAAAACATAATGATTCACTAAGCTGAAAGAAACTGTTAAGAGACTGTTATGGCCATTTTTTTGGATGATTCCCCAAATTTCAACTATTATGAAAAAGTGAGGCCACGGGTCATAAGATAATTCATCCAGATATATTATTGATATTGGTTTATTATCATTGTTGACCATTACTTGTTATGGATTATTATGGATTATTATGGATTATTATGGGTATTATGGATATGGTCTATTGTGATTAAATCCATGGAATTTATACGGCACTCCCGTCAGAGGGTCACAAGAGAAGA
Source organism: Cladocopium goreaui (assembly GCA_947184155.2). Classification (NCBI taxonomy): domain Eukaryota; class Dinophyceae; order Suessiales; family Symbiodiniaceae; genus Cladocopium; species Cladocopium goreaui. Next base: position 169,979 of record CAMXCT020000061.1, on the reverse strand, counting down.
TTCCACCCATAGATTATGGTCATTTTACCCTCCAGTAATGAAACATGGCAATGTGCTGTTAATGGAGGGTAAATGACCATAATATTCCATATGTGCTGTTAAGTGGATTGCTGAGATGTGCCAGATTTCAATATAATTTTGTTTTTTTTACCCTTCAAATTGAAATGTTAATGCTGTTAATGGATAAATCCACCGTAAATTGGTGATGTTCCACTGTCACGTTTCATTAGTGAAGGGTAATTTGGAAAATGGAGCATTTTGTTTGATGAGTTACCCATTCATACTCTCCATTTTCCAGTTCGCGCTATGTAACAAATTACCAGAGGATTTACTGAGGGTATCCCATTATGGTCATTCAGATGTCAAATTATAAACCACAAGTTTTGGTTGGTATTATATCTGGAATGACCATAATGGTATCTGGTTGGTATTATTTATCCCATTATAAACCACCCATTTGGAATTGATGATTAATGGGATTGTTGGAATTATAAATCCCAGCAATTCCAATAATCCCATTATCATCAAGTTTCAATCCCAAGTACATCATCATTACTCACCAAGTCCATGAGATATTTGATAAATGATGATCACAATGATTACATTTACATAATCCCATTAACCATTATTGTTGACCATAACCATCAAATATCCCATGGCAAAAAATTGTGGTTTTTCGCAGGCGCACAGCTGCAGGTCCGCCATTTCGGTCTCTGGGACCACTTTCTTCCGCTCCTGGCGTGGGACGACGGGTGAAACCTCAATGGCCACAGGAAGCGATTGATTGGAGGTACCTACCCTCTGGTTATGACTAACATAGCCATGGTTAAGCCATGGCCCATTGAAATAGATGGTTTACCGAACTTAAAAATGGTGGATCTTTCCATGGCGAACTGTTAAATAACCAGATGGTACCATATATAAGGCCTATATAATTAAGGGCTATGTTTCAGGGAAGATGGGAATATCCCCATATGTGGTTTGCTTCTAGGGGATAAGAACTGGGAAAAACGAAGGAGATTCATGGAGTTACCCTTCAGGAATCAAACGTGGCGGTCCAGGTTGAGTATTGGATCTATTCATTTTGTGGTGTGGATCGCGGTATTGAATATGAGGTTTTCACGGCATTACATATGTTATACACATTGATCCCATGAAAAGTATACATGCTTGAAAACCACCAATTTTTGGTGGAAACTAATCTTCCAACCTCTGCCTGGCAGGGTCTATATCAATTTACCGGAGGGTATATACTACATTATCAATGTGCATATTTGTGTGGGTGTGTGGGCCTGAACAATGATAGTTTTCAGATGTTTTCAGTTCTCTGTCAATCTGTCTGTCAGCCTGTCTGTCCCAGACTGTGACTGGGGCCAGTTCATAATGCATATTGCATCATATTGCCATATATTGCCACTTTTTGTTGACAAAATAACTCAGTTCATATCACTGGTTCAAAAACCAAATGAACTCCACTACCAAGCATAAACACTGAGCACCTGAAAACTAGGCACCCCTAAAATCCACTGGTTGGTTCCACTTTTCCACTGATTTCCTCCATAAACTGTCCATGAACTCACACCATATGATCAATGATTCATTGGTCACGTCAATGAACGCTCATTTGGATTTTCATTTGTTAAGTGGTTAACTCATGTCAAATTTCCATCTCTTCATCATTTTTCATGGTTAAACAACCATGTTCCCATAATTTAAATCATATGCACCATATTTATCACCTTGTTTGTTGGTTAATCCACCATTTTCCTCCGTTTTCCACGGGTTAAAACCACCATTTTCCACCATTTTCCATGGGTAATTAGTCCACCATCATCATTTTTCACGGTCAAATGGTCCCAAATGGTTAAGCCATCATTTTCTATGGCTGAAACCACCATTTTTTACGGCTTCCTTCCCAAGAAAATGGCGGAAAACGGTTCCCAGTCGTTCGCAGAAACAGCGGAACCGAACCGGTTCCCAGTCCCTGGGTTCTTCCGGTCGGAGCTCCGCGTCCTCCGGAACCCCCGAGAAACCATGGTTTTTTGTGGATCATATACAGGATGGGGCCCCCAAGATAGCTAAGTTGCCTTATGGCAACTAACATGGCTGAATTCTATGGTTTATGGTAGGTATAACGATAGTTAATGGGGATTATAATGTTTATAAACCAACTCATAACATCTCATAACTGGGGAGCCCCATCCTGTAGACATAAGATGCTTGGAGAAAGCCTGTATGGGATGTTTACCATCAACTGGTGCAGGATTTCGCAACCATCCACAGTAAGATTGGGTTTGGAGGATTTGAAGGGATTCGTTGGGAGTTACCTCGGGGTCAAACTGTCAGTTCGATGTGGGAAACCCAAATGGTTTCCCAAGGAAAGTGATCTACAAATGGTGGTTTTCACACATCCATGTTAGTTTACAGGAGAGTATGTGTGTGTGTGGTTTTCGTATAGTATTTACACACAATATATTACATTACATTACATTTACACTTACATGTGCATGTACATTTACATTACAGTACAGTACAGTACATAACATCGGTATCATTTTATATGTCTAGCAACCCCAAGAAGAGATGCCGAAAAGTGTGCAACCAGGATGTTAGCTCAATGATATCTACTTCATATTTCCAGGTTTTCCTCGTTTCTATATTTTTGGGGATTGCTATGCACATGTATAAAATTGTATAATGAAATGGCACATCCCCCATTTATAGATGATGTTCCCAGCTAGAAACCTCTATTTACTTCGGGGATTTCCCCGCCAGCCACGTTTGACAACCAGATGGTATGTGTATATAATATATAATTATCCTGAAGTAGATAGAAGGCTTTTCCATTTTCATGAGGAAGTTTCAAAATGTCCATATTTATATATAGTACTATTATCATCTATAGATATATCTACCATAAACCATAGTTATTGTAGTTATAAACCAACTTAGCTAACTATGGGGCACCACCTTGTATATATATATATATATAGTACTATTATCATCTATTATCCAGATCATGGATCCCTTGGCAACTACAGTCACATAAATAATTACTTTACTTCGTGTGATCCCCACCATGACATTTATACATTTTCTTACTGGCAAATCTTCTGGCATTCTATCTGACATATCTTCTGACATTCTATTTGACATTCTATCTGGCATATCTTCTGGCATATGATCTGGCATATCTTCTGGCATATCTTCTGGCATTCTATCTGGCAAATCTTCTGGCATTCTATCTGGCATATCTTCTGGCACTCTATCTGACATATCTTCTGGCATTCTATCTGGCATATCTTCTGGCATATATTCTGACATATCTTCTGGCATTCTATCTGACATATCTTCTGGCATATATTCTGACATATCTTCTGGCATATCTTCTGGCATATCTTCTGGCATATCTTCTGACATATCTATCTGGCATATCTTCTGGCATTCTATCTGGCAAATCTTCTGGCATCTCTATCTGGCATTCTTCTGGCATATCTGACATATCTTCTGGCATTCTTCTATCTTCTGGCATTCTATCTGGCATATCTTCTGGCATATGTCCTGGCATATATCTTCTGGCATTCTATCTGGCATATCTTCTGGCATATATTCTGGCATATCTTCTGGCATTCTATCTGGCATTCTATTTGGCATTCTATCTGGCATATCTTCTGGCATATCTTCTGACATTCTTTCTGACATTCTTTCTAACTTTCTTCTGCACATTCTTTGTCCCATATCTTCCTACATGAGGTCCGGCAGGGAACACTTGGCGTGGATACTCGCGGTTGAGGTCCGGCAGGGAACACTGGGCGTGGATGGTCGTGGTTGAGGTCCGGCAGGGAACACTGGGCGAGGATGGTCGTGGTTGAGGTCCGGCAGGGAACATTGGGCGTGGATGGTCGTGGTGCGTCGAGGGTCGCAGTTGGCAGGAGGAACATGACGAGGAGGACGAGGAGGACGAGGAGGACGAGGAGGAGGAGGAGGAGGAGAGGAGGAGGAGGAGGAGAAGGAGGAGGAGGAGGAGGCAACTGACATAAAATCTAACAACCCTCACCTGGCAGGTGGGGAAAAAAAACATCCATGGAAAATCCCTATGGAAATCCATCCACCATCGTATCGATGTCCAACAAAAACCTGTTACCCCACCCTGGGTCTAACATCGATTTACCTGTATTAGTACCTGTTACCCGGCCTGGTAAACCCACACAAAACCATGGAACATCACCATTTTTAATATGTTATAGCTGGGTAAATCAACGAACTTAACGAACTTTCTATGGCAATGTTCCAGTTCGCAAACTGTTTGTTTCCCGGAGGGTATTCACCAGTATCAACCATAGCTAAGATGTTTGGGGGTGATTCGCTGAATCCTAACCGAGGTCCGGCACCTCTGCCTCCACGTCCTTGCCTTCCTGTCGCGGCTGATCGGGAACAACTCTACAACGATGATCCGAAAATGGGTAAACTCCTAAAATATCAAATATAATTTTTCAAATATCCCCAATCATCAACCAGTGCATTTTTTTTGTACCAATGATTTTTCTCGTTCTGGTCATTGAAAAATGATGGAATGAATTGATCGGAAAGCTCTGGGATGGTGGATCCCTTCGGACAATCCCCCCCCTCTGCGTCACTGCCTTCGGAAACTCCTCCTGACCGATGGGCGGTGAAGATGAGTTCCCGAAAACCAAGCCCCAAAAGAACATCCAAAATGACAGTGCAAATGGCGTGCATGTATATATATATATATATGTATGTATATATATATATGTATGTATGTATGTATGCATGTATGTATGTATGTATGTATGTATGTATGTATGTATGTATGTATGTATGTGTGCATGCGTGTGGGTGTGTATACTTTAATATCTTTAATAATATCTTTGCATAATAATTATTTATTTCTTTGTCTGTTTGTCTATTTGTTATTTACATTATTTACCAATGTTATACTTATATTCATATTTATAGATGTATTTCCAGCACGCAAATGGAACATTCACCAGTTCAAAGCCCTTACCGAGCCGAGTGTGGCCAAATGTTGGTCGCTGCCTGTGGATCAGACCTCGGCATTTTCTGCTTTGCGGGCTATATACCCTCCAGTAAATTAACTTGTTGACCCTGAAAACCACCACTTTTTAATGGAAACTAGTCTTCCAACCCCTATCTGCCAGGGTCTATGTTTATTTACCAGAGGGTAAATTTTGGAAGCAAATCATCGAAGTATTGGTGGTTTTTCCAGCTCGCAAAGTGTCAAATGACCGGAGGGCCCATCCAAGCAGCCTTGGATTTTGAGATGCCAACTGAGATCGTAAAACTTCTGTTTCCGGATTTATTTTTTCCCCAATACTCACCACCCCGAAATGAAAACGCCAGTTTAATATATATTCAAAAAAATGCTGGTATTTCATAGAAGGGAAATGCCATTACATCCTTTTGAATCCCATTCTTGCCGGTAGCACCACGTTCCCACTAAATCTCCATGGCAAATCTCCGTTTTTTTGCCCTCTGGTATTGAAACATTGCGTTTCAAATCCACGATTTTATAGATGATTTTCACATTAAAATCTCCATGTGTCCCGCTAGCCACATTTGATTGCAGAAGGGTATAAAATGATATCATATTAATATTATAACATATATATATACCCTAAGCATCCAAGTATGTACAATGCACATGTTTGGTGGAAGTTGTCAATAGCGCATGCTTTAAGCCAAGGTTGTGAATAGCAACAACCCAGGGTTCAAGGGTGTGAATAGCAAAAATAGAGATTTTTACTCATAAAACCATGGGATGTTTGCAGCTGATGTTTTCATTGGCTCAAATTTTTTCATTATGGCCCACCGGAATGTGATCTTGTCACGGAGTGCGCCCACCCTTCACTGCCCTGCACCTGACAACTCTCACAGTCTTGTAACTCAAACAATAGCATTCAATATGCCATAGCTTTCAGGTGGAACAAAACTTTAGATATTTATTACCATGGCTATCGGTAACCTTTCTGTGGAGACTTGAGGGATGAGCCAGCCCGTTCCACACTGCAGGCCATTTTTTTGCTCGGCCCTCTGGTGGGAGTAGGTTGAGTGTTGAACCTTGGGTGTCATGACGGCCCACTTGCGGCTGCATTCCGACTTGCACAACCCCAAGTTGAAGCATCTCTACCAGCCCTTTACTGTTCATGTTACAGAATCTAAGTTGCACTTGGAAAATGGATCAGGATGTCCACCAGTTGATGGGGCCTAGATTATCCCAAGGGGTCCCTCAAATTTTAAACCCTGCTATCCTCCTCATGGCCAAGAAACTCCAAGGACGTGGCTGAAAAAATCTTCTGCCTTCTGGAACCTTGGGCCAAGGAAAAGTTGGTGGATATCAATCAGGACCCAGCCCCTTGATTTTGATTATTTCTCATGGTGTGACACTATTATTAGACACAATAAGTTTTCTTGGACATTTTATATGCCTCTTATTCCCTAGTCCTTCATTCTTTTGTCCCCAAGGAACGCCGTTTGGTTCCATGGAATAAAGACCGGCAAGTAGTTTCCTGGCTGCATTTTGAAAATCACATGATTTGGATTTTGAAAAACAAAAACACCTGAAGCATCTCCCAGCCAGATTTACCCATGTAGCTGCCAGGTTCATGAACAGGATATCGTCAACCACTATGCCATCCTCAAAGAGTACTTGCTGGAGTTCGCGGACGGCCGGCTTCCTGATTTAGAAGACCACAAAGCTTCTAAACTGCATGCAGTCCTAAAAAGAAAGAAGGAGAGAGAGAGAGAGATATGTACTGTATAATAAAATATATAGTGAGCTGATCTAATAATTCTTAATATGTATGCATTATATTTTATATATCCATTTTAAAAAATTGGGAAGCATGTGTAATGCAGGCAGCTATTGCGCTGATTGCAGTGTCGCTCAACTTGTTCCCTGATGACCTTTACCGTCGCAAAGGCGGTAAAGGACGTGTCAAGGAGGGTCGATATATTTTCTTCGAAATTTATCCACTTTTTAAAAACATGGGGTTTGACTTTCATTTTTGTTAAAAATCATGGGGCAATTCCCTGTAGGATCCCTGGCAGGAGTGGTGTGATGTGGAAGCGTCCAAATTCCGGATGTTGGCAACACATGTGATAGACATCAGCTACCGAACTCTGGCTGCCAGGTGTGCGTATTCTTTGTCGGGGGGTGTGTGCACAGGTTGTGTAGTTGTGTGCAAAATGGTAAAGATGTGTAACTGTTTGAATCTTAAGGCATGCAATCATGGGAACATATAGTTTGTTTTTCAAGTATTTTACTTCAAGTTTAGGCGCTATATATATATATTTATTTATTTATACATGCCTATGGCCACAAACCCCGTACCATGTGCAGGAACAAAATGATTGGCGTGCTCAAGGCTATTGTGGGACAGTTGCGGGACATTCCAGTCAAGAAGCGGGAGAAAACGGCTCGGCAGGATCTTGTTTTTGGATATGGTGTGTGTTTGTTTGTGTGTGGATGGGTTTCCCCTGGTTCCAAAATTCCCAAGAATTTCTGAAGGGTTTGTTGGTAGGCTTGCATGTGCCCTTTGAATCACTTAGAGTGGATTTTGAACCAGCTGGAACATCCAGGAGACTGGTCAACAGAGTGGTGCTGATGCTGGTGAGTTGCAGCGAGCTCTTACTTCGGACACTTTGGCTTTCGCAGATGCCCCGCAGGCATGCTGGGTACACTAGTAATATATACCATTTTGTGCGCACGTGTTTGAACACAAATGCCAAAGACAAACGGAAGATTGTGGTTCCAATATGTATGTTGGTATACGGTCAGGACCCATTGGAGACAAGCCCAGTTCCCAAAACAGTGGCTGCTACACCATGCTTTGATGTGGAGGACGATGAGGAGCCCAAAAAAAATAATTTCAACAAATATGTTAGCGGTATGTGTGCTGCAATATGTGTGGAGGTTTCTTTTTCAACACAAACAGTTTGAGTTAACACAATGCTTGTAAGAGGAGATGCAACCTGGACAAAACCATCAAGCTCCCCCTGCTGGAGAAGTCTCAAAGGAGAAGGATTCCAAGGATATGAAACCGAAGGTACCTTGAAATAATTTTTCATAATTATCATATATATCCTTAAGCTCAAATGGAAGAGGCGTGTTCATAGCTTCCCCCCTTGGGCCGTTTGCTTGATGACTGAGGCTTCTGATCTGATGAAACCAGGTTTTCAAGAATCTTGGCTTGGTTGACGGTTTTGGGTGGCTTGTGTTTGTATGCACGTGGGTATATGCATGCAGAAATCTTACAATTTATTGTGGTGAAATCCTAGGACCGGGAGCCCTTGATTCCCAAGAAGTTCCATGTGGAGAAGTTTCCCATGGGGGAACATCAGGTCAATAAGCAGGACTTCAATGGCTTGACTTCGGACCATACCAAACTACGACGGGATCATGTAGAGGACCCACAAACATGTTGCATATATATGATGCTGAATTTTGGGTTGGTCACGTGTTTAAATTCTAAAATAAAACATTTGGTTTTGATGCCCTATAGGAGAGATTGGCGAAAGATGCTGCAAAGCTCGAGCGTAGACAGCACAAGTTGGACAGAATGAATGCTTCTGCTGCACTCATGGACGAAGAGGAGAGAAAAGTCCAAGACGCTGTTGATGCTTCTCGCCCACCCCCCAAGCAGCCTCGTGGCAGGGGGCGGGGCAAGGGAAGGGGGCGTGGCAGGAAAGTACCAGAGCTTGGGACGGGAGGGGCAGGGAATGGGAATGAGGTGGAGGCTGATGAGGCCAAGGCCATGTCCATATCCCCACAAAAGAACCCCCCTGCTTCCCCAGCCAAGTCGGACAGTGCTGATAGCAGGCATGTGTGCGTCACACCACAGCAGCCCAAGCGCAAAAGGTTGAGGCCTCTGTGCTATAGCCCCAGGTTAATCAAGACACCTCGAGTTGCCAGTGCTGCTAGCGGCAGTGCCCCAGCTGTGGTGCCCAGCAAACCCCAGAGGATCCGGAAGAAGAGGGAAACAGCAAAGGAGTCCAAGCAGGAAATGAAGGAGGATGCCCATGACAGGACCCCGAAGAAGGAGGAAACAGCAAAGGAGCCCAAGCAGAAAATGAAGGAATGTGAGGTCGAGCCAGGAGAAGAGGACAAACATGTGGATGATAACAAGCAGGCAAAGAAAGATGAGGCCAAGGCAAAGAGACAAAGGAAAGCCAAAATTGCTTGGGCAAAGATGGCTGCAACAATCCCTCCCGGTGATGTGTGCACGGAGTTGTGCATCCCTGGTGGCACAGAATATGCGGCTGTGAGCTACACACTCCAGTCTGCAGCCCCTGATGCGTCCAGCATAGGTGTAATCCTATATACTGAAACGTTTTATGTGACCCGCGTGAAGAAGATCCCTGAGACCCTGAAGAAGTGGTTTAAGGTGCCATACAAACCACTATACATTTCTTGTCTCACAATACATACTTTTTATCGAGTCAATTTGAATGTGTTTAGGTTCCACTTTAAACCTTCTTCCTGCTTACCTGCAGGCTGATAAAAGGGGCTGCTCGGTTGCGTGGAGCAGGTTCCCAACAGTCATGGATGCGTATCTTGGTCGAAATGTTGATCATGAAATTTGATTTGGATATGTTGAAACACACAGGGAAACATGGGAGGATGTGGGCTTCACATCATTTGCTTCAGGTGGGATGCTGCAAAGTGTGTGGCATCTTGGGTGCCGGACACGGATGATCTTGTTGAGAAGGCCCAAAAAAATGACACATTTATTGGTGTTAATGTGCATGTTTTCTGTATATTAATCTATGCATGTTTTTTGGTGTATATATATATATTATATGATATGTGTATTTCTTGGAGATGTGCACCCAAGTGCGGGTTCAAAGCTGCAGAGAGGGGTCATGACGTAAGCCATTCCTTTGCAGCAGGTCTTCAAGACTATGTCGCTGTCTGATGGTGTGCCGGTTGCTGCTTTGTATGGCCGCAACTAAGTGAGGAGCTGGGCTGGGCCAAGAATGGTTTTGATGTGGTTCTCACAAAATGTTTAGCGACTGGCTGGTAGCTCTCCATGTTTGCTGCGTGAATGTAGCCCAAGGGAATCACCTTGTTGAGCCTTAATGCCATTAGGCAGTGACTTGTACAGGGTGCTGGGGTGGCTATTAGCATGCAGTGCTAGCGATGATGAGCTTAGGCGTGAACCAGTGGCCATGGTGAAAACTAAGTGTGTGTCAGGTGTCTGTGTGATCAATGCCTATATATATTATACACTGGTACCCTTGAAGATTTATATATATTTATCTTATTATACACTAGAGTCCCTTTTTTTATCCCAAACTGTGGGCCCTCCTTGTGCTGATATTTTTTTCTGCTGGGCCCCACGCAGGTGCACATGTGTCTCGAGAAAATGTCGGACAAGCTCCGGCATATCAACGAGGTGCCACCCTTCCCAGGATTGGGTTCTTGTGAGCGGGCAAATTTTGAAGCTATGTGCAGCATGTGCAAAGAGATTTAACATGAAAGAGCTTGAGAGAGAGAGAGAGAGATATTTAGATATAATTATATCTGCAAGATATAATTTTACAATAATGTACTTGCAGTGTGAGATGTGCAGGTGAAGGTTTATACACTTAATTGAGCCTATTGAAAGATTTCTCACTCAAAAGGGTAGTGGCAGCCCAGTAATCTGCAGAACTAGCCATGCCGATTTCTCCTGAAGCCCGGGGTTTACGAATCACTCGGGTCCAAGCAGCAGTGATGCTCATGCTTGGTCTGCCTCCAGTAGTGTGGCTTGGTCTGCGCCAGCATTTCCAGTTTGGTTTGATACCTTGGCGGGTAAGATCCAGCTAAGGCTCCATGCTTTGGACTATTGTCGAGGTGGCTTCTCACAAGGGGGGCGTGCACGCACATCGTGATTTGATGTGTCTAGAATGCTTTTCTGGACATCAACGCATAACGGATGCCTTTAGTGCCTAGTTGGCAAAGAGATACCCTATTAGGAGAAAAAACACGTTGCATTTTCAAGATGTTCACCGATATGTACATGTTATCATCATTTTGTGCAAATCACTGAGGGGAGAAAGGACATCGAGCGCACCTTGGACCATTTCATATATATTATGATTGGGTAATTGTGTTAATTCAGAAGCGCTTGGCATATACTTTGCTTTCAGCAGCTCTGTCATCCCCTATCATGTGTTGCCCACCCATGAATCTTAGGCAGGGCTTCGATCTGACCAGAGATGATGTCTTTGAAAATTTGGCCACTACCCTTGGATTTGTCAACTGCTTGATGTTACTTGGGTTCGAATAATAACCATGTGTATATGGATTTTCGAATTGATAAATCTAATAATTATTAGTGTATAATCTTCCCATGGCTCCCAGGTTGATCCTTCGGGTCAAGTCGAAAGGCCTCCTCTTCGGTGGAGTCCCATGTGATTCGATGGGCTTCCTGAGCTCGCCAACTCACCAACGGTCTGCATTATTTCCCTGGGGTGCCCCCTTTCCATTTGTATATACGGGGAACTTACTATGCTGCCGATTCAGCATGATGGTGTTGATCTCTATTGCCAGAGGAGTTGTATGGGGCCTAGAAAACCCTGAGCGGACGGCAATCAACCATGTCCCTCCGATCGACCTGATACTGCAATCGTTTTTGAGGCCATTGACAGTGAAATGGCACCTTGAAAAAACATTCTATTTCTGAAAAAATGTATGTTTTTGTGTTTTACTTATCATAATAAATATAGCAGCTAGATTCCCCAGATTCAAATTTTGGTGATTGGAGTAAATTAACTGCCACTTTCTGCTATCCAGTGGGAAATGCATCTCAGGTCAATGGGAGCTTATGGAATGTTTTCCGTTAAGCCCCAAGTGGGCTATGGAAATGCGCAACATGGCTGTTGGAAACTGGGAGATGGGCTCCAGCTAGTGGGGTATATGGAATACTGGTATACATGCATATGGATATATCTCTTAAGTGAGGTGCTCTTTTTAACCCCAAAAAGGCTACTTTAAATTTAAGGGGAGAAAAGGGTGCCTAATTTTAACACATCCCTAGGTAATATATACACACAGCTATATGCATCCAATTACACCCCATACACGTACATATAAACACAGAAATAATTATAACATCACTATGTTATACTATATGTATATGCACATACACAGGTTCCAGGGTTTGTTGCTGGTGGACCAGGTCATTGTTTTGATCCTTTTGTGCCCTGAATTTCTGCCCAAATATATATATTTACAACCATTGTATGATTCCCTCCAAACACAATTCCTTAAGCTACAAAACTAAACCAGCAAAACGAATATGTATTCATCAATATCTCTAATTATTATACTATATATTTATCGACAGCCAAACCAGAGGCCCCTGGTCATTCAGCCATTCCCTTCGACTTGCACAGGCCATGGCTCCCAAGCTTGGAGGCAAAGCTGAACAAGGAGAGCCGGGTGTCCTGCAAGGAGAGAGGCAAAGCCAGGGATGCGCAGGTTGTCAAAGTCCAGAAGAAGAATGGAAAAACATCAGTGTTGGAGCCTTATTATATATATTATATAAATAATTCACGTATAATGGATCAATAGCACTAGCATCCATGGGGTCAGTTTCAACACTAGCTTAGGTCGGGAGGCCGTGACCTCCGAGCCACTGGTTGCTACCCAAGACCTTTTGGCCACCGCATCGCCCAATTGCATTTGTCATGGTTAGACTGGGACTGAGTTGTTTAGATTTTGTATTGAGGTGGTTTTCCAGATGTTTCCAAAAAAAAACCAGCAAAATCCACTTGTTCAAACTAGCCACCTAGATCTTGATTTTTTTGGTTATTTGGGGGTTATAGAGTTAATCACATCATATCTCACATCAGCTATGCCATTGCCCATTCAAGGAATCCACTGCTCTGAGCCCTGATGCGTTGAAGACCTGGATTGAGCCCCGGTCCTTGCTTTCCATTGGCTTCAAGGAGCTTCTGGGGTGCTGCAACCTGCACGTGCAACACATCGTGTGAACCAATTGCAATTATATATATATATGCGCACAAACCCAGCGATAAAATTTAAGAGGAAAACAACAAATATAATTGTCATATATATATATATATTGGAAATATTGTTTTTCCTGACCGCCTGTTCAAATAGATCCACTAAGGGGCAGCAAAGATTTACTTTTCATATTATAATAATATATTATATATATAATTGGAGACCAAAGGAAATTCCGATAATATGGTTCCTGCTGTATGGTCCATTCTCCTTTTTGGTGGTGGAGCTCATGTAGGGGAAATTATCAAAGTATATATAATAGGTTTAAATGTGTTAATTCATTTGGTGGCTCCGTATCCATTAAGTGAGCGATCCATATGTATATGGGGGCACTGTCTAAACCCTGGCCATATATATATATACAATTAATTAATATATACGGACATGTGTATTAAACTATAGATATATATATATATATACAGTGAAACAATACAGACAAGATTATATATATATAAAATATATACATATATATATATATGTTTATATAGCTCCCATATTAAAATCTAAATTAAATATATATATAATATATATATACATATCCGTACCAACCACGATCCAGCGTGTCCTGGCGGCTGCTTGGCTAAATGCAGGATCCTGGCCAAGCTTGGGATCATGCAGAGCTGGATGAGTTGGTTGCCATGATGGAGAGGGCAGCTACTGATGGGCGGTTCTGTCCTGACCCCTTGATTCCAATCTCTAAAAAATGTAGTGCAGAGGTGTTCCAGGCAGTATTGGCTGCCATCTAAATTTGGTAGTAGCGGTGACTAAGTCATAGTGGCTAATTCAACAAATTTACCAATTCAAGATATAATTCATCCACCAACCACGCTTGGCAAACAATGAAGCGTGCCTACGGTGGCTTCCGGAGTTGCTACACAGCAAAGGAAAAGGAACCCTGAAATATATTATACAGCAATGGTGGAAAATTATTTTGTTGAATTCAATCGGCCCAATTGCAATTTATATATATATATGTAATATATAATATAATATATAATATATATATTATTTATAATATATATTATAATATATATATATATATTAATATAATATATATAATATAATATATATATATATATTTATATATATATAATTATATATATTATTAATATAATATATATATATATAAATATAGATGTTATATAATATATATTATATATATTATATATATTACTATTTATATATAAATTAAATATTATATTATATATGTATGTAATTTTCCACCATTGCTTCAAAGTTTGGAGAGGTGCTGGAAGGGGTCCAAAATTCTCAAAATGATGCATTCTAAGGTGTGCTGGATTGTTTACGAGCATCATTTTTATGGCAATAATCAGAAAATCACAATTTTTGGGGAACGGGTGTTAGCGTGAAATTCGCGTGAAATTGCGTTAAAGTATGTGAATACGAAGTTTCACGCGTGAAATTGCGTTAAATTCGTGAAATTTGTACGCTGCCATTTTTAGGTGTCCAGATCCCTGTTAGACCCCCCCACGGTGGTTCAATGGCGAACCCCACAGACCTTTAGCTTTGAAATGGACTATATATGGTTTTCTTATTGTATATTTTAGTATGCAGGCCCCAACATGAGGGACTTAGTCATTACAAAAGGATATTTTTGGTGCACTCAGGATTGCTTTGATGCATCTGCCGAGTTAGATGATGTCACAAAACGAATTGCAGCCCGAAAGCAGAGTGACATATCCTATTAGTTTAGAAATATTTTGCTAGGTGTGTTTTCCCAGAAAATTATTACACCCCTTGCAGCAAAATTGAATTACCAAACTGCCATGTGCACCTGCTCAGGTCAGAAATCCAGTCACCCTCCTCCAGCTGCGCCTGGTGGCAAGTCGGTGGTGAAGCTTGAAGTGGTCGAAGTGCCTGCGCCGAGGCCCATTGCGACTCCCATGATGGGCTCGGGGGAAACTCCGGTACCATCCCCTGACAAAAAGAAACCATGTATCAGGGCAGAGCCAGCAGTGGATGAGGGTCGTTGTGAGCCTACTCAGCCTACCCCAATGGATACGGAATCGGAGGTTGTCAGCCCAAATGCTCCAACTATTCCAGGTGAACCAAAAGGGTGTGAGCAGGAAGAAGGTTCTTATCCTGCCACATGCCCTGACCAACAGACTACTTTGGAGTAGGGCTGCTTCCCCAAGTTCGGAGTCAGTCAGGGCAGACTCCTCTAAGTCCCAAGGATCAGTGACCGAAACCCTCCAGGCAATGCAGGAAGTCTTGTCCAAAGCTGATGGACTTGACCCCGAACTTCACAAGGAGATTTCTGAGAAGTTAGGTGCATGCTTCAAAGATGCTCTGACTGCCCCATCGAGCAATGAATCAGTGGCAGATGGCACTCAGGTTGGGGTTCAAAAAAATTATATACTAAATACCAGCCATCAAAATCCTATGTTTCAGCAATGATTGTTTTTAATTTTCTACAGTCCAAATTAAAGGTCAAAAATGCATTTTCATAAAACAATGCCCACAAAGTTGTTTGGGTAATTTCTCCTGGAATTGCCAACTTGCCCACTGCTCTATGCGACCAGGATGCGAAAGATATGAAGACTGTCACGGCAGACAACTTGGTCGCCGCTGCTGATGCCAGCCTGAGGCGATTGGACACATCTGAAGCTGAGGTCCCTCAAACCCCACTTAGGGAAATATTTTTTTACTTGTTTATTTATATATATAAGATGGAAACATATAATATATTATATTTCTTAAAGCATTTTTTTGGGGAAGATTGCCTTTACTACCAACTAAGATGGAAGCCTATGCCCAGCACCCTGATGGTGTCAAGATGCCTGATGGATCATATCGCTTGAAGCACAAGGACAAGTTTGAAACCTTCCAAGAGAGGGAAGCCAGGGAAGCCCACAATACGTATGTCAGATTCTCCAGGACGTTTGAAAGTAGCTAGCCAACACATCACTATAATTTTGATGGTTGATTGGTTGCTGTCTAATTAGCTATATCTAGGATGATATTATTTATCTTTTTAGTGGGTTTATATAAATTATATACCGGTTGAACCCAGGTGCTCGATGCCCACAGTCCGTGCTCAACGCATCAGTGGGGAAGAAGCACAGCAACTTGGCATATAATATTGAAGGAATCTAAATGGGTAAGTGTTTTTTGCAACATCAAAATTATAATGGAGCTAGTAATTGCCATGTTTAAATTGGTTTGATTTTTCCGGAATAGATCAACTAAGACCGGGTTCTTCTTCAACAGTTGTTTGAAGATTGGTTGCAAGCTGGCGAAAATTGGGAAAGGAGCACCATTCACATGAACTACCTCCAGAAGTCTTCCCACAAGAAGCGTGGCAAACATGTGTACATGACCTACAAGGATTTGCGTGAGAAATTTGGGAATGCAGCCCGCCAAATTCGGGACAAGAAGTATGAGCTTCAAGGCTTGAAATCCAAGGATGACAAGTCCCCACCATGGTGGCAGAAGCACCCAGAGCTGCCAAATGACAAGGACATATATATAGCTACAAAAAAACATGTATACGTATACGTATACATACATACATGCATGCATGCATGCATGCATACATACATACATACATACATACATTTTTGACACAAAAGAAATAGGTACAACTATAATGTAGTTGTACCTATTTATTTTGCGTTCAAACCATGCATACATGCATACACACATACATTCATTCATTCATTCATTCATTCATTCATTCATTCATTCATTTCTACACACATACATTACATACATACATACATACATATACATATACATATACATATATTCATTATTATATTATATGTCTTGCCAAAAGTATTTATAGTGCCGGATCATTATTATTATTATATGTATATATATGATAATGTGGGATACCAAAAAAATATAGTTCCATCTAATCGTATGGTATCTAACTAGCCCTCCGGCTGCCAGGACTATGAGCTTTTCCGTGTTTGGGATTCTTGTGAGGTGGAGGACACGGAGGAATGGGAGCTTGCACACAATTTCAAGTTCAAAGCTGAGCTTGACAGTGATCAAACTGGTGCGGTCATGCACCTTGACCCCAAAAAAATGCTAGTTAGTTTTGGTTGTGGATTTTTTGAGGATGATGACCCCCTAATCTTCATCAAACATTTAAGCATACCACCCTGCCCCACTGCCAGGCGATCCATCCAGGATGCTCCGGTCACGGCAGGGATCATGTTGAAGAACCCTTCTCGTCCTCGCGGGGGTGACAATGGTCAGTCCGGGAATCAGGGAAATGGTGATGGTGATCAGCAACCCCTTCCAAATGCAAACCCACCTGAGAAGAAGCCTAAGGTTGTCCCCCTCAACAGGAAGGCTGCTAGCAAGGTCTCAAGTTTGTCCAGCAAGATAACGAATGTTCGCTGTTTGACCACCCAGCTTGAGAACTCCAACTTGTTCCTGGGATTTGCCCATCTATTTATTTTTCTCGATTTTCTTAGCTGGCGAAATGGCCATGGATTACATCATAATTGTTTTACCAATATTTTTTAAATCATCAGTACAATCAGGACCGTGGCGATGCAGAATGCCTACAAGGAGGAGATTGAATCGTGCAAACTTGGGCTTGAAAATGCGAAGTCGTCGCTTGAGATGTGGTATTCGCAGCGCCACCCCGAAGATAGCATAGTGGGCCCTGTGAAAGAAACTTTGATTGATATTATTATCATGCTGATCATATCAACTTCTTGAATCACTATTTCACCCTGCAAAAGAGTATCAAACTATAATATGGTAATATATATATACTATCTAACTTATATATTAGGATTGAACTATTTCTTTTGACCCAGACCTGGCTTCCAAAAAAATAAGGATGAGTTCGAGCAGTTCATGTCGGATGCAGAGCGAGTGCTGAACGACTACAATGGCAAGCAGAAACAGATCCGATCAGCGATGGTTTCTTGCTTATCATAACTAGCTCTGATATCGAGAGCCCCCAAGAAAAATCTACTGGACAATAATATACTAGCTATATGCATGTACGTGCAGCCCACCACCTTTTGTTTGGAAGTAGCATTCGATCGCTCAAACTTAGGCACCCCCAAAGCCAAAGTCAAAGGCCAAAGCAAAGGCTGCTGGTGACTGATGATCTACGTATATACTGAGGGCTTGGGATCCGGAAGTTTAGCTGAGACAGTGCTTAAGCCTGTGATGCCTGCACTGTAAGCCCAAAGGTTTTTCTGTCCGCATAGAGGGCAACTGCTGAATGTTAAAAAATTAGACCAAGTACAATTCACTGGCATCATTCGAATTTCGTTCTCCTATTCTTAAAAAACCAACAATCTGGTTCTGACGTGATTACCTGCAGTTGTGCCCACAATCTTGATCTTGAAAGTGTGTTTGCCATACGCTGGCCCTGAACACAACTGGAGTGCAATTGTCTGGGGTGAAAAAAATCCTTTGGAGCGCACACAAAACCACCAGAAAATGATAATTTGAACCCATGGTTTGATTTTAGGGTTGGTACTGCCCCTTCGCAGGTGCTGGGGCATCCATAGTATCCCCTGTCTTCAACCATGTGATGGAAACCATCGGTTCCGGAGTCCCTTGGCTGTCCTGTACTGCGACATAATGGGAGGCTGCCAGACTTTCTGTTTTCCACCTGCACGGTGCCAAGGCTGATTCGTTTCGAGAAGCACGTCGGACCATCAAGGTCATCAAAAAGGAGCCCTGGGTTGGGAGTCATAGCCTTTATTGTGGCTTGAACTGTCCTTTATATATATTATAATATAATAATATTCTTAATCATAAATATATGGAATTCAGCCACATTGCCTGGCACAATCCAGGAGTTGAAATTCCATGGGGTGAACTTGGCGGGCCCATCTCAACAATTGGAACGAGCTGGTAAAGGGGGACGGTATGATGGGAACTTGGCCAGAGACTTCTACAGGCAAGTAGGTCGAGGGGTGGCCTGGCTTAAAGATATTTTGATAAAACAAGCGTATATGATATGAACATGTTATGATATGTTGGAATTTTGTCCCACAATTTCCTGTAACAAATTTGTCCTGGGATCTAAGGTTCCTGTGCACTGGATTGATGTGCCAGTGGCTGACCTAAACACTGGGGAGAAGGTGTTCAAGACTCATGGAAAAATGAAACACCTATTCTTTTTGTTCATTTTTTCTTCACATAGTAAAATTCAAAAGATATTATCATTTGGTGATATCATCATCAAGTAATTCTCCCAAACCGACCCATGAGGAAGCTACCTCTAGTCCGACCTCATGAGCTCATCCCGTTCTTGGTGGAATGCGATGTCTTCCCAAAGATCGACCCAGGTGAGATAGGTTTCTATTGGAACCACATGGCTCAACATGCAAAGTGGGCACAGCCCTGCCAGGGTTGGAAACAGACACATCCACTTTATCTTTGGGGTGATGACGCCCAGTACAATAAGCAACGGCAGAAGGTTGTTGCAGTAGCTTTGGGGTTTGTATTGGATGGTCGAACATCTTCCCTGGACACCATCTTCCCGCTGTTTGTCTACAAAGATGAACCCTATATACGTAGAAAAAGTATGTTTTCTTTTTGTGGTGTTGGCCTAGGAGGTTAGCAAAACAGTTCGGGACATCTCAAAGATTTCAGGGTTCGAATTATCTGCGTACTTGAGGAAGAAGCCTATGGGTTTGAAACACTACAAGCCTTCTTGAAGCCAGTTCCTTGATATCAATGTACTGTACAAATTTGTTTTTTGTTTTTACCAGTGTTGTGGCCATGTGGTATGAACAGAATCTATGCGTAATATATTCATGTGTGTCACAGTGTGCAAGTCCAAGGTTGTGGCTTCCCTCAACCTTCTCTTCAAAGGTGTGGAAGTTGGACGGAACAGAGAAGTAGTCCAATGCATGGTCACCCAATTGCTGGGAGATTGGAAATGGCATGCCGATACTTATCTGAAAACCATATTTAAATTACTTGAAATGGCCCATGGATAGCTTCAGAAATCTTGAATATGTTCGACTTGGGGTTCGTCTTGCCTAGGAGCAATTTCAGCTCCAGACATACTACAAAGCAAATGACCTTTGCCATCGATGTTTCATGCGGAAAGAGAACTACCTCCAAGTGCCCAACCCCCTTGGTAATTTGCCAAGAAGGGATCCGCAAAAATTTTTTCGATGCTCGTTGAAGACAAGTCCCATCACTGGAAAAAGTAGTTTGGCTGGATAAAGTCCATTTTTGAACTTGTTGTGTACATGTGTTGCTGTTTGGGGGTACAGTGGTGTTGTGGGTGATGGTTTTGGTGCAACTTGCTCCTCCTTTTGCTCAGGTGCACTGGCTTTCCTCAAGATGTTTGCTCCTTGCATGGTCAAATACTGTGCAATGCATAGTTTAAACCTGGGCTATACCCTTTGGCTCTTGGGATCTGTCATGACTGTCCTCCTCAGTGACTTTCAGATCTTTGGCGGGGCCAACGAAACTGATACCAAGAAACTGCAGCAAGCTTGGGTTGAACTCAACGATTGGTCCAAACAAAGAAGAATCCAGTAGCTTGTTGCAATTATTTGTTCTAGTTGATCCTTTTTTTCTAGGCATGTTTCAAAGTAATCCAAGTGTTTTTTTCTGATTGAAACCTTTGCGACCAGGCACAGCCAGCCAAAATTTACTCCGGCTTCTTTGGTTGGCCAAAGTGAGTATCCTGAACTGCGTGCGAAAGCATACAATGTGACTAAGCTTAAGTATACAAAGTCGAATATCATCTTAGCATGTATGTGTTAGCTCAATTTATAATGTACCCATCCCTCACCCAGCCAGTGAGCCTCAGCCTCAGGCTCGGGTGGTTACGGCATGGCTCTCGGATGTGTTGCTGCAGCATAGCGTGAATGCACCTCGAGATTCTGTGATGGACTTGATGGCCAGGTCAGTGTTGCTTCACTGCAAATGTTTATGTCATAGGGATCTAGGGATCAAATATTTCCAACAAGTCAACCTGTTGTGCTAAAGATTTCTGATGAGGTATTCTCTTGCAGAGTGGTACAATGTTTCTGAGCGATCTCCTCGCTACCTGTACCCGGTGAATGGAAATGACCCTGCACTGCGTTTGTTTGAACTTTGTGTGCCTTGGTTTACTGGTTGAAGGCTTCCAGTTCATGAGCCCTGCTAGTATATATATATGTATTTATAAACATATATTAATATTCAAAACATACAATTCCATCCAAGGACTTGAGCTTGGAAGCTTACCTGAAGCTGTCATCGCTGTCGGCGACGAGCGGACGAAGCTTGTTCCCATGTCGCCCCAAGATACATGTCCCTGGGCATGGGTTTACCCATGCATTCCCATGCATATTCATGTTTTATTTCTAAGTTGGCATCATCACCCAAGGGGTATCTGAGGCTTACCAGGAGATAGCTTGGGATCAGTTATGTGAGAGATGCTGGGCCAAAATTTATCATATATATGGCCATAGGCGCAGATGTGCATTACTGCTGTGAGTTGATTATCCCAGGATATAACTGCCGCTTCACACACTGCTTCCGGATGGAGGATTGGGTTGGTCGGCTGGTTCGCCCCTAGGCTGAATACAACTAGTTATACCCAACTGGAACAGCATAGAACTATTTTGCATGCAACAAATCATATATATGATGTGTGTGATCCTAGACATTTGCAGGCGATCACATCCACGCTCAATGGAAATTATGTGCCTGCGCAGAATCTACATGAAACTGTGCTTTGGTGATGGTGGTGAAGACTCATCATCGTCAAATTAGTTGTTGGGACATCATCCTTGCACATCCTGCGCCTCTGGATGGAACAAAAAGAGTGCTTGGGTACTGACATTCAGGTGGCTGTGGAACCTTCAAAATTTCACTTTCTGTCAGAAGGGTCTCTTGTGGGAGAGGGGTACTTAGGCCCAAAACATCCACATTCTACATCTTCGGATTGTTAGGGATATATATATATATATATTGGCTGGGTTCCTGAAATGGTGGGCCCCAAATCATCCAAAATTAGACCATTTTAGTTTTGAATTATTGAACCCCATGGGTTTTGGGTAGTTTCCATTTTAAGAAAACACCCTTCCATCACTGTGCGCGTGTTCCCGTCTGATAAACATCTGATGGAAACACCCGCCGTCCTTGCTGCCTTTCTCCGAGTCAGCCTTCCCCGGAGGGTCTTTCGAATGCTCCTCAAGGGGCTGTCTCGATGGAGGGAGGGTGGGATGGATGCATTGTGCTGTGAAGTGATGTGATTAACTTCAGCATACTTCAGCACAATGTGAAAACCTGACGTGATGTAAAGATGTTTTGTACGTATGGAGCGTGCATGTCCCAAACCATTGCCTGGGTCATATGTTTGCGGCGCATCCCAACGAGGATCAGCCATGGGTCCATGGGTGGGAAATCCCCGAACTCATGGAACTGCCGGGGGATCCAGCAAGCACGGCAAGCCATGGCAATTTGATCAGCAACGGAACCGGCTTAATGTGATTCTCTATGTGGCAAAGCCAATAACAAAACCACCCCAACATGAAAGGTGTTTACCCTCCAGTAAATTAACAGTTTGACCCTGGCAGTCATCGGGGTTGGAAGACTAGTTTGCATTAAAAAGTGGTGGTTTTCAGGGTCAACAAGTGTCAACAAGTTAATTTACTGGAGGGTACTATTTTTTTACCCCCTGTTAATGACTAACATAGCTATTGAAAATTGCCATTTATAGTGGATGTTCCCATTGAAAATGGTGATTTTCCATAGTTATGTTAGTTTACCAGAGGGTAATTGGCTTGTCCGAAAATTCCTGTGCACAATCCCAGCCATCCTGTCGATTGCGTTCTTTTCCTCAGCTGAATCTGACGGCCCCCGTGGAGCTCCGATGCCAACGAACTTGGGGATATTCACCAAAAACATGACCCAAACATCACTAAACAATACGGGGATATCATGATATCTGTGGGTTTACTGAACTTGTCATGACATTCTGGTTGCTTAACGGGATTCCCAGCGGACTATGATCATCCCGATGTAAATGGTACGGAAAAAAAAAAACCTGAACTAACCATCAAGCACCAGGGACACACTGAACACTGTTCAATTCAATAGAAATGGCAGGATTCAGAGCAACCACAAGACGAGATTGGTGAGATTGGTAAGTCCCCGTTTTGTGGGTTATGTTTGTTAACCACAAAAACGAGTCGTGGGACGATCCAAGTACAATTTAAGGTACAAAGTGCCATGTGACCTGCGGTTTTTTGGAGCATCACTTGCTGATCATTTGCCGATTTAAAAAAGGCGTCATGCGAAAAGGTAATCAAACAAGGCATTGCTGATGCTTACACCACTATTAACAGTGTTAGTTAGCCTCACTGATGTCACTTGTCCAGATATTAGTGATCATTGTTTCATAGCATCAAAGTGCAACCTTATCATATTTGACATGTGAAATCTCCATTTCTTTCATGTTGAATCTCCATGTCAAATACCCTGTTTGGTGTTATCTTAAATAGCAACCTTCATACGCCGCCTTGGATTTAAGGCCCCAAAGAAAAATAAATACATATCCGACATATCCCCCATGGATCCTCCATATGGATCCAAATTTCAAATGTATTTCCCATTGGGACACGACTCAAAAATCACCGACTCAAAGCCAGGATTTCATCCACCAATTTTATCCACTGTTATCCCCATAGTTTGATGCTTAAAGCCCTGACGAACTAATCATCAACAGGGGCTTTGAACACATCCATTATATATATATATTCCATTATATAATTGCTCGAATCACCAGTTCGCTTCATTTTGGCTAAAATCCCATGAGCCTCCCATGTTTGATGGTTCATCCCTATATATCCCTATTAAATTCCATTAAATGTCTCATTAAATCGCCAGTAATCACCAGCACTTGCACACAAAAAGAATGGGGGCCCAGCCTCGCTTTGACTTCTCGCTTCGCTCAGGCGATCTATCATCACCGCTCGCGCTATGTGCCGAGTGGGGGCTCGCATCCTGTGACGGTGGGCCAGACTTGGGCTGGGATTTGGGGTGCAATTAGTGATGTTGGTTGGTTGATGTTATCCCATTCTCTAAGAAGCGCGCTACCCTTGAAGACAAAATCATGGTCAATGGGCGCCATTTTTGAGGTTGCAACTTGGTGGCTCCGACTTTTCCCCATCAAAACATACCTCTGTAGGTGCGGCATCCATGTCTACCCTCTGGAGGTACAGCATGGTACAGTACTACCAGCTGTGCTCGGCCCGGATGTCATTTTGTGAGTCGGATATCAGCTACTAGTACCTCCATTCATGGCCAAAAGTTTGCCCTCCGGCTTCTTCCAACGTGGCTAGCTGGGAAATCTGAAATATTCCGGAATAAATGGAGGTTTTAATGAGAAAATCATCTATAAATGGAGGCTTTAATGGGAAAATCCTCTACAAATAGTTGATTTTCGATTGTCACCTTTCAGTGAGGGCACTAGGTCCCAGGTCGTTCCCTGCCTGAGTCCCGGGGCTGGCATTCTTTCCTGGCCACACGTGCCAGGATGGGTGTCTTCGTGGTGACCACAGGCAGCAGTAGTATCTCCACGTCTTGAGAAGATACTACTTTGAGTCATAGTGATGTCATAGTGATTTCTGAAGCATGCTTCCCTCTCCCCTGTACTTTTCATATATATATATATACTGGAGGGTGGTTTTAACCATCTTGAAAAATATGAGTTCGTCAATGGGAAGGATGACATCCCATATATGAAATGGAACATAAAAACTCTTTGAAACCACCAGCCAGTATAACATCATTAACCATTATTAGTCACTATTAACCATCATGAACCAACCATTATCCACCATATATCCAAGATATTTATATATAGACCTCTATCTATCCATCCATCCATCCATCCATCCATCTGTGTGAATCCCATTGGGGTGAAATCACGGGTGAAATCCTTGATTTCCCCTCATGAATTCGCCCCATTTTTCGCTGATACCCCGCCATTTCAATGAAAAAAGATGAAAAAAGGATGTTTGAAGATTCAAAAACCTTGGTTTTTTGGGGGCACCACACTTTTCCAGCCAATCCTAGATAATTTCGTGATTTTTCGAGATGGTGAGTTTCTTTTAGATATTCAAGATGGCAATAGATGCAAGTTGTGTCAGAGCCATCCAAGATGAAACCTCAGCGTCCCATTACGGGGGTTCTGCTGCATATCCCATATCCAAATTGTCCAAGGATTTCCGAGTTAAATCCGATTAAATCCTTATTATTCTTGGATATTCAGATGATATAGTGATTATCCCTTCGGGTATTCCCCCAGTTTCCATACACCACCAGGTTTTGTCATTATGTTTCATGATTAAATTAAATCCCGTTAAATCCCAATGTTTGATGGTTAAATCCCATGAAATCCCCATGTTTGATGATTAAACCCACCTTTTTGTTTTTTATCAAACACTCAACACGCGGCGAAGCCGGCGCTTTCCCCAGGCTCACCGCAAGGATTGGGACTGCTGGGACTGATGGGACCATCCTGCGCAGGGTGATATGGGACGTTCATTTTTTTTCAGTGGAAGGATCTGGAAACACTGAAAAAAATGAACTTCTGAATAAAAAAATAGTATTACTCAATAGTAACTATAGTATGTACTCCCAAAAAAAGTAGAAAGTGAAGCACCAATATTTGTGTGGGACTTTACTTTTCGTGATGCATATGATCTGCGGTATATCATGGGTGCAAGACTCAATGACTCTAATACCTGTTCATGCAATCCCTTGTTACAAGTGGAATTCATCTGTGCCATGGTCAAGACATGGTATATGTGGTATTGCAGTATGGTGATCTGTTCCAGAATGGGAATGAAGATTTTTTGTGGGCATACGAATCCCGTATATTCATGAAATTGATGACCGATCCACTCTACAGGATGGGGCCCCTAAGATAGTTAAGTTGAGATATAAGTGGCTTGACTAGGCTTTATGGTAGATATGTCTATAGTTTTTCCGGGGGTTATAAACCTATTATAACCGGGGTTATGGAAGATATAACTATAGTTAATTAATAATATCTATAGTCTATAGTTATATCTACCATAACACCAGTTAAAATGGGGTTATAACCCCATTAACTACCATAACCCCAGCTTGTTGGGGTTCATGGGCCTTATAAACCAACAAACATCACCTTGGTTGGCACCATCCTGAAGGACTCTGGCTTGACCATGGCACATCTGGGGACGTCACGTGACGTGAGGTCGCTGTCGGCGCCGCAATGAAGAATTGGTTTTTCAACAGATTCTGAAACCAGCAAATTGAAATGTCCCCACTGAAATATATATATATATATAATTATATCAAATTTCACAAGCTCCTGGGATTTTGGGATTTTTAGGGGATATTATTGGATATCAAGGTCAAGATGCTACATTTGGTGCAGTATACGCGCACAAGGGTCACACGGAAAAACTTCAGCGTCATGGTTTGCATGGGTTTGCACTGGATCAGCCTTCCATACACGGAATTGGCCCAATTAATCAATCAGAAAAATGGAAACAGTCGGAAACAGTTGGAAACATGATCAGGCAAAAACTTGTCCAACCCGCAATACTCTAAAAATAAGCGTTACCGCGCAACGCAATTTTTTTTTGAACGTCCGAAGGTGTGCAAGGGGAAACGGTTGGAAACAGTCGGAGATCGCACCTTTGCTCGGCAAAAAAAACAGGTACATATACAGTAATACTGTACTTACAATATACCTGTGTGTGTGTGCGCACAATATATATATATATATATACATACGTTGTACATATACAAATATACTTGCAGTATATTGAAATATCTCAGGCCCATATTCATGTAGATATCCTGGAAACAAACGGACATCTCGGTGACCCCATGGATCCCCGGGCCGGTCCCAGGCTGGTCCTCTTGGTCCTCCACCACTGGTGGCAAGCCGAGGACTTGTGCCTGACAGGATACCAAAGGGATGGAAAATTACTTTACTTCGTGTGATCCCCACCATGACATTTATACATTTTCTTACTGGCAAATCTTCTGGCATTCTATCTGACATATCCTCTGGCATTCTATCTGGCATATCTTCTGGCATTCTATCTGGCATATTATCTGGCAAATCTTCTGGGATTCTGTCTGGCATATTATCTGGCAAATCTTCTGGGATTCTGTCTGGCATATCTTGTGGCAGTCTATCTGATATTTTATCTGGCATTCTATTTGGCATACCTTCTCGCATTCTATCTGGCATATCTTCTGGCATTCTATCTGGTATATCTTCTGGCATATTATCTGGCAAATCTTCTGGGATTCTGTCTGGCATATCTTGTGGCAGTCTATCTGACATTTTATCTGGCATTCTATTTGGCATGCCTTCTCGCATTCTATCTGGCATATCTTCTGGCATTCTATCTGGTATATCTTCTGGCAATCTATCTGGCATATCTTCTGGCATTCTATTTGGCATATCTCATGGAATTTTATCTGGCATATCTTCTGGCATTCCATCTGACATTCTATCTGGCATATCTTCTGGCATTCTATCTGCCCGTTGAGGTCCAGCAGTGCACACTGAGCTGGGGAGGTCCCCAGTTGAGGTCCAGCGGTGCACACTGCGCTGGGCAAATCCCAGGTTGAGGTCCAGCGGTGCACACTGGGCTGGGCAGGTCCCAGGTTGAGGTCCAGCGGTGCACACTGAGCTGAGACGGTCCCTGGTTGAGGTCCAGCGGTGCACACTGAGCTTGAGGTCCAGCGGTGCACACTGAGCTGGGCAGGTCCCAGGTTGAGGTCCCAGTGCACACTGAGCTGGGAAGTTGGCAAAGAGCTTGGCGAAGAGAGTTGGCAAAGAGCTTGGCGAAGAGTTGGCAAGGCGGAAGTGGAGGTGGAAGTTGATGCAGACATGGTCGAGGAGAAACTAGAGGGGGAGGAGGAGGAGGAGGACAGCTAGCCGAGGAGGAGGAGGAGGAGAACAGCTCTGATAAAATCTAACAACCCTCACCTGGCAGGTGGGGAATGATGGAAAAACATAGGAAATTCTGGAAAAATTGAAGTTTATAATGGTTTATAGCTGGGAAAATCCTCGAACGACATGGATGATCATGGGAAAATCATGGAAAATGGTGGTTTAAGCATCTACACATGTTGAGTTCCTGGGATTTAAATGGATTTAATGGAGGGGTTGATCCTCTGGTAAATTAACAGTTTGCTATGGAAAATTGACCGTTTATAGTGTTTGGTAGTGCATTTACCAATTATAATCATTAATTATAATAAGTGATTTTCCATAGCAAAACGGTTGAATTACCAAAGGGTAACCACTTGGTGTTTGATTTAACCATCAAAAATGTGCTGCCCAGTTGAATATAATGACTGGACTGTTGCCATTGGAGTGAAATGCGGTTTAATTGCCCTCAAAGATGGAGGTGAAACATGGTGAAACTCGTTGTTGGAGGCTTCCTAAAATGGAGGCACCCCAGTCAGGAGCTGGTATCACACCTGTAACCACTGGGAGGATCTGGGAGGTATGCTGGGCTATCACAAAGCTAGCGGCACCCAGTGGAATGTGCGTGGCATATGGTAAAATATGGTATGAAATCTAGTTGGTGGTTTCAACCCCTCTGAAAAATATGAGTTCGTCAGTTGGGATGATTATTCCCAACATATGGAAAGTCATAAAAAATGTTCCAAACCACAAATCAGAAATGCATATTTTAATCATATATACTATCTAGATATTGTGTCCATATGGACGGATGCATGTGCATGCTTGTATGATTTTGTAGGTATGTGGCCACTTACGAATTGGATGCACATCCTTTTTTTACTTCCAGGTCATCAAGCCCACCTGAGATGCGACCTGCCCCTCTGGTTTCATGCTTCGTCGAACCTTGGAAACAAGACAGGTCTATGACGGTATATGGTAGACCTATGGGTAGATGTGGGTCACGAAAACTCATGGAACCCGCTGGGGTTCACCCCAAAATAGACGAAATGCTGGCAGATGGATGTTCATCCCTCCTCAATTTGGTAGAATTGATCGGTTTTGATCCATAGCCATAGCAGCATTTCTTCAGAAATTCTGTGATCACTGGCTGCCATGCCTCCACAGTTCATATCATGCAGTACTGAAAAGCTATGAACATACAGCGATAGGGGCGAGACGACTCCTTGACCCCCAAAAAAAAACGACGGGAAAATGGGCCGATCTCAAGATGGAAATGAGCCTCAAATTCCAATGGTTTCTCCTTAGTGTCTGGATTCGAACTGTATCAAATTGTCACTTTTGTGGCGGGTAAATCTCAAATTTTGAGACAATCAATGGATTGGTTTAAGGGAAAATCTACAGGAAACCATAGATTTTCCCACTAAATCTGGGGTTTTCCTGTATCTTTTCCCTTAAACCAATCCATTGAGACAAATGATCGTCCAAGGCCATCTGGGTTCAACCGGCTTTAAAGGCATCGACCTTTTCCTGCCAGGGTCACTGAAAATCTGCTGATGAATGCTGATACTACTTGCTTCGGAATTAGATTCGCAAAAAGAACCATGGAAGCTGGTCGGAGTAACATTCTCATATGTGTATATAATGTGTATACCTATATATATATATACATGTGTGTGTGTGTTTGCGTGCGTGTGTTTGTTTATGCGTGTATATATATATACATAATATATACATGCACATACCGGTATTGATTTTGACATTATTAGTAGCAGCTGGTTGATGTCAATACGATTCCTTCAACGAAAAAACATGCTGTCAGCTTGGCCGCCGCCTCCTTCAAGCTTTTTCGGCCCGCCTGCGAAGACATCTTGGAACTAGTGGGTGTTCTCAAACATCGTCCATGGGTTCATCAGCACGTGTCCCCATTAAAACACTATAACTTAACTGTCATTTGAAGGGGTTAAATTCAACATGTTGTGAAATGACCTCTAATTTAATCTGGCCATGGAACATCACTGATTTAGTATATAATAGTTTCATATAGTTTCCAATTTCCAGTTGGAATGTTCTCATGCTCATAGGGATTCAACTGCCCCCACAAAAGGTAACACCCCCGCTCCCCTAGAATAGCTGGTGGACATCCACCCTGGGCCCTCGTGGTTGTTGGTGGTTAGGATTCGCTACCTGAATGGGAGATTGTGTCCCATATCTCAATGCTTCTTGATTTTATACTCGACATTTGGCTACATCAAATTTTGAAATGTGGCAAAACCCAATAATCAACCATCCCCGATTGAGCTTGACTATTGGGTATATACCCCTAGCACTGCGATGATTGGCAAGCACCCCGGAATGGTTAGACTAATGGGATGGTTTATGGCATTGCTTCTGCCGCATTAAACATGTTTAGATATGTTTAGTGACGTTTGATGACGTTTGAATTTATCCCCCAAATTCTGTTCGCTAAATCAACATTTATAACGATTGAATGGTTGTGCCTTTATCCCCGTGGAATACCACAATTCTACCACCAGAGCAGCATTTTTGATGGTTAAATCTAATATTCAGTCAGCTGAAAATTCATATCCCATTATGCCATTGGCCTATGACTACCATATCCCATTCATATCCCATAAATATTCACCATTTACCCTCTGGATCCCTCTGGTAGTCAGCTCCGTGGCTGGAAAATCACCAACCCACGGCTGCGGACGGCTCCGCAGCCCGCCTTGAAGGCTTCCAAATTGGCCTCATCCCATGGCGTTTCGAAGAAAAAACAACCGCTGATCTGATTTCATGGTGAAAAAAAATGCCATTGAATATCTGATTTATGTTTGATTTATGGCTGATTTAATATCTGATTTATAGATTTTATAGCTGATTCCATCCCAAAAAAATCGGGAGCAAGTTTTTCTGAGCTCATGGATTCCCATGAAAAAAATCACACAGAAATCTCAACGAAATCTCTGAAGCTTGGGCCCCGGACATCCGCCCGGCCGGGGATGACAGTCTTCCGAGCCTGCGCCTCTCATGGATTGGGCTACCCCCCAATGACAACGCGGAACCTCCAATGACTTTTCGTTTCTACAGGGTTACTATATATATATAATGATATATATATATATAACTATTTACATATAATATTAATAGACATAATTTTCTTTATGTATGTTTATGTTAATTTATATTACAGACATGTATATATATATAATTATATATATATATGTAACTTATCAATGGAGTGGAAAGGTGACAACTTGTATTAACTTGTGTCGCATCATTTTTTGAAAACAACCAATGGTCGGAGAATACTCCCCTGGTCTCAACAACATTCAACAATATTCAACAATCGCTATTTACTCCTTCCCAATGCGCCGTCTTTCCCGCGCGGGCCCAGGAAAGTGTTTGGCTTTCCCTAAAACCTTGAAACCCAGTGTCAGTGTTTTGGCAACTCCTTTGCAGCATGTTTACTCTGCGCACCATCCGCACAATTGCAATGCGTGGGAAAAGTGCTGGCATTGCGCGTGTATAGAGTTACATCTTAACTACTGTATATATGTTTTAAAAGCAATGAATAGTGGTATCAAACAATAGTACCAAATAAATCATTTCTACTAAAAAAACATTGAAAACAACAATAATGAAACTAACAAACACGCCAACTATTGCAGCCGTTACACGATATGTGTTTGTTACCGGTGAAAACCGCACTGCTTTAGGCAAACCAACCTTGGCGTACCCATTGAAATCAAAACAAATGTGAATGTCAAAGGACAGAAATGACAGAATGGGGATGGAATAGCGATACAGCGCGCATTAAAACCTTTGAAAGTGGTTCCACTCCGGTAGTCAAATGTGGCTAGCAACGGAAAATCTGCACATTTGATGGGAAAACCATCTACCAATGACCGACTAAAGGTTGACATCGGAGCCATTGGATTGTTTCAAGGGAAGACCTACATTGTTTCACATGAAAAATGGGGGTTCCTGTTAATGTTCCATTAAACCAATCCAAAATGACTTTCAGCATGCAAACACAGCTGTGGACAGGAATCCATAATTGATCGAAGGATTGATGTTCCAAAAGAATCCAATGAAGGACACTCTGAAGTCAAGTCAGATTACCGGAGGGTCAATCCCAAGTCTTGCCGGCATAAGTCATTATGTCCACCTAAATCTCCATGGTCTCATTATTTCAGTTCGGGTTGGATCCAATTGCTTTTTGGCTACAGTTCGGTGTTTCTTCAATGTTAGTACAACAATAACGAACCACCCATATGTTGATGGTTTATATCACCCATTTATCGTAAAATTTGGGGGTGGTACTAACATTCATGGGAATATCAATGAAAATTTTTAGATTATTTAGGGATATAAACCAAGAACAATACGGTAAATTATGAAAAAATCACGATGTTTTCCTCTTGAACTCCCGCGTTTTTTTCCTCCTGAAAGAAGTCCCTAGGCGCCTTGAGGCTAGGGCCTGGCCAGGGCCATGGGGATGGTCATGAATCCTACCGTTTTCAACCCGTGCAGGATTTCTCAAGCATCCACAGTAGTGATTCTAGAGTCATGTTAAAGGAATGATAGGGATTTGAGTTGATTCTTAAAAAGTGCTAAACGGTAAACCCTACATTAAACTCTCCAATGGGGGGATGGTATGGTAATCCACCCAGTTCTGGGGAGTTATTGGGGGTGTGCTATTATGTTTTATTGAATTGTTAGTTCACTTGATTAGGGATATAATGGATATAATTAATCGGTTTATTTTGTCCATTGCATCATGATTGCTGATACGTCCAGATTATTATACATTGGCGGTTTCAATCCATAGATACACAAGCCAGCTATCTAGCAACATCTGCTGGTTGCCGATTTGAAGGGAATGAAACGTAGAAAACACTTCAAACCAGACAGCAGTCCGAGCAGTCCGCAGAAATTGCATAATCAACACACAATTGATGACATGATCCCCGAAACTCACCAAACCAATCTTGGCGTCCCGTCATGATGGGCTGCCTGGTGAATTGAAAAATCCCGTCAAATTGTCGCGAGAATCCAAACCATGGAATCCATTCTCAAACATGCCTATTGGGCTAAATTCAGCAACTTTTTCACATTTTGATGGCTTACTTGAAGGTGTAGTTCCTTTTTAATCAGCTGCATGGCCATAGTTATTGTGGTTATATCCTAACTTGCCGTGTGAAATCACCATGGTTATATCCAGAAACCGACATTTTTCACAATCGTTGATGGTTAGATCAATAAGTCCTCACCATTTGCACAATCTTTGATGGTTAAATCCACCACATTTTTACCACCAAACATGGTTAACCCAAAAAAAATCGAAGCCCCAAACAAAGCCGTCGCAGTGCAGTGCACCTGGTGCGGCTGGCTTTGCAGCGAGCGACGCTGGAAGTAGGTGTTCCAAGAGAGCCTAAGCGAGAATTCTGGGTGACTTAAGCCAAGCGAATTTGATATAAGGTGGTTTCAATGGGAATATAGTGATTAACCTTTAAGGTTGCAGCCCAGTGCTACACTGCAAAGGCTCTACCTTTTTCCACAGCAGATCTTGAGCCAAAGACGTTGTCAATGGCAGTTGAAATACTCTTGCATGAAGGAAGTGCTGTGACTTGAAACGCCCCCCCGCGAAAGGAATTCGCATCAGAAAAAACCAAAGCGCGAGGACCAGCCACAAATGGATTCCAACCAACGTAAAATGCCTGGCTTCCTTCCGCATCGAATGCAAGAAAGGCCGCCCATTGAAAGTCAAGATCAAAATTGGACCAAGGATGACCAAGGCCTTTCAAAATAATTAAGGGGCATGCTTGTGAAAGGAGGGACGAAAGCCAGCCAGAATGATCGCCAGTGTTTCCTTTGGACACGTGGCACCCAAGCAGTTGAACCATTGTGAAAACAATTGCGTCATGATGCAGATCACTCAGGATGAACCAGGCAGCGCGCAAAGTCACAAAGCCGTAGCCCAGCGCGAAAGGCAGCATCATAGTAGCGGCAGTTAAAGTTCTAAATGACGTCGCCAAGAACTGCTACCTAATCCTGAGTGCACCCCGCTTGGACAGCTGGCGATGGACCAAACAAATGGTCAACTAAGGTTCTGGCAAATTAAGGCTCCAACTTCCAAGCTCACAGTGGCTAAGACTAAGAACGATTAAGAACGCTTGGCTTGGCGACAGCGACATGTTCAAAGACAACTCTCCACTATTTCCACTTGACGTCATAGCTTGTGCTTTTGTTTCCTGTGCGATCTGATTTCATGCATCCAAGAGTCTAAGTGGCACCGAAGAATGGTTCCGAGACTTCACGCGGCACGCAATTGCGATCCACAGCCGCCAAGAACTCTCCGACGGTTGACACTGAAGTCCAACCCCTCCAACCCCTCTGACCCATGAAAACACCAAAACTTCCCCGATCAAGGCAACCCTGGACCACTTCCCATTTATCGTCAAGGTGTGCTGAAACGACTTCCTTTCTCAAAATAGGCTTTGGATATCAAGGACAACCAATTGCCACCAAGGCAGGTTGCATGCAGTCCGCCTGCGATTCATGCAAGAGCTTTACTTGGGTTTTTAATGAATTCCTTTTCTCCTGTGACTTGGGTCCTCCAACTCCAATGTAGCTACAGATGCCTACACGGTGTGATGGGGAACGCTTCAACCACCTTTTGATGGCCTCCGCCGATTCAGGATCAATCCTGTCCTGTTGCCTCGACCTGCGCTCCCTATCCCCATTCAACGTGTCATTATAATCGATGGATACCCTTAGCTCGTGCTCAGGATTGGCAACCGGTGCTTGATGATTGGACCCTTCCCGAAAGATCGATCACAGGATCAGTCAAGGCAGGCCGAACCTTTGGGTGAATCGGCTTTGGTGGCACCTTTCCCAAAACAATACCTACCCAACCATTTGGAGTAATCCCCTTAGCAACTGGAGTGCTTTCAGGAGCTTTTCCAGGCAGAAGCTTGAGCACAATGCCCTTAGGCTTCGTACAAACACTAAGCTGAGCACTTGAAGCAACCTGAGGACCTGGGCTCCTAGGACGCCTTCGACGAGCGGAGGAGCCAACCGCGCAGCAAGGGATAACACAGAAGAGGGGGCAATGGACGGAGACCGGAGCAGCACTGAGTACTGGGACAGAAGCCGGGGATGACGACACACCAGGAGCAGAATCCAACGCCGAAGATGGTTTGGGACGATCAGAAGAAGAACCAGGTTGCACTTCCTCTGTTTCTACTTCTACACGCTCTTCCTCGACCTCTACCTCAACATCAGGTTCCTCCTCACTCAAATCAAGATCTTGAAGCTTTGCTGGAAAATCCGGAAAGCCAGAACTGGCACTCCTAGCATCGTCTTCAATAGAAGTGGGCTGTTGATCTGGAATCCTTTTTCCTTCAAATACTCATTGAACTTTCTTTGAAAAAGTTCTTTCTGCGTTTTGGCCTTTTTACCTCCCCTACGAGGGCGCCAACTGGTGTCAAATTTATCCCTTGGAGAATGCTGTTGATGATACCCAGGTCCCTTACGACCCGGACCCTTTCCACCCATCCGTTCCGCCTCGGAGGCAGTCAGAATCACAGCGCGGGACGCAGCAGCAAGCAATGGCGATGGAACAGGGCAATCTACGGCTGATAACCGAACTTTTGAGGTTTCAGCTCAGTGCTGAACTGCAGAGGCTCTACCTTTCTCCTCAGCAGATCTTGAGCCAAAGACATTGTCAATGGCAGTTGAAGTAGTGGATTCTTGGTGGATTGAAGGTGCTTGGAAAAGATTGGTTGGTTTGGTATATGTAGAAAGAGCTTGCTGCATGGTTGGAATGATACAATGAGAATGAAATCCAAGGGAGTAAATATCATAGTATCATAGGATATAATTGAGGAAAGAAACGGTATACAAATATGTGTATTCAGGTGATATAATGGTCTATGAATGGGATATTGGTACATCATTCAGTGATGTAATGAGGATTTAACGTTCATTAACTAAACCAAAATGCAGTTGAGTTTTGTTTTTCGGACTTTAATGCTATGTGCTATAACCTGTTGAAGGATATTTAAAAAACAATCAAAACATCGAAGCACTACCTTGAAAAGAGGATGCAAGAGAAGAGGGATATGTGCTGGCAAATGCCGATGTCCATTAAAAATGTGTTTTCCCAAAAAAATGATATTGATGATTCAATGGATGTGTAAGGACTGTAGGATCTATAATCTATACCATCCCAAATCAGTAGCCTTGCCACACGACCCAGTACGATTAGACATTTACCAACCCCGTCGGCATCAATGGGATTCAATGGGCCGCCTCCGGTTTTTTTCGGCCCAGTCTGGGTGAAAAATCTCCAGTTTTGGTGGTGGAATCAGGCTGAATCCTCCACATGATTCACGGGACAACCCACATAGACCAAGCCCTATCATTACACCCAAAAATCAAAACATGAAGATACAACTAATTCTAGCTCGCAAAAAAAAATACCCTCCAGAAATCAAACATTGCCATGGAAAATCCACAATTTATAGGTAAGTCCTATAAACCGTCAATTGTTTGGGTATGTTCAAGTGCCATGTTTAATATATATATATATCAATTAGTTACGTATTCTCGAGTTATTTGACATAGCAAGCTGGAAAATTACCATCAAATCAAAAACGGCAAATCATCATTTTTATCATCGGACTAAATAGGCAGTGGCTTCCACTTCGCAAACTGTTAAACAACCAGAGGGTAAATCCCATTTCATCCCCATTATTGCTGGGGTATATCACCATTAGATATCATTAAATCTCATTAAATCCCATTGAATCCTATTCATCCCCAATAAACACCAGAAACATCCCAGTAAACTCCATTAAACACCACTAAATCTCATGAAACCACCTGAATGGCTGGTGGATTGGTTGATTTCAGCGCCAGACGTGCTGTCCATGACTGGCAGCCAGTGCCACGATGGAGCGACCACCTGCCCAGCGCGGTAGGTTAATAGATCATACGGAAAAATAGAATGGTTGATATAACCTGGTTGGTGGTTTTAACCATCTTTAAAAATATGAGTTCGTCAATGGGAAGGATAACATCTCATATATTATGGGGAATAAAGAATGTTCCAAACCACAAACCAGTAACTTTGACTTTAGTCAAAATAATGGTTAATGAATGTTAATGGTGAAGATCATGGTTAATATAGTGGCTCATGTTTTGGTAGATGTTGATAGATGGTAATGGTTGAAATAGATCCTAATTGTTAAAATAGATGTTAATATAATGGATAGTAGGTTATAGTTATAGCTAATAGATGTTAGTATGCCATGTGAAAAATAAAGGAATCATATGACTGAATATTGGATGTCATTGGTATATTCCTGTCATCATTGGTTTAAAAAATATGTGGAAACCTCATCTTGGTGAATTCTATGGTTTGTGGAGGAAATAACTATACTTAATGGGGTGTAATTAATCATCTTTATAGAAATTGGCTGAATAAAATAAAGGACTAATGGCTCATAATATACCATGTTGCATATTATAGAATAATAAAATAAAAAATATGTGATTGTATAAATAATATGTGGCCGATATTGCAATATCTTTCATGTGGTTGGGAAAAAACGTATTCCAAGGATAGATTCCCAAAGTTTATGCCAGGAAAAACGGAATAATAGTAACAGAAATATTCCTGCAACTCCCAAACAGGGCGAAAAGTCACAGGAATTATATACTGATTTTTATGCTATTGTTTCTCTCAAAAAAAATGATAGTTGGGTAACTGCTCGGTCTTGTTGTTCCTGGTTGCTATATCGTTAGGCTTACCGCCGCCGAATTCAATATATAGCAACCAAAAAAAATGCCAAAAAGTTGGAGGCCTGGGAACAAAATGTGGAAAACATCATTGAACTGCCAGGCCATCCTGGTTTCACACATTTTCACACTCATCTTTTTGGAAGTGACAACTTTTGAGTTCCAAAAAGATCGTTGTTAGAAATCCACATGGGAAATCACCATATTTTGTGGGTAAAACAATGCCATAACCAGCACATGTTTGATGGTTGGAATCCCACCCATCTGGTGATGACTGGGGGATGGTGCGTTGCCTTCGTCTTTGAGCTCCGGATTGGCGCGCAGCAGCAAGAGGCACTTGGTGGCCACAAACTTCCCCGAGATCACTGTGGCCTCCGTTCACGGAGCCAGAAATTCGTGGAACATGTGGAAAATCCATGGCGGTTTCAGGAGGTTTAATGGTAGTTTCGTATGGTTTTATTGGATAATGATGGAATATGGATGGATACGAATTGGATAACAATGGGATGATAATGGTGTTAGATGGTTAAAAATGGCGATAAGAATGGGCTAGTAGCCTGAATATACAAGAATGGGATAGTCGAGTGGAGTTACCCTGGAGTTACCCTCTGGTGTTATCATTGCCGGGAAAATCTTCGAAATACATGGTGGGTTTTCCAGCAAGTCACCAAGCTGATTACCAGAGGGTGCTACCCGAAAAATTGGAAGAAACAATTGAATTCTTGGATGGCTTTTGGGGCTTTTTTCATCATTTTCATCTGATTCTAGTGACCAACTCTAACATTTGCGTCTGGCAATTTACCCGGACATATTCCATTTGAATATCACCGAATCACTAAGTCTTACGAGCTAATTGTGTTGTTTATGTACTGAATAAATGGGACATATACCAACACGCCAATATCTCCAAGAAATATGTGAAGGTTTTTCAAAACCAGTCATTTGAAACCATGTTCCATTCCCATACAAGGTGGTGCCCCCAAGATAGCTAAGTTGGTTTATAACTCCAATAACTATGGTTTATAGGTGATATATCTATAGTTAATGGGCTTATAAACCAACTCATAACTGGGGGGCACCACCTTGTAGGAAATGTAATGAAATGGCGTGCCCCCAACATCCCCGCGTGGCAAGCCCCATGGCTACTTGCTGGCGGCCTGAAGTGGGCTATGACCTTCAAAGTCCTGCGGCCCAGGGCTAAAGCAGCTTCAAAACCCATTGGCTTTGCCCAAGAATGGGGGATACCTCAACTTTGCCATATGTTCATGGGAAAATGATGGACCAATTATCTTGTTTTCAGACAAGCCCTTCTGTAAATGAACTAGACAAAACAGTAGCAGGCACCTCCAAGCCGATTCCAGCTGATGATGGTTCAGAAATGCATC
Organism: Cladocopium goreaui; assembly: GCA_947184155.2. Taxonomy (NCBI): domain Eukaryota; class Dinophyceae; order Suessiales; family Symbiodiniaceae; genus Cladocopium; species Cladocopium goreaui. Next base: position 130,825 of record CAMXCT020000061.1, on the reverse strand, counting down.
TTTGGAGACCAAAGATATTTTGTATATATATATATTATATATATAAATATACGGGAGATATATATTGGTGGTTTCAACCCCTCTGAAAAATATGAAAGTCAGTTGGGATGATTATTCCCAATATATGAAAAAATAAAAAATGTTCCAAACCACCAACCAGATAATAAATAATTACAATTAGTTGCCTTCCGATTTCATCAAACATGGCTTGCTGGAATATCCCCCATGTACAAATGATTCTCTCATTGGCATTTTCCCAGCCATCTTTGATGAAACCCGAGGGTGACTCTATGAATATCCCATGATTATCCCATTGTCCCTATTGCACCACATAAAATGGGATAATCATGGGATAATGTATATAAATCATTCTAAATCTTCGAAACGCGCTTTCCACCGTGTCGGCTTTCAAAATTCTAAACAGTTTTTTTTCGAAAACACTCTCCTGTAGGTCCAAGTCCACACCAGCCAAACTGAGGAGTGCCAGGGTGAAGCAATGATTACCTCGCTGAGAACCCCATGGAGTCATGTGGCAAACTACCACCCAAAAAAATAAAGGTGAAATCATAAAAATAGGGGTGGGTTAACCAGGTTTTACTACCAACAATGGGGATTCGTTGGTTCATCAATGAAACCATATTTCTTACTCAAAAAATAATATACAAACATTAAACATTCCTTTAAAAGGTCCCTTCATCCAAGTAGACCCCCGGAGCATATCTGAGGAGATCTCCAATGCAGGGCTGAGAAGGAACGTTTCTTTTCAGGTGAAAGAGGTGAAATCTGATGTGCAAAATTGATGATCTCCCAGGATTTTGTTACCAAATGTTACCAGTCTGTCAGTCTGAAAACCCCCATTTCTTCATGGTTCCAGTCGCATTTTTTAAGGCCCTTTCGGCTGGAACTGGGACCCCCAGCTCTTCGCGGCCAGGTGTGCTAAGGTATCACCTGGGGGATCCGAAATCAGCCCACCCAGGAGTAAACCTCCACTTTCATAGCCTTGGTATGCCTTGGTACCCATTACCATAATATATAATTCATCACTATTTTGTTAATCTGGTGTTGGCATGATATTGCAATATCACATTATTGTTTGCAGATTCGGGGGTGACGTCCAGTATAGTCCCAGATATTGTTGGTACCTCATCATGATTCCAAGGTCCATTTATATACCCCTATATACATCAAGCTAATCTTGGATAATGCATATATCATAGTGCTGTTCTTATCCATAAATCAGCTTCCTATGAATCTTGAATGTGGAAGACCGTAGCCTCCACATCAACCTCCAGATTTACATACAACATAACAAGCCGAATGAACCCTTTGTTATATACCTATAGGCAGGACTGATATACCTCCTGGACTATATACATTTAAAAAAAATGGGATTCACCCAATTTCACCATCCCCAATTACCAGTTGTATGGCTGGGCTCTAGCCAACCATCCCCATTTCTACTATATAGGGTTTTATCAATATATAACATCCCCATGATTTATAGCTAACTAATGTTAACCATATACCACCATTCACTAACTATAGTTATAATCTATAGTTATATCCCTAGTTATATAGTATGAATCTATAGTAGTTATAATCTATAGTTATATAAAATATATCCCTTATAGACCCATATAAAAAAATACCTAGAAACCCATATAAAAAATACCTAGAAACCCATATAAAAATACCTAGAAACCCATATAAAAAATACCTAGAAACCCAGTCCGAAATACCCAGGGCCTGGTGGGGAAACCCCGCCTGTGAAGGTCCGCGCATGCAGGTCCGCCTTGTGGTGCTGAAGGATCGAGGCCACCTTGGGCCAGTTCTTGTGCGCCTTGGCGCGGCCAAGGAAGGCCAGCTGCCGGGGGAGTTTGGGTGGTTTAATGGTGATTTAATGGTGATTTAATGGTGATTTAATGGTGATTTAATGGTGATTTAATGGTGATTTAATGGAATGTTAATGGTGATTTATTGGGATTTTTATGGAATGTCTATGATGTTTCAATGGCTTAAAACATCTTAAAACCCATGTGTTGCTCCAAGAAATTACTAGACAATCCCTGTAAAATCTATAAACTCGTTGGTGGTTTTTCGCTACCCCTCTGAAAAATGATGGAGTGAAAGTCAGTTGGGATGATGACATTCCCAACTGAATGGAAAAATAAAATTCGTGTTCCAAACCACCAACCAGATGGGATTTTGTCATGGTATTTAATGGGATTTAAGGAATTTCATAGGTGTTAAAGCGATTTGACGGGATGTTTTCGGGATTTAATGATTTAATGGTACCTCAAGGGATTTTCTTGGGATTTCATGGAATTTCAAGGGGGTGATTGGTTTTTTGAACATGTGGGTATCATGGGGTTTTATAGCGATTAACGGTCAACAATTGTGCGAATCAATCGAAAATATCTGGGCAAGCAACTAATCACTATAGGACTATATCTAATAGTGCGGCAAACCGCCATAAACAAGTACCATTTGATGATTTTTCCCAGCCATGGTAAAAAAACGGGGGCGTTTGTTATATGGGGCTTTTTCCCAGATTCAATCCCCTTGAGTCCGGGTTCACCCTGCAGTCGTTGCAGTCGTTCTATCCCAAACAAGGTGGTGTTAGCTAAGGCAGCTAAGTTGTTCTGTAACATGACGAGGCTTTACGACTTTATGGGATATCTACTATCATTGGATTGGTTTTGTTGGGAAAATCAGAACCCCGGACACCATGGTTTTACCATTAAGATCATGGGGCTGTCCTGTAAAATTTCCCTGAAACCAATCCAATGATGCTAATGGGATTTATAAACGAACACATTATAAGTGGGGGTCACCATTGATCATATCCCATGACACAACAAAATTTGGAGAAACAAGAATCGAACGATTGACATAGGTTGGGGGTTCTGGCGCCAAAAAGGAACAGTCGTCTCTAACCTGCCCATCGTGGGATTTGTATGGATTTGTTCTATCTTACACACTCTTTCAGACCTTCGATTTGGTTGCAGTCTTTAACTTGTTGTTTGAAAACAAACGACAACTAAACCACCCCAACTTGCCGAAAGAAATCCTAAAATATCCTGATATTTGTTGGTTTGCCTGCTTGATGTGTTTCTCATACGGTCTTCATTTGAGGTATTCTGAACGGGGTGTCGATCTACACGATCACTCAGGAACATGTCTGATTTGTTTGCTACTTTTACTGGTTCTTTTTTTGTGGTTCCTTATTTTTTGTCAAGTTGCTCTTGGGTTTTTTTCTTAGTGTGTCTTAGTTTATTTCATATAGTTTTTTCCTATGTTGCCCTGCGTTCTCTCAGATCATCTGCAATTCTCTTTCGCGCCTTCACGCCTTCACGCACTGAAACACAAACTTGGTATACTCTCTGGCACTCCAGGCTGGCAGGGTTGCCCATTCCCAAATAAGTCAACCCCCTAGAAATTTGAGAAGTTCGCCGTTCATTCCCACAGTTGTTCCAAAGAAAACAATGGAGCTCCAGTCAGTCTCCCCCTGTCTTCGCGTTTTTCAGCCATGTTTTCGCTCGCGGCACCGCAGCGAAAAAGGGACTAGGACCAGGCAAACGTCTGAGGCACTGCTGTGATGTGACCGTCCACATTCAGAAAGGAGCCATGGCCGATGCTTTTCAACCCCACCAGCGAATAGGTGGGAAAATGCACCGGCACATGCCATCCGGCGTCCTGCAGGGTGTTGGATCCCGCTATCCAAGTGGTCATCCATTCCTATGAAATAGCCTTGGAAAGCCCGGTTTGGTGTTGGATCTAAGCATTATATTAATATTCTAATCTATTCGTGAAGTGGCGTCCCCTATTGGGGGTATTTACTGCTAGAGGGATGGGATTATAATCATTGGTTGAATCTCCATTACTGCTGGTTAAAACACCTTCTTTCATCATGTCTCACCACTGATTCAAAAAAAGCAGGCCATTGTTTACCCAACTCCAAGATGATTGACATGATTAACCAATATGAATCCAAGCTATCACCATTACCCTCCGGTAATCAGTTCCATGTTTTGCTGGTTAATCCATTAGTTCAAGGGGGTTTTCCCAACGAACGAAACCTCCATTGAGTGCGGAGGATTTCCCAGCTGCAATGACACCGGAGGACATTATTCCATTCATATCCTATGATTATCCCATTCTCTCTCAATTCTTCACCTAAGGTTTTCGGTTCATCCTATTGTGAAGATCCTATTACCCTCTGGTAAATTAACATAACTATGGAACATCACCATTTTTAATAGGTATTTCAACTGGAAATGGTCATTTCCAATAGCTATTTTGACATAACCAGAGGGTATCCTATATTGATCCCATGATTCTCCGAATGAAATTCACCCCAACTTGGCTTTTCCCCATCTGGGTTTGTCTGAAAATAGTGTACCCCTACACCCAATGGGAATGATCATCATCCCTACTAAATGGCATCTAAATGGCTATAATTGGGGGTATACCCCATTTTCAGACATACCCATCTCCTTCAACCACTGCAGGATCTCCCAATGTATGGCCCGGTCGTGGGTGGAGACGTGTAGCCTCCGCACTTTGTGCCGCAGCCAGCCGACGATGCCGTGCAGAAACGGGCGCTCCATGCCCTGCGCGTCGATGTCCAGAAGATCCCACCGATCACCCGGAGCCAGTAAGGCCTGGCTGGCTGGGAGGTGAGCTATAGGCTATAGGCCATGTATAAATGGGATAAGAGATGAATAATAAGATGGGATAAGATAAGACGGTGATATCCCATGTTTGATAGGTTTCCCATTTGAGAATCCTGTATTGACCCGTCGCCAATGGATTTAGCAAGAAAGTTTCGCAGCATATCAGACTGGGTTTGTCTGGAAACAGCACTTCCTATTGCCTTCAAGCGTTTCTAAAAAATCAAACGTGGCTACCTGGAAAATCCCCGCACTAAATGGAGGTGTAAAGCTGGGAATTTGTCATAGGATCATATGGCGTGCCTCTTCAAGAGGTGTCGCTTCAAAAAATTTGGAGCGGGAATCCGACAAGGAGCTGAAGGAATCCAAGCAAAAACTACAAAATGCTAGAAAAAACCAATCCTATTCTGCGTGATATCTGGTTCCTTTTTTTGGAGATCTCACCACTGGCACTCCATACAATCCATTCAAAACCTACAGAAGAAACAGGGAATGCTGAAGGAATATTAGAATTTGGGGAACATATTTAAAGCTACAAAAACTTGAAAACCAAAGAAAGCTCAGAACAACTGAAAGAAACTAGAAAAAACTACAAAAAAATCAAAAAAATGGATAATGCTAACAAAAGCTTTAAAAAAAAAAAACTCGAAACTAGACAAAACTGGAAAAAAATAAAAAAATGCTAGAAAAAACAAACAACAGTTTAAAAATGCTAAAAAAAAATCCACTTTTGGGCCGCCGAAGGGGCGCTCCCTCCAAGAGCTTTCATTCAACATGCTTGAGTGTTATTGTCTAGTTTTTTGTTAGCTTTATTTAGTTTATTCTTACCATTTTTTTACCTCCCAGCACCCTCGTCCAGTGAGTTGAAGAGGCAGGCCTTCAACTCTGCAGACGTCTTGAGTTGCCTCGTTTCCACCGTGAATTCACAGCGATTCTCCTCTTGGTGGACTCGGGTCAGTGGATGTCCTATGTCCATCTCCATTTTTCGTGGGAAAAACATCCGGAAAAGCCCTGACAAAATCACCATCAGGTTGGTGGTGCAATAACCATCTTGAAAAATGATGGAGTTCGTCAATGGGAAGGATGACATCCAATATAATATATGAAATGGAAAATCAAAAAAATGTTTGAAACCACCAACCAGCCATTGTTGTGGTCCTGGAAGTTCCGCGCCAGGTGCTGCTGCAACAGCCGTTGGTCCCCCAGCACGAAGGGCTCCACCAGAAGCAGCTGGCAGCCCAGTGCCGGATCGGCGCGGCGTACGAAGGCCTTGGCGGCGCGGGAGGCCCAGATGCCATAGGACCCCGCGCCAATGTCGGCCTGGGACGGAGTTTCCAGGTGATCCAAGCATCGAAAAGGATGGTAAGGGCGGGATGATCATTTGGATATATTTGGATAAGTGAAAAATGGAGGTTTCATGGTAGGTTTGGGGTTTATATGGATGGCACTGCAACTTGCTTTTGGGATAGTGGGATGATATACAGAGTATTCATGGACCGGTGTTGCCATGGCAGGCATGGAGCTTTCCGAAGCGAGTCCAAGATAGTCCAAGCATTGGGCACCAATGGGATTGCTTACTCCTAAGAAGCCCCAAGCTATTCAAGGGGCCTGTTTCTGTGAATTCGAATCCAGGCCTTTTTGCTAACTAATGTTGACTATATACCATTCTCTTCAGTTGACCATGAGTTACCCATACTATTCCGTGATCATGCTAGATTTCAGATACCCAAGTTCGAAGCTGGTCACTTGCTGTGCTCCGATAAAACTCATCTCCTCCAACCGTAGGCCGCAATTCTGTTCTACCCGACCCCGCAGGTAAACCCGATAACAATCCTAATCTGGTTGGTGGTTTCAACCCTTCTGAAAAATATGACAGTCAATGGGAATAATTTTCCCATTTATGAAATGGAAAAATAAAAGCAATGCTCCAAACCACCAACCAGTCAGTAATCATCAACCACTTGGGTGTCATTTAGATAAACCCAATCGGGGATTTTCTTTGTCATTGTCTTAGGATTCCAGTTACCCTTCCTTCAATTAACATCGTCCAAATAGGGGGTTGGCAGATTTCTTTCATCTAAAATTGGTTGTCTTCGAATGTTTGTTGAGAGGATGGTACATTCCCCTTATTTGCCGCTTAAATCCATGGCTTTGCCAATGTCACCGTCAACTAATCCTGTTCGCTGATTCTACTGTCAATCCTCTCGCCAAACTGGTCAGTGAATCGATCAATCGTTTTTGTGAAGAAGCCATGTGATGGCAAGTCACCTAATAAAGTGGCTTATCCCATCTATAAAATTCCATAAATGGTTTAACCCTGGCTATTAACCACTAACAGGATTCGTCATCATGAATCATGAATCCCTTTGTTGTTTGCACCATGAATGCCGTACATCGCTATAATTTTCCCTGCTAAACCACCAGTATTTCACCATTGTTTGCTGCTTTAAGCTATCTTAAAGCCTGCATTGTTCCATCATTTTTGCCTAAATTCTAGGTTTCATGCTTCAAGCACCATGAAATCACCATCTTTCGTAGCTTCAACCCCTCTGTTTCCCCCATGTTTGCTGAAATCCCCAGTTCACCCATGTGTCATGCTGCATAAGCCGGGCTTAAGCCAGCCTTTTTCCAGCCTTTTTCCCCAACCTTTCAACCTTCAGATCCCCCCAACCACCCCAACCCCAACCCATCCGGATCTGCAGGATCCCAGGCGCCACGCGCAGGGGCCGCCCATGCTCCGCGGCCTCCAAGGCGCTTTTGAGGACGTCGGCCCATTCCAGGTATTCCTCGTCCAGCACGGGCCACGTCCGAGGCACTGGCAGCTGCTGACGCTCCCAGGCCTGGTTTTTACCCCACGAAACCCATGGGGAAACCATGGCAGATATGGAAAAACCATGGAAAAATCGTGGGAAAATCCTGGGGAAAATTTGAAAATCATGACTTTTGTGTGGAACAACATGCGTTTCCCGTTTCTATCAACCCGAATTCGTGGGGGTCGCACCAAAAAAAAATTCTCCAAGTATATCGGTTTGATTCAAAGTTGGTGGGGTAGGGAAAAGAAAACAAAACTAAAAAAATGATCCGTGTTTCATATGAAACCATCCCTTTCGCAGTCATCTTTGCGTGTTCACATGTGTAAAATCCAATGCGGTTGGCTTTTGTATGTGTTTATCCTCCTTTTCTGTCAATCAATTCATGTAACATCCCCTCGTTCTTGCTCGTCAAATCCCATATCCTGTAATTACACCTCAATAAAATGCCGAACATTTTAGTAGTGATAGCGATTTCACGTTTAGAGATAAGCCCCCCTAAAAAAGTAGGTATAGTCGGTATAGTGTATAGTGATAGTGATTTGTCTGTACCTATCTCTATGTTAGCAGATGCTAGCATAGAATCTCACGTTTTTTTTTAAAATCTTGAATGTCCATACCTATCTCTATCTTAGTATACGTTGGTAGGATTTTAAATATCCAGCATATAATCCATATATGATCCCTATACAATGGAAATGCTATACGCTAGATAAACATCCATATATGATCACAATAGAAATGTTGGTGATTGATTAATCCAGTGACAATATTGGTGATTGTCCATATATTTAAATAAGCATAGCTCTCACCAATATATCTTGGATCAATCACTATACAATAGAAATCTTGGTGATTAACAAATTTTCCATATATGGATCACTCAACCAAAAAAAGAAGTGATTGATCCATAGCTCTCACTTCGGCCCAGCCGCACAATCAAAGGACCGACCCGGGGGCCATAAGGCCAGGTGAGTCTCCTGGCGCTGTGCCATGGGTTCTTTGGTGGTTTAACCTCTGGTTACTCTGGGATTCTAATGGGGGTTTATAGGAGTTTATGGTGATTGGTCATGGTATTTTCTGGGGGTGTCATGGGATTTTCTGGAGTTTTATGTGTGTTTTTTTATGGGATTATGGAAACTTCTGGGGATTTTGTCAGATTTTATGGTGAATATATGTGATTTTGTAGGATATACCTTCTGGTTATGACCAACAACCCTCCAGTAAACCGAGTCATCATCATAGATAGTTAATAACCCTAGATAAATCATAGGTAAATCATATGTACTGTAACCTACCTATAGTAATCATAGATACCCTCCACTAAACCAACATACCAAACAACCAGAAATACATGGTTGGCTCTCTATTGTAGTGAAGAATCCCTACATAACAAATTGTTGTTTGAGGAAAGCACCATTTATTTCTGATTCTTTGGGGGTCCAGGTAGCTATGGAAAATGGATGAAAATCTCTCTTTCTATTCCACCATAGACCATGGATATAATTGCCATCAACTTAAGTTTCACCTAGGGGGCCCACCTTGTAGTTGCACCCCCACCATGGCTCATGACCACTGGTGGGATGCACCAATCCCAAGCTGACTGTGACAATCCCCGAATATATTGGTATCACTCCCTACAATGACTGATGAACTCTGATGAACCATAAATTCGCCCTCATGGACCATCAAATCCATCAATTATATCCTCATTTTCACCGGTCAAGACTCATAGTTGGATGGTTTTTTCAGCTTTCAACAGCTTTCAACGACCCAAAAATCCTCCATCCCTGGCCGTGGCCCTTGAAAAATCCCCTTTTCCACGGCCCCCGATGGCCCCCGTTTCGGATCTCCTCACAGTGGGCCGACACCGAGCTGCTGAGCCCCAGGAAATCCATCAGGGTGCCCTCCTCCGCCGGACCCTGCACCGGCGGGAAGGCTTCGAAGACACCGAAGTGCGGATGGTCGCAGGTGCCGTGGAAGAGCTCCAGGGCACCTGGAGGGATTGGATTGTTAAAATGGAAATATAGACTCTTGATATTGAAATACTATATTAACATATGTATATATATATATATATGCTATATAAAGTGATAATGAATTGATATTGAAATGTTATAAAATGCTATAAATATATTGACATATATTCAAATTGAGGAAAAAACATGTATATAATTTCTTCCTTGATCAAGACGGTGTAATGTCAACCCCATGTTTTTTTCGATCTGAGCGGGTGAGCAAAAAAAAACACAAATGATCAACAGCCCAGAGATTTCACTTCTGAATGAGGGAACTGGAAGATTACCACCATAGGTAAATCATCATTTTTATCATCGAACTAAAAGGTCCATGGCTTCCAGTTCGCAAACTGTTGGTAATAGCCAGAGGGTACAGTATATCAAGTATATCCCACAAAATCCCATGACATCCCCATGAAATCCTATAAAGCACCCATAAAACCCCCATGACACCCCCATGAAATCCCATAAAACCCCCATGACACTCCCATGACATCCCATAAAACACCCATGAAACTCCATGAGACCCCCATGAAATCCATTGAAATCCCATAAAACCCCACAAAATCTTATATCACCAGAAACTACCACAGAAACTCCGGGCTTGACAAAAATCGACCAGTCCAAGCACAGCTGTTACCATGTCGCACTTGGAGCTGATAGGTGCTGTGTTGCTTGGTGAGTTTGAAGTTCCCCAAGATCTCACTGCCCAAAGTGGCAATGCCATCCTACCCGCTTGGCAACCAATGTGGGATTCAGCCGAAATGTCATAGTCACCATCCCGAAGTCATCATCATTTTTATGGATATAAATGGGTGGGATTTCAACCATCCCCAGTCATGGTAAGTTTATGGCATTGGGTTGCCCACATTAAGTCAAGATCTTTCCCCCTGAAATTCCTGAAGCACGACGTTAGGCAGGGTGGAATTCAGCTAATTTCTTCATCAAAGAATTGCCCGGCGCCCAGATACAAAGGAAACACTTCACAACCGAGTATCAGCCGTTGGTTCGCTGCTGTCTGCCAACACCACAGCCAGGCTGCCAGTCTTGTGAAGCGAATACCTGCCAGGGGTAGTCCTGTCCCCAATCTGGCACACTCGCACGTGGCTTCAATAGTTGTTTGACATCCCTAATTTCGTTTTCTCACCCGATTTGCTGGTCATCACCACAGGTATGGACCACACTTAGCTCACCCAAGAACGGAGGAACTGCCAAATTCGAACAGGAATCTGCTCTTCCTAGGGTCTACAGTCTTTGTTCCATCATTCACATCCATACTAATTAAAATTCAATACCCCTGTCATGGGACGTAAATCCCCCTGCCTGAATCCAGCAAACTTTCTCCAGAACATCTCTTGAGCCTCCCAGACCGTCACCCCTCTCCCTCGCCGCAACGGCAGTTGCCATCGGGCCGCCATCCGGGTAGCGTTCCGCAACCGGGGAACGTCCGTGACCAGCGACGTCTTCAGGTCCGCCAGGTATTTCCCGACGTGGCTCGCCTTCAGCAGGTACGCTCCCACGCAGCTGCACGCCATTTCGGGCACACAGCCAGGCAGCTGCGACCACGGATGGCCCTGGGTGCTAAGCAAATGGCTTCGGCTGTCTGGGGCCGAACTGGAAATTTGACACAGCTCCAGAGTGTCGATGTAATATTTATTGATGTTATCCTCAGCCTGAAAGTTGAAGCATGGCAGCACCTGCTGTATGATGTCATCTGGAAAGCAAGCAGTGTGCTCCCCGAAAGCACCTGCCACAAGCACAAGTGCGCCATGGGACTGCAGCCGGAAGCGAAGCATGATCAGCTACCAGAAGCAGCTAGAGAAGTTTGGGGTGAAACGGGGATCATGACTCCAATGGTGGAAGCCTGGGAGATGCAATAGAGGATGAAACGAGGATGAAACGGTGAGACATGGTGATACCATGAAGGTTGTGGCTTACAATGTGTTACATGCATGACATATTCAAAGTCTAGTACTTCTCCCATGTTGGCTTCAAGGCTTCAAAAAACTCCAAGACTTCACGATGTTTAAAGGTGCCAAAATCATGCCACAAAAAAGCTGAGATCCTCCACGCTCCGCGGGGATCTATATTTATATCTATATATAGACATATGGCACCATTTAATGCAGCTATATGGAATTCTTATAATGAAGGATCCCCAAGTCACCATAGGTTTCAATACTACAATGGTCTAATGACTTGGATGATTTGGGGATCCCTCCATATGGAAACCTCCATATGGCTGGGAGCAGCCAAAACCACCAATGAGGACTTGAACATGTTGCTGTCATCCTGGTCTGAACGAACCCCAGAGTACTTAAAAAATCGAATGATCATGGGCTGAGAAGATCCAAAAATAAAACCACCCAGCACTTTTTGGTGCGGATCGAACATGTGCGGTGCTGTTTTTTTTCCTCCCCAATCGACCCAGAAAATTGCAGCGAAGACATTCTTGGCTCCGATAACTCGAAAACTCCATGATCTCCATAAAGCCAAGAACTACCTTTTTTAAGCCATCAGAGTGATACACCAACTTCCATAAAATGGTGGTTTAATGGGATCTAATGGGATGATACCCTCTGGTTATGACTAACAATTTCGCCATGGTTAAGCCATGGCCCATTTAGTTACATAAAGTTTACCTATTAATCGCATGGTGGATCTTCCCAGTTGGCTAACCGTTCGTCATCACCAGGCCGGGTAACTCCGTTCACTCCGTAAAAAGTGCTGATGAAATCATCCAGGACTCTCGCCGGAATCTCGCCAGGAATCCATGACATGTGACAATCATTGGATGTTATGCACTACCCTCTGGTAAACTAACATAGCTATGGAAAATCACCATTTTTAATGGGAAAATCCACTATTAATGGCCATTTTCAATAGCTATGTTAAATTACCAGAGGGTATTCATTGCTGAAAAATCACCATCTTTTCTGGTGCCCGGCATTTTTTCCAATCACAGTGACAAAAAAAAATACTTTACTTCGTGTGATCCCCACCATGACATTTATAGATTTTCTTAATGGCAAATCTTCTGGCATTCTATCTGACATATCTTCTGGCATTCTATCTGGCATATCTTCTGGCATTTTCTTGTGGCATTCTATCTGGCAAATCTTCTGGCATTCTATCTGGCATATCTTCTGGCATTCTATCTGACATATCTTCTGGCATTCTATCTGGCAAATCTGATGCATTCTATCTGGCATATCTTCTGGCATTCTATCTGAATATCTTCTGGCATCTATCGGATTCATCTGGCTGACATATCTTCTGGCATTCTATCCTGGCATTCTATCTGGCATATCTTTTGGCATTATATTCTGACATATATCTTTGGCATTTCTGGCATTCTATCTGCAATCTTCTGGCATTTCTGGCATATCTTCTGGCATATCTTCTGGCATATCTATCTGGCATATCTTCTGGCATATTCTTCTGGATTCTATCTGGCTTATCTTCTGGCATTCTATCTGGCATTCTATCTGGCATATCTTCTGGCATATATATCTGGCATTCTATCTGGCATTATCTTCTGGCATATCTTTCTGGCATCTTTATTCTTCTGGCATCTATCATTCTTTCTGACATTCTTTCTAACTTTCTTCTGCACATTCTTTGTCCCATATCTTCCTACATGAGGTCCGGCAGGGAACACTTGGCGTGGATACTCGCGGTTGAGGTCCGGCAGGGAACACTGGGCGTGGATGGTCGTGGTTGAGGTCCGGCAGGGAACACTGGGCGAGGATGGTCGTGGTTGAGGTCCGGCAGGGAACAATGGGCGCGGATGGTCGTGGTTGAGGTCCGGCAGGGAACACTGGGCGTGGATGGTCGTGGTTGAGGTCCGGCAGGGAACACTGGGCGTGGATGGTCGTGGTTGAGGTCCGGCAGAGAACATTGTGGATCGCGGGTCGCAGTTGAGCAAGGACGACGAGGACGACGAGGACGACGAGGAGGACGAGGAGGAGGAGGAGAGGAGGACGAGGCAGGAGGAGGCGGAGGAGGAGGAGAAGGAGGAGGAGAAGGAGAAGGAGGAGGAGGAGGCAACTGACATAAAATCTAACAACCCTCACCTGGCAGGTGGGGAAAAAAAACACTAGTTCGGAGATAAAAAGCTGAGCATCACTCAACCAACCACCATTGTTTTCACCATTTTTTGCTGGCTAAAAGCCACTAACATAGCTCTTGAAAATTGTCATTTAGTTCGTTGATTTACCCATCAACAATGGCGGCTGTCCATATAGTTCATGTTAGAAAGTTATGTTGGTTTTTCATAGCATAAACCAGCCTTTTTCACCATGTTTGCTACCCTCTGGTAAACGTTTACAGTTTGCGAACTGGCTGGAAAGATCCACCATTTTTCATGGAAGAAAACTCACGAAGTTTCTATGACCATTTTCCAGTTCGCAAACTGTAAACGTTTACCAGGCCGGGTAATGGTTAAACTCACACTATTTTCTAGCTGGGTAAATCCACTATTTCTATGGTAGCCATGGTGGATATTTCCATAGAAATTGTTGATTTACCAGAGGGTAAACCATCATATATCCCATTAAATCACCATTAAATCCCATTAAATCACCATTAAATCACCATTAAATCACCATTGAACCTCCATTAAATCCCATTAAACCTCCATTAAATCCCAATTAAACCTCCATTTTCCTATGGTTTTCCTATGGTTTTCCTATGGTTTTCCATAGCTTTTAAGGTAGCCATGGCCTCGCCAGGGCCTCGCCAGGGCCGCCGGACGGCCCAGGCCAAAGGCGTCCAGCCGCAGGTGTCGCGCAGGTCCACCGAGGCGCCGGCCTTATGGGAGAAAGTTTTCCCATGGATGGCTGTTCCAATGGCGATCCAAAGTTATCCTCTGGTAATGTCAAAATAGCTATTCAAAATCACCATAGAAATAGTGGATTTTCCCATTGAAAATGGTGGATCTTTCCATAGTTATGTGACAGTTTGCCAAGAAGGTATCCTGTTTTTGTGGATTCTGATGGGATTTTGATTAGGTATAATCTGAAATAGATTTTTATGGATTTTGATGGTATAATCTGATATATCTAGAAAATGTGTATCTAGAAAGGTCTTCTTCCGAACAATATTTCTTTAATGGATTGTCCAATTAATTCATATGTGGTTTTAAAGTCATGGTCATTGGAGTCATCCATGACATGGGGATAGCAAAAAACACATCCAGCTATCCCCATGTATGGAAACCCCCATATGATTATAGGAATGTTGATCATCTTTTACCTATACAATGTATCATAAGTTGTCATTGATGATGATTGATTATCATGGATTATCATGGATCATCCATTGATCATCATTTATAGTGCCTATTGGTTGGCTGTTAATGTTTTTTTGGAGATCTACCTATTGGTTGTTCGATTGTTTTTTGGACAGGGATTGTTGTCCCCTCTGTCAATCAACCAGGGGGAAGGACAAGATGAGTGTCTAATCTATCTATACATGTACCCTTCAGTGATCATTGCCATGGCAAGCTGGGGCAGATTGAAATCCCTGGGCTAAATAAATTGGCATCTATTTGTGGGAAAATCATGTCATACAAATCGGGGATGTTCCAGCAAGCCATGGTATGTTTGATTGCCAAAGGGTATATCTATCTATCTGTCTGTCTGTCTGTCTACCTACCTATCTATCTATCTATCGATCTATCTATCTATCTATCGATCGATCTATCGATCTATCTATCAATCCATCCATCCATCCATCCATCCATCTATCTATCTATCTATCTATCTATATATCTCTGCGTGTGTGTTTTCCTCAAGTACTTTATATCTGCGTGAAGTCTATGCTGCTCAATGATCCACATGGAAAAATCCATGGCCGGGTGACATGCTGTAAGGTGGTAAACTAACAGTTTGCTATGGAAAATCACCATGTTTAATGGGAAAACTCACGAACTAAATTGTGCAATTTTCAATAGCGCTAAATTATACACCAGAGGCTAACTTGCTAACAAAATCATGGAAAATGATGGTATAACGAGTCATTCTATGTGCCAATTTACGATCCTTACAAATATGGATGTATACTGTCCAAAAAGTATAGATAGGATAAGTTGTAAGTTGCCAAGATGTGGACATCTGTCCGACTGGGGATTGCAAGACTCCAAAAAAAAAGTCCGGGGCAACGGCTGCCAACGCAAGCTGACCCAACAAAAATTCTGGATAGACCAAACAAAAAAACAGTAGATAAATGCCCTTAAATGGGCCTGTCACGTGCATTTTGGGGCCAGCAATCCACTTTTCTGCAAGTTGTCGCTGAGTGATTAAGTCGGTAGCAATCAAGATGGAGCATTGATTAGGGAAGACCTATTCACACAATTGAGGGGTACTGTGATCATGGAAGGAACCAGCTCCCATCCGACTGGCAGGAGGAGGATTTGGCAGTCTTCCAACGCAATTTTTTTTACCAAATCCCCAAGGAGTTCGAAAATTCAAGACAAGTTGAGGGGGAAAAAACAAAAAAAAATGACAGTCACATGACTGTCTTGTCTTTTGGATGCTTTTTGATATATTTCAGAATCTTCAGATAGATACAGGCTGGCGAAGTTGAAACCCTGAAAATTATGGGGACACATCATCTATGACATTCTGGCAAAATTGTTCTATCTTTTTGGCGGTTGCATCCATCCTGGAGATCATTGAGTGGAATAGGGAAATGGCCAAAAAAAACACCCCGCTCAGGAGATATCATTGAAAATCCCAGCACCATGTGTAAATTTGGATCCCAAGCGGCGTTTTAATCAAAACCCACGAAACCGCCAACCAAATGCTATGACCAACCGGTTTAATGGTTAAATCCATGATACTGAAATTTCCTCATAACCCAACCTAGACCTAGACAACCTATTGAATATTGAAAGTCCCGTATGGAAATATTGCCTATGGACAAAATCCATCTTTGAATGATTTCAATTCCATATTTGACAGTTGAATTCCATCTTTGATGGGTTTATTTCAAAAAACTTGAGAGCTAAATTCCATCCTTCATAGCCAAAAAACAAAATAAGGGGAAATTCCATATGTCATGTATAAAACCCATATTTTGATGATTTTGGCATCTTCTGACCTTGAATTTAAAACCCATATTTTGATGATTTTGGCATCTTCTGACCTTGAATTTTCCCCCCGTTTTACCACCCTCCGCCGTTTGACCACCGTTGCGCCTGCAACAGCTCCCGCACCGCGTGCGCATTGCCGTGGCCCGAAGCCCAGGCCAGGGCCGTGCGCTGCGACTGCGCAAGCTGCGCAAGGCCCAATCGATATAGCGTATCTATCTACAAGGTGGTGCCCCATAGTTAGCTAAGTTGGTTTATAACTCCAATTTCACTATGGTTTATGGTAGATATATCTATAGTATTCATGGGGTTTATAAACCAACTTATAACTGTGGGGGCACCACCTTGTATCACTGGATTGGGTTAAAGGAAATCTACAGGAAACCATGGTTTTTACCATCAAACATAGAGCTTTCCTATAAATTTTCCCATAATCCAGTTCTATATGAATCTATAAAAAATTGTGGTTATCCTCTGGTAATTTAACATAGACCCTGAAAATGACCTATCTGGCAGGGTCAAACTGTTAATTTACTGGAGGGTATCTATGGTTATCCATGATGATTTGATTATGGTTATCTATGATATATATATATATATTTAATTATATGTATTTATTTATTTATTTGTTTGTTTGTATCTGTAGAAAAATACTGCAGAAAATCATGCTGCGGAAAATCATGTTCTCTCGGATTCTATCGATCTCGATCTGATCGGATCGGGATGCTGCTGGACCAACTTTTTGGGATACTACAACTGGTTGGTGGTTGGGCCAGCCCTCTGAAAAATGATGGACTTCGTCAGTTGGGATGATGACATTCCCAATATATGGAAAGTCATACAAATGTTCCAAACCACCAACTAGACAAAAGTCTTAAAGCCAAAAAATATGAAAGAACTCAGGATTTACACATGGACCCAAACAAATTGAAAAAAAAAACATATTATTTGAAACTCTTGGATTTCGAAGAAAACATCAATTGGGATTGTTTTTACACTCAATCTCCCCCAACAGAGGGGAATTATCCAAGATTCACAGGACCACGTGACCGGCGTGACTGGGCAAAACATGGATTTACCGACGCTTGATGGATCCAACTTGTAGGCCTGTAAGTGAATTTGGCTGTGGCGATCGACTGAAAAAAGTCGCACAGCATCTCACCACTTGAAAAATGTAGAAGAAATGGGATGAAGACATCAGAAACTCATGTTCCACACCGAACTCGAAGATCCTCATGGAACAGAGGTAAAGTTGTCTACTTCGTCCAAGAGGCAGCCGGCCAAGTTGGGGCCAGAGCTCCCATCCCAAAAACCCATCGAAATGGAAACCGGTGACCACCTGGGGATCCCCCATGAGGGCATCCCAAGCAGCGAAGATATGCGAAGATCTTCTGTGAAAACCACCAAGCAGCTATAGCTGGTTGGTTCTTTGGCATATTGCAGGGCTCCCCAAACTTTAGATGCGGAAAAGTCTTTGGGGAGCTTTTTTTTCCCAGCAAAAAAAATCAAGGTTTGAAACTGTTCAGCACCTTTTTGGGAATGAGTCAGAGCATCAAAACCCACCAAAAAAGAAACCTATGGAAAGTCGTCCAACCCATATTTCACCATATATCACCATTGATACCCCATATTGATACCATATATCACCATATTTACATGTGTCTTTTTGGCATATCATCACCATTGTTTTTCCCCTCCCTCGCTACTAGCCGCCATCTAGCCATCCCATCCATTCCCATCATCGCTCCTCATCTGGTAGATCCAGCCAGGCGCCATGGTCAATGGCCTGGGCGTTGCCATTTCTTTAGGGATATATATATCCAACTGGTCCTGATCCTTAGCCGGCCTGGTAAACATACAAAAAGCTATGGAAAATGATGGCCCATAGAAATAGTATTTTATAGTGGATTTACCCAGCTAGAAAATGGTGGATCTTTCCATAGTAAACCGTTCGTTTACCAGAGGGTACCTAAACGGCCATTTCGTTGGGATTGGGGGTTGATAGGGATTGTAATATCCCAACTTAAATGGTTCTCTTAGAAGGATCGTTTAGCAATTTTTTGGGGACATCATTTTAACCAATATGCTTGCCAACATTTTATCATAACCAAAGGGGACTCAACTTTCCGGTTCAAACGCCAAGATGTAGTAGGATGCGGTCCCTCGAAAACGGGAAATCTTGGATCGCTTTTTTTTTGGGGGCATTGCGGCAGACCCTATATAGGGCCATCCATTCACCACTTGTTGGCTAAAAAAAGTATAGGAAATATCACAATTGGTCACGTTTTTACTTGGCAAAGCCCATAAAAACCATCCCATTAACCAACCATGACTGGGGGGTCATAGTAAACATCATCCCATTTTTTTAAACAAAAACCCGATAGTAAACCGATACTGTTGGGGATGGTTGGCATCAGGTTTGCCACAATAACCCTTTTTTCATCAGGAACGCAGTCGGACGATCTTAGCTATTGCAAAAGGTAGATGGTTTGGTCAATTGCTAATTGCTGCACAGTTAAATCCATCAAGCAATGATCCCAAAGCAGTGGTTAAAGAAAAGGTGCTTTGAGAATGCTGAATGACCAACCAAAATTGTGGGTGTGCAACCCTGCAAGATTGGGATGCGATCGACCACCATTAAAGATGTGGCCAACTAGAACGGAGATGCAACCATGAGCACTAGGCACAAGAAACAATCACGGGCATACGAAAATGGAGACAAAAAGACATCTACAACCACCAAGATCCAACCTTGAACCAATCAGCAATACTCAATATCTATCTCATCCAGCTGTGTTGTTCACATTGTTTTTACCCGTGTTGGTGGCTTTAACCCATCCCAAAGATAGGACTCATTTCAACCAATCGTCCCTTTGATATGGTTGAACAACCAGTTCCAAACATCCCAACCAAATCCCGAAAAACATGGATGCACTAAATCAATCTAAATCATGAAAAAGATCATGTTTACCATCTTCAACCTCCATCTTCCACCATGTTTCATGGATTTTCATGGCAGGTTAAACCATGGTTACCCTCTGGTAATTTAACATAACTATGGAAAATCACCATTTATAGTGGATTTTCCCATTAAAAATGGTGATTTTCCATAGCTATTTTGACATAACCAGAGGGTAAATCCCCACCGATGTCCATCCGTCAACGTCCGCCTGGAAGACGCCCTTCCAATAGCCATCCTTCGCAGAGGACACCAAAAGGCGATTCGCCTTCACCGCGTCCCTCAGCACCTGCGAACGAGTCGAACGGCACCACGGCAGGGTGAAAACGCCCCTTTCGAAATGGAGGCTTTATAGCTCGGAAAGTTGGAATAAATTGATGATGATGATGATGATGGTGATGATGATGATGATGATGATGATGTGGATGATGATGATGATGATGATGATGATGATGATGATGATGATGATGATGATGATGTGGATGATGATGATGATGATGATGATGAGGATGATGATGATGATGATGATGATGATGATGATGATGATGATGATGATGATGATGATGATGATGATGATGATGATGATGATGATGATGATTGATGATTGGTGATTGATGATTGATGATGATGATGATGATGATGATGATGATGATGATGATGATGATGATGATGATGATGATGATGATGATGATGATGATGATGATGATGTGGATGATGATGATGTGGATGATGATGATGATGTGGATGATGATGATGATGATGTGGATGATGATGA
>CAMXCT020000061.1:72500-110397 GCA_947184155.2 Cladocopium goreaui | reverse complement strand
TTTTGATAGAAAGAAAGTTGATAAGTCGAGGTGTCTAGCTGGGAAAATCATCGAACTCATCATCGAACTCATCATCGCACTGCAAAGCACATGAAATGTACAAAATACCCTCTGGTAAACTAACATAGCTATGGAAAATCAATGAAAATCACTATGTTTAATAGGTAAATCAACTATAAGTGGGCCATGTTTTATAGCTATGTTGGGAATATAATTTATTGAAACCTTCGGGAAAATGCTACGAATATTTCCCGATGGTTTGTCTATGTTGTAAATGTTAGTTATGATGGCCACATGTCAAATGTTACAAATGAAATACTGAGAAAATGAGTTGTTGTTGGAATACACCAACAGCAATACAGTTGTTTAAAGTGCCTCTCTCGTATTAAAAAAAATGGTGGGGTTGAAACCGTACCCAACTTGGCTATTATTGGGATGCCCTACTTGCCCAAAGGCATGCCAAACCTAAAAGAGTGGTGTATAGTTTTTTTTGTTGACAGTTGGATGTTCATTATCTGGTTGGTGGTTTCAACCCCTCTGAAAAATGATGGAGTTCGACAAATGGGATTATTGTTCCCAATATATGGAAAGTCATAATGGAAAGTCATAAATTTCATGTTCCAAACCACCAAGCAGTTATTCAGTTATTCATTAGTTGGGCTACCGCTTTACCACGTTCATTTCGAAGCCTGCCTCCCCCAAAATTATGGAAAACATGGAATCCTCGCCTCCTGGATGTTGGTGCGATACCTCGGGTGATGACTACCCTCCATCTTGGGTCAAACGTGGTGGAAATCCCTGAACTAATGAAGGTAGCTGGGAAGATCATCTACCAAAGGTAGTTTCCAGCCATGGTTGATGAAACAAAAGGGTAAATTCAGAGTGCCTCAACATCATCAACCCTGCTTTTGTAGGAAATGTATCTACAAATTGATTCCTTCAAACAAGTTCTTTCAATCTACCCTCCTAAAGTTTAGACATGTTTTTTTTGCCAGAAAATCCACCATTAGTATACTATTTATGTGGGATTTTCCATCTAGAAACATCCATTTAAAAGTGGGATTTCCACCTATTTTCTATACTAAATGTTGGTTTTCCATCTATTTATGTGGGATTTTCAGTTGCATTCTTTGATGATGGGATGTCACAACGACAGTTTTGCTGGTGACAGTTTCCAAGACTCCAAGAATAGAAATGGTCCAGTTAATACCCAGGTGGAAATGGCATCCCCTAAAAAAAAAAACATGGCAGGTTTATCCCCTGTAAGTGGAGGTTTATAGCTGGGAAAATCCATGAAAAAATCGTCTGTAACTGGTGGATGTTCCATTGCCATGTTTGATCACCGGAGCTTCGCCCTCTTCCATCCTTCATCTCGGGAAACACTCCCAAAAACCTAGGAAAATGATCTGCACATGGTAGATTTGCTGGTTGGTGGGGGCTACCCTCTGGTAAACTAACATAGCTATGGAAAATCACCATTTTCAATGGGTAAATCCACTATAAATGGCCATTTTCAATAGCTATGTTAATTTACCAGAGGGTACCTACCCCTCTGAAAAATGATGGAGTGAGTTCGTCAGTTGGGATGATGACATTCCATTCCCAACTGTTTCTGGAAAGTCATAAAAACCATGTTCCAGTCACCACCAACCAGTTTGCCATATGTCAACTGGAGGCTAGCCTTTGAAGCACCAAATGCTTCACCCAGCTGCTCAATGTTTCGCATCCAAGGCGAGTTGGTTCGAGAGGCCTCTTTTTCAGGACGAATGTGGGAAATGACCAAAAAAAAAACATGCAGAAGAGGAATCATCATCTCAGGTGGGGTTGAACAAGAAAAAAACGACATCATTGTCATCTTACTGGCGCGTTTTACGCAGGGAATTTTCGGGAATGATCCATAAATCATCACTAGTAATGTCATCATCCCATTCCCCCCAGCAACCCATCCATTCCCTACTTGGTGGCTCATCCCAGTTAGGAAGTGGATTATAACCCCAGTTATTTCAGTGAACCTTGCCCCTACTTAGCCCAGTGAACTAACCAGGGGTATAAGCTACTTACTAAGTGGGCTGAACCATCCATTCCTATCCATTCCCTACGTAAAACGCACCAGTAAGATAACAAAACTATGGGGGATATCACGGGATATATATAACATGATATCACCAACTAGTTATATCGCAATGAGATAGGTCCAATGTCCCATAAATAAACATAACTTATATATATATATAGAAAAACCATTTATGGGACAACCTGCGAAAACCTATTATATATATATCCCAATGTCATTGGAAACCACCAACCCGACGGAGTCGCCTCCAAGCTGAGATCAGCCCCGTGACGTGTCAACAACTTCACCTGACGCCGTCTGACTATGGAGAAAATCGATTGTCACTATGCATCCCACTATATGACTATATGTATATAATGTAATGTGAATGTAATGCAAATGAAAATGTAATGTAAATGTGATGTTAATGTAATCTTAATTGAATGTTAATGTAATGTTAATGCAATGCAATGCAATGTAAGGTAAGGTAAGGTAAGGATGTATGTATGTATGTCTGTCTGTCTGTATATATGTGTATATATAATAAAAATTAATTAAATCTATCTATCAATCTGTCTAGATCTATATCTATATCTATCTACATGGGGTTTTCCATGATCATCAATGGGGAATACCCGCTGGATGCTGTAGAAAGCCCGAGCCCGGCCCCCCCCGTTCCGCGCCATGGTAAAGTCTCGTTGCGAGGCAGCCAACAGCAGCGGGCTGCTGCCCTGGTGGTCTAGGGCATCCACGTAAGCGCCGGCCTGGTGAACCCGAACAGTGGTGGTTTCATTGGGGTTTTATGGGAATTTCAGGGTGATGATATGGGATTTGGGGGATATACCAGTTATTAGTTATTGGTAATATATGGTAATATTATGGTATTTAATGGGTCTTTAATATGGTATACCTGGTATATGACTGACAGAATTCACTTCCATAAATGGGATGATACCCTCTGGTTATGACTAACATAGCCATGGTTAAGCCATGGCCCATAGAAAGTTCGATGGTTTACCGAAATTAATAGCATGGTGGATCTTTCCATGGCTATGTTAAATAACCAGATGATAATGGTTGGGAAATGGTGAGAAAATGCTGGTTTAATATAGTTTCATCTGGTTTTTAATGGGGATAATACAGGTTCATCTGGTTTTAAACATTTACCCTCTGGTTATTTAACATAGCCATGGAAAGATCCACCATTTTTAAGTTCGGTAAACCATCTATTTCTATGGGCCATCTATACCATGGCTATGTTAGTCATAACCAGATGGTAAATGGAGATGAATGAAAGTTGCCCTCCGGTAGTTTTAAATGTGGCTAGTGAATGGCTAACTGGGAAAATCATCTATTAATGGGTAGATTTTCCATTGCCATTGTCGCAGGGTGATGAAGAAAAATCAGAGGTTTAAAGAACCATGGTACCTGTGCGATTGGGATCAAAAATGGATCAATGGTGGTTTAGTGGAGGTAAAATCTAGATAAATTCACCTACCCTCTGGTTATTGCTGGAGAAAACGGCCCATCTATAGATGATTTATGGTGATTTACCTATTAAAAGATGTGATTTTCCATAGCTACGTTAAATTACCAGCGGGCGATTGCATTTCCTCTTCAAGGGAATTCACATTGACTTTTTCTTGGAGGCCATGCAGAGACATACTTGCACGAGAGAAACCGGATGATGTATCCCATATCTAGTGATGGATCTGCATGCTTCACAAACCACACAGACATATCACATAAGAGTGTTGCTCCATGACCCCCAAAACACTCACCCGTTTTGGTCTGTGGGATAGCTAGGCCCACTATCCCAGTTCTCCTATCACCACCGGTCACCTGCAGTGCCATAGAGGCTTGCCCAATGTCCCCAGACTTGGCCGAGTTCAGCAGTTGTCGGTTCAGCTCCTGGTGGTGAATGCTGGTCGTACCATGAAAACCTCGAAATGTTCGCGACTTTCTGACATGAATAGCCAGCAAATGACCAGCTGCACGCGAAAATTGATGAACCATTGCATTTTGGAGTGTCCCAAAATGGCAATTTCAATAGGGAAAATGATGAATTTGGTGACGAGGTGCCATGTGCGATTCTGACTATCTATGGGGTAACATTACGGGACATTGTGGGATAAACATGTGAGAATTATGGGGTTGTAGTGGGATGATCTCCATTATTGGAGGGATGGGGGTGATGATTGGACTTGGAATTGTCACTAAGTCCATCTATAATTGGATTATCACTGTCAATGGGAGTATCCCTTCATATGGGATATGGGATGAATCATCGAATCATGATTCGAAAATATGACCATTATTGTCAATTATTGTCAATTATTCCATCAATTATTCATATGGGGGGTTGAGATTGTTGATTGGAATTCACACTGTTTGGGAAAGTCAGCATAAATGAAAATATCAAATACCCCCAGTTCGTCTTCAATATATTCATATGGGGGGGGGCATGTTGGGGAAGGGATTTATTCACAGACAGGAAGTGGGTCAATAACCATTGTCACTTACCTCAGGAAGATTTCCTCAGGAACCAGCAAGTTCTCATGGAAAATCCACCGTTTCCAATTGATTCTCAGAGGCCCGGCCGATATCCCATTATCATCTCCAGAATTCAAGAAGAAAAACATACAAAAGCCTATCAAAAACCTACCAAAATACCATTCAACTCTAATGTTCCCTCCATTTTCCCATCATGTCATCTTCAATGGATTGGTTTAAGGGAAAATTTACAGGACAGCCCCATATTTAATGGGAAAATCGATGGTTTCCTGTAGAGCCTTAAACCAATCCATTGTCATCTATGTCTTATCCACCTCGAACTGCTGTAGCATCTTCCGCGCAGCCCGGTGTTGCCGCGCATGGTGCATCACCGTATGACCTCGGCGTCGGTTCTCCCCAAAAAGAAAGATGCCAGAAATAGTCAACACACACACATATATATGTGTGTGTGTATGTGTATATATATATGTATGTACATATATGTATATCTGTATGTTATATTATATAATATTATATATTATATATAGCCAATACATAGTGAGAATTCTGATCTAGGCTCATGGCTTCTCAAGCACTGCCCATCCACATCCATCAACACTCCCATCAAAGAACGTCCAAAATCCCGAGGCGCAGGCCTGCAAAGTCCCTCAAACTCAAGTCTGGCCTCAGTCTTTTGATTTCCCAGTCTGCTATCCATCTAATGTCAACTCCGGATTAATAAACCATGGTTTATTAATTAGGGGGCTACTCCTCCACTAGTCATTTCGTCTCATACTTAAATATGAGCCTCCCAATTCAACAGCCGTAAACGGGGTTTATTAACTAATATAGCACAGCTATAGAAAATCACCATTTTGAATAGGTAAATCAACGAACTCAATGTGGTATTTTCAATAGCAAACTGTAGTCATTACCAGAGGGTAACCATCCCAATCATAATCCCAATGTATCCCACTCATAATCCAGCCGTTTGGGGTTTATTAATCCAGGGTTTCCACTATGGAAAATCACTATTTTCAATGGATAAATCATGATAACTCCACTATACATGGCAATTTTCCAGTTCGCAAACTGTTAGTTTACCAGGCCGGGTATACTTTTTGGAGGTTACAAAAAAATGATAGCGATCATGTTAAGCAATGATAATGATAGCGATCATAATAGGTTACCATTCGAAAGCCAAAGCCATCCGGTCGCCTAGCGATGACTGGCATTCCCGACCCGGTCGCCAGGATGGATTTCATCACACTCACATGACCATGGCCTGGGCGCGCCGAAGAGCGCCCTTTTTGGCAGTTCCAGAAGGCAGGTCTTGGTGCAGTTCCAGTGATTTAAGTGGACACATGTTTATATAGTTTTATATGTATATGTGTGTATATGCATATATGTTTATATGTTTATATAGTTTATATAGTTTATACAGTTTTTATATATATATATATGTGCGTGTATATATATATATGATATATGTATGTATATATATATAGTTTAAAAGGTTAATATTCATCTATTCATGTATATATCCCAACTTACCGATGTTAGTGCCATAGTTATCTCCTTTGACCTTTTTGGGATGACGAAGCCAGCTAAGCCATTAACGCTGGGTGGACCAAGGAATCATACGTGGTTCAATAACAATAGTTGGAGAATTCCAGCTACAAATTGGTAATGTCACTGGTCATTTCAGGAACCTAAATTGGAGGTACCTACCAATCTACCATATATAAGGCCTATGTAAGGGCTATGCAAGGGAATATCCCCAGGAAATATGGCCTTATACGGTACAGTACCTCCATTTTAGGATCCTGAAATTCCCATTGATAATGTAGTTGTTCAGCTACAGTGCCGCATATATACTGTCAACCCCAATCTCCGATAAACTCCGGAGGTACCCCCCAAAAATAGTGGTGGTGAAATCCTATTATTTGATTGCTAGCCGATTGGTAAACTGGGATACCACCTCGAACAGGTTAGGTTTTCTACCAAAGAATAGGTCCAGTTCTCCCCAGAAACAGCGGATGTAAAGTGGACCAGCCATTGGGAAACAAGACATGGCCGTTAGCAAATCCAACTAACTCAGTGTATCTTGGATGAATCCAATCCAACTAACTATTTGACTTAAAATTGCTTAGGTCATGGATTTGTTTTTCGGGATTTTCTGTGAATTCACTGAAAATATATAAAACTGTTATTATATGTTATTACGATTATCCCAATTATTATCCATTACTATTCACTAAATGGGATACTAATGGAATATGAATGGACTAAAATAATAATTGGGATAATAGTGGGATATCTCTATATTAAGAGTCCATGAATATTCACGAAATATTCCATGGCTATTCTCCCAAGGGTGAAAAAATAATCCAACTTGACCATGGCTTGACATTGACGGCATCGCCAAGCAACGTGTTGCCCACATCAGGGCCGAGAGTCCCTGTGCATCTATCGCTTGCACCTACGGTGAATCCAGTCCGTGATTTTTTCAGGATCCCAAGGGGTGGAGCTGTTGCTATAGGTAGCAGCTGTTAGAATAGTTATCTCATCTCCAGCAAAATTGAGAATTCCAGGGCCAAACTTTTGAGAGCTGTGAAAACACGGCTCAATAGAAAATCTATGAAAATCTATTGGGGGGAGTCTGAGCATTTCCCCATGGATCTGGGATTCCAAAGGCATTTTTGTCCGAGTGAAAAGGGATTTGATTGTGAAGCCAGCGAAATCCAAGTCCAACTAGTTGATTTTGTTGGATGTTGCACTTCGATTCCATCCCCCGAAAAGTTAAGTTCCACACCACTTCAATGGTACCAAACAATGTGTAAATGTCCTACCGGACCATGGTTTCAAGCAACGGTGGTTAATATACTGCAGGGGGAAAGGATTGCCCTCTGGTAAACTAACGTAACTATGGAAAATCACAATTTTTAATGGGAAAATCCACTATAAATGGCCATTTTCAATAGCTATGTTAGTTTACCAGAGGATTAATTGGATGACTCCTTCTTTGGAAAATGATCACTGATCACTGGATTGATTGGATGATATTGGATGGCTCATCGTTGGTCAATCCCCAGAATGTTGCTGGCCAAACCCACCTACCCTCTGGTAATTTGTTACATAGCTATTGAAAATGGCCCAGTCGAAATAGTGGATTTTCCCATTAAAAATGGTGATTTTCCATAGCAATGTGACAGTTTACCAGAGGGTAAATCCCGAGCTTTCATCAACTTAGCTGCTTAGCTCTCCAGTCTTCGCTGTGTAACAGTTAATGTTCCGAGGTCGTCTCCCAAACGACCTGCCTGACTCTTGGCATTCAGCAGCGCGGCCACAACCTCCTCGTGCCCGTTCATGGAGCCCCTGACAGCTACTGTAAGTCTAGAGCTGTCAGAACAACCACATATGCTTTCCATTGCTTTCCCGTTTTTTTTCTACAAATGATGGGGGTTTTCCCATGGTTTTCCCATTGATGATCATCAATGCTGGTGAGGCTAGATCTCTTTGGTTAGACCGTGGTGGTGACATGCGCTGCTCTCGGGGTCTCGCCAGATCAGCGGCGTCCAGCCCTCGGCATTCTTGGACTCCTGTCGTGTGGCAGGGACTCAATGGGGGTGCCATGTTACCATGGGAAATCCCGATGTAAACCGATTGGGTCATCAGGAATCACCTAGAGATCCACCATGAAATCTGAAATCGGACTGGGGCCTCTGCAGTCTCCCCAGTCCGAGTACACCTCTATCCCTTGACATAGGCCCTTCTCCATAGGCCCATAAGTGCTGGAAACAGGTTATTTTGATGCCCCCCCGTGCCAGAACGGAGGGCCCAGCTGCTTGCATCTGCTTGCCCAAAGTCCCCATGATCGCGTGGAAATTCATCATTTCCCCCCTTCAAATAGCCCAAAAATTGGGATGTACCCCAAATCCACGGGCGAATCATCCCACTTCGGAGGACCATCCCACGGGTGATCACAGGTGGCTGGAACTATTGCTGGTGGATTTTCCAGCCTGCACCACGTTTGAAAACACTCCATATAACTCCATGGATAACTCCATGATCCCATTCTTGGTTCCTTAACTAACCAGATAAAACATAATAAAACCATGCTAAACTACCATATGAAACTATAAATAGAGGTAGATTAACGCATTAGAGATTCCTGGTTTCCCTTCGAGGATCCTACGGTAATGGTGTTTCGGGCATCCGATGGTATCCATTGGTTTATCCATGGATCTTCCCTATAGCATTGGCTATTGGGGACTGATACCATGGGATATTTTTTGCTACCAATTTTGGGGAAGATCATGATTTTTACACATTTATTCAATACGCCATGTTCAGACTGCTACCCAAATTCATATCTTTGACTAGTTATATCAAAGTTATATCCGGTTGATCTACCACTATATCATACTATATCAAACCAGATCTCCCCAGCATTTTCAGACAAAGCCTAAATTCACATCTACCATCCATTTTCGTACACTATCACAGGCTATTCTCTTCCCTATCATTACCCTCCGGATTTTTTAACATTGCTATTGAAAATTGCCATTCATAGTTCGTTGATTTTCCCAGCTATAAAATGGTGATGTTCCATCGTTGTTGTAGGTTTACCAGAGAGTAAACCATCATATATCCCATTAAATCCCATCAAATCCCATTAAATCCCATTATATAAATCCCATTAAATCACCATTACTCACCATTTTCAGACACCCACCCAGCAATACCCCTGGCATGCCCCACCAACGCTGCTCTGTGCACCAGAAGTGCGCGCACCACTGAGGTGTGACCTGGCACTCACTGGGCCCACATCAAAGACATCACATGTGTGAAAAAAATGAGAGAGGAGCGTCCCCAACCCGTGCAATTTCCATGCAAAACACTGGTTTCTGTAAAGAATATTAATGAAATTTATGGTACAAAAATGATGGTTTTATGAGATTTAATCGAACATATGTGAGATTGATGGTGTTTAAGCAACCAAAAATGATGCTTTTATGGGATTTAATGGGATGTTCCCCACGAAAACTGGTGATTTCTCATGAGATTTAGCAAAAGAAATCATGATTTGATGGAAATCTTCTGGGAATGATCATGGGATCGTTATCTATAGCAACCCGGAAAGTGCGAAAAGGTGCCCAAAAGTCCACCAAGATGGAAAAAAAACATCTAAGTACACTTCTCCTTAGCATAAACCCCAGTCATACTGAAACTAAACCAACTGAGCATACTCTTTCTGGATTCTTTATCACCATCCAATTTTTTTTCAAGCCATGAACGAAGCAAATCTGCCATCATCCTCCAAGTTCTTGGAACTGGTGGGACCTGCACGTGCGGCCATGTGCAGAGCCGTGTTGCCCAGGTTGCACTTCAATTCGAGATCGGCCTCGGAGCCGGTCTGGGTCTTGGGCCCCGTGGGGATCAACCCAAAGGAATTCACCAAGTGAAACGTTGAAAACTTAGTGAAGTTTTTGACGTGATCACTTGGTGAATTTATCTAAGTTTATCTATCAACCCAAAGGAATTGATCTAACTCGCGAGTTGATCTAAGTTGGTGAGGTTTTAAAGTTGGAACACTTAGATTATAAGGGCGATGATCTATAGAATGAGCTATATTATATATATATATATAATATATATATATATGCTATAGAATGTGGAATATCTATAAGGCCTCCTCCGAAAAATTGGAACGTTCGGATGGTTTCTCCATGTTCGACTGGACCGGTGAGACCAACATCCCTTTTGGTCATAGGTTTCATGGATGGAACATGTTATGGTTTGGTAAAATGTGGAACACTGTGGAACATGGAAAAATAAACACGTGAAGTATTCAAATATATTCAAATAGTTGGTTATAAAGATGCTTATATATCCATTATAATATATTATATTTGTCCATGTTGGTTATACCAAAAAAAATAATAAAGACATCACAAATTAGTTGGTGATATCCCCATCATCATCGAATTCACCAAGTGAGCTGTGCGAGCGATTTCGTTGTTGGCCTCACCCAGCGAAAAATCTGGATTCAACGAAGCAAAAGTGCCATAATTTGATGAATCTTCACTAAGGGAAGATTTCACCCCAGCGAAGATTCTAGCGTAAGCAGGGGGCAATGTCCACTTAGTCCACTTGTGTTTTTTTTCCCGCACGGATCTACGGGTGGATTTATCCCGCGGCTGATCATTGCGGGGGTACCATTTTAGTCGATGAAGTCGCTATTTTGGGTGAGAAAAAAAGAAGTTACCCTCTGGTTATGACTAACAGTTTGCGAACTGGAAAATCGTCCATTTAGTTCGATGATTTATCATGATCTACCTATTGACAAACTCGTGATTTTCCAGTTCGCAAACCGTTCAATCTCCAGAGGCAAAAAAAGGGGGTTGATAGTGTAAACCATTCCTGGTTGGTGGTATACCTACCCCTCTGAAAAATATGACGTCGTCAGTTGGGATGATGATTCTTCCCAATAATGGAACAATAAAATTCCACAATAAAATTCCATGGTTCCAGTCACCACCAAGCAGATTCAATATCACGCACAAAAAACACCACGAAAAATTCCGGGTTTCTCTGAACCCGAAGCAGTCGAAGCAGCTGCTCCGAGGACTGGGTTCCATCCAGTCCGACTGTCGGGTTGGAGCTGGTTGTCTGACATGTTGGTCATGTTGGAGCTGGTTGATTTACATATTTTACATCCATGTTACATCTATAGATATCGATCATGATCATGATTTTATATATATATATAGTACACGTATATTTTTTACATCAACACATTGTGCTATCCACTCCCCAACCCCCACATCACTGAGCCGCCGCACCCGAGAGTCCTTGGTTTCGTTCCACCGGTGACCGGTGGGTTTTTTCATGGACGGCAGAGACCACCAAACTGCACCACTTTAAACGGATGATTGAAACCCTATGAATAATGGGAGAAACATGGGGATAAACATGGATAAACCACTTATCAACATTTATCAACTGGGGATAAATCGCAACGGCCCATCCACTATATATAGCTTCTTTTGCAATTTCGCTGTGCTGTGATGATATGATGATACCACGTTGGCCGTTGGCCACCCCCGCACCGAACACGGCGTCCGGTCCACGTCCCTTCGGCTCTAAGAAGCCATCAGAATGTTGACCACCTTCACATGGCCTACACTGGACGCCAAAGAAAGCGAAGTGTATCCAAAGACCTCCTGGTGATGTGAAAAGGGAAGGACATAAATAAACTAAATAAATGAACCAGGTTAAGAATATGATGAATATGTTCTCATACCATCTCATACCATACCGGCCCTACCAATGAACATAGACATTCGGAATGTCCATGAATAATTATATATATATATTATCCATTGTTGATTTATATAGATTACTTCCTGAAGCCAGTGATTTTTCATATCTCCAACATCGATGGAGAACTTCTCGGGCACCCAGGGCACCCTTTTTGGGGCACCGTGATGGGACTCAACCGATTTGTGGGATGATCCACCCTCTGGTTATGTCAACAGTTTGCGAACTGGAAAGATTCACCCATATAGAAATCGTGGATTTTCCCATGAAAAATGGTGGATCTTTCCATAGTTTGTTGTATGTTTACCAGAGGGTAATCACCAGAAATCACCCCAAAACTCGAAAGATCCGAGCAGAAAACTACCCCCAAAAACTACCCCCAAAACACGAGTCCTCTCGTTCGTTGAGGCGCTTCCGATCCAAATACCTGGGCAAACAGAGGGCCGCATTCTTGCCACGACGAAACTTTTGGGGATTCCCTCCGGTCAAACGTGGCACTTGAGAATCCTCTAAAAATCAAGGCTTTACCCTCTGGTAAACTGTCACATAACTGTGGAAAATCACCATTTTTGATGTGTAAATCCACTATTTCGACTGGGCCATTTTCAATAGCTATGTTTGTTTACCAGAGGGTAGTGGTAAAATATGGCAAAATCCTCTTTAAATGGATGATTTTCCATTGCTATGTTTGATTACCGGAGGGAATAATGTTGTGTCACGGCAGGGTGGAAGATGCATTTAGGCCCGGGTACATCCACCATGTACCGCGCACCGCGCCCGGGTACCCCATTCCGTCCATTGCTTGATCATCATTATTCCTGTCAAAAGAGCCATTTGGTGGTATATGGTGGTATACCTCATTTTCGAACATACACACACACGTCCACTATTCATCGCACAAAAATCTCCATTGTTGATGGTTAAGCCAGCATTTTCCGATATGCTTCATCATTCTTGTGGCCTAAATCACCAGTTGTTCACCATGTAATGTGCCAAAACATGTGCTTTGCCGAAATCACCATGTTTTCCTTGTGCTTCATCATTTTGCCCTACCCTCTGGTAAACTAACATAACTATAGAAAATCACCATTTTTAATGGGAAAATCCACTATAAATGACAATTTTCAATAGCTATGTTAGTTTACCAGAGGGTAAATCACGATGTGTTCGACATGTTTCTGTCATGTTTCTGTCCGAAATCACCAGTTGTTCACCATGTTTTCAGCTCCCCACTGCACAGTGTGCTTCAGAAAGTCCACCAGTTTCGCGTCCTGCCGTGGATCTGGTGCTCAGTAGCGTAGGTCACTGGAGGGCAATGTAGTCAAAGAACTCCCCAATTGCAGAATAGCTGGTAAATAGCCCTCAATTGACCACACCCAACTAAAAATACACTAAAAGATACATGACATAGCATCTCCCACTATCTCCCGAACAAGAATCCCCAAAATCCAGCGCCTTATTTGCATCTGGCGCCGCAATTCGCGCGTAGATGTACTTGATGAGTGAGAAGCCTCTGGTCCATTTTGCCCTGGAATTTCCATCATGAAGTGGATCGAATTTGGGGCTTCTCCACATCCATCTGCTGAGGCCCTAAATAATCTAAATAGCTGCTTATCTAACATAGCTATGATTTAAAAAAAAAATGTAAAAAAAACACAATTTACCTCTGAATTTGATGGTAGTTTTCCGGTTAACGCTGATCAAAAGGATGATATATTTGTAAGCCCTTTAATTTTCATATATTTTCATGGATTTTCCACTTCGCAAAGTGTGACTTCAATAACCAGAGGGTCAACGCTGGAGCCCTCACCTTCATAGTCTTGTCTGGCTGAGTTCTGGCTCCTGGATTCGAGATTCGGACGAACTACAGTACCTCGAGATAGGATACGAACTTGTCGGAAAGATAAAGGGATCTATGGATTTAATGAGATTTAAGACTGATTCAATAGGGATTTTATAGGGATTGAATCGGGATTGACTAGGGCACTAGGGATCGGATTGAGCACGGATTTTAATGGTACATCCAAAAAGATAGAAAGGCTTGAAACTGTCACTATGTTTTGGAAAAAAATACTTTTCGGGATCTTTTGGGGGACAAAAAACCAACCTGTAGCAGGTGGCCCCAATGTTTCTTCGGAACTCCTCTGCGATCCAGTTTCATCACCGGTTCCAAAGCCTCTTCGATCCTTCGATCCACGCGATTCGCAATGCTGGGGATGGCTATGGAAATGTGGGAACCAATGGCATATTCACTAAGAAAAAGCAACAAATCTCTACTCAAATATGGTTTTAAAGTGACTGTGACTGCTTTTGTGCAGCGGTGGCCCCGATTTTGACACATCCCTGTATCCATAATATCTGTATGTCATCTTGGATTTATACGTATCTAGATACCGTATCCACACGGTCTTGGCATCACGATTCTTGCTGTACATCAACTTACGTCATACCTTCAAAAGTAGTAACTCTACCAAGGCACTTTTCAATTACCCTCTGGTAATTTGTTACATAGCTATTGAAAATGGCCATAGAAATAGTGGATTTTCCCATTAAAAATGGTGGATCTTTCCATAGTTATGTGACAGTTTACCACAGGGTATGACCAAATGGTGCCCAAGCATGGCAAGAGCAAGTGTGGACCCCTAGGTTCACTGGTTGATCATCAACTTTCCCATATTTTTTTTCAGCCATGGATTGGTGGCATACCCCAGCTGTTGGAGACACGCCCAGTAATAATGGGATATTAGTCTTATAGTTCTTTAATCTTCGATTTAACATGATTTACATCCATGATTTTTCCACATATGGGGCAAAATTCATATATATTTCAACCCCAAAAAACATCGGAAGCCGATGACACAACTCGGTTTTTTTTCTTCGTGAAGTTCTTCTGGGAACCGGGAGCCCGGCGGCATCAAAGAGACCATCCCCACATCTGAGCACGCCGACTGTCCCACTGCGACCTCGCGCTGGATGTTGGTGGTTTCAAGCCCTGAAAAACATTCGAAAGTCAGGGGACCATCATAAAATTCCTATGAAAATTATTGAAAATTGACAAATATAATAAATATTAATAATTATATATATATCAATTATATAAATATGTCAGAGCATCAGCCAGTTAAATCAAATTGACTGGGGCTTTACCAAACTTTGCCCAGAGATTTCATAGGTAGAATTTCGTAAATCCCCTTAGCATACGAGGCTTTTTCCTGCAGCACCCAGCGACCTAAGTCAAAATAGCTGTTGCTGGTAAGAGGCCGACTCGAAAAGCAGAAATGGATTCCGCAGAATTCGAAAGTACTGGGACATAATTCCAAAAAACTATACGGTATGTCTGGTATGTGAGATGGCAATGGCGCAACCTGAAAGCCCATAGCTCAACCGCTGAAAAGCAAAAAGCCAAACGAAGTGACTCTTGGAGATGACGATCTCAAAAATACATGACTTATGCAGGCGCTATGCCGCTATGCTCATGTTGCCTTTCGAAACACGCGATACCCTGGAAGGGTTCTTCAAATCTGCATTCTTGCGGGCAAAAGGATTGTTCTTGCACGTCAAATCCCTACATGCCTGCTGGAATCTCCATTCCTACTGGAATACCCATCAAGTTTACCCACTTAAGTTTACCATCAAACCCCGATTTTTTTGTAACCCAAACTTTGCAGGCAAAAGACTATGACAGACTTCCCAAATTCGGAGTCAACAATCCCAAATGTTCTTGGTTGAATCCACCTTGTGGCCAATGGGGAACCACGTGGCCATGCCAAATCCCATGCCAAATCCCATCAAACTCACCGATAGCTGTCCATTTCTTGACCTGAAAAAAAAACCTGGTTCAGCTTTAAAACATATCAACATATCAACAAAAACATCTAGTAAAACCACATCTTTATCCCCATATTTTTCCATATGTTTCCCATCAGAAAACCAACCATATCAACCATCTCAACCATCGGCCCTGCGCCGGCGCATAACGGCGCCTGGTTTCCGCTTGATGGGCGGCAGTCGCTCGCTGTCCAGCGACGCTGAGGAGGCGCTGCTCTTCATCCGGACATGACCGGACGACCGGACGGTCCCCGGACCCCGAGGCTGCGGGAGATGGGTGGATGAAAGGTGGTGTGGGTCATGTGGGTATGGGTCAATACCTATAGATACATTACTATAGTGGGATGAACATCCATTTTAACCCAGCTATGACTTGGGGTGAACAAAAGGTACCAGGGTTTTGACACACTGCCATGTGGATGAAAG
Organism: Cladocopium goreaui; assembly: GCA_947184155.2. Classification (NCBI taxonomy): domain Eukaryota; class Dinophyceae; order Suessiales; family Symbiodiniaceae; genus Cladocopium; species Cladocopium goreaui. The sequence continues at coordinate 94,271 of CAMXCT020000061.1, read as the reverse complement.
GTGAAAAACATGTGCAAGTGAATGATTCGTTTTCTTGAAAAATATATATGGAATTGTTCATGGATTTTACATGATGTTACTACCCAACATGTTGATTTTGAACATCAGGATCTGGATTTTACATGCTATTTAAAGCAATGAAAAGTTGGATGTTCCATAACTTATAGAACCATCACCAGTCTTGAAATGCCAGGATGTAAATGGATTGATACTTGGAGGATACTTCGATATCATCCACCCTTCTGTGTGGGAAAAGTTTGGCAAAAAAATGGGCTGATCACCCTAGAACTGGAGAAGTATGGCTAGAACATTTTATATTTGTCATGTCAATGCGAGTAAAGATATCGTTAATACCTATATAATATCTATAATTATCATATCTATATCATAAATAATCTATAAATAGTCTATAAATAATCTATAAATAATCTATAAATAATCTATAATAAGTGTAACTGCAACCCATCGTTAAGCGATGAGTTAATTAGATCGGTTTCATGTCCACGGATTGACGGTGAAATTGTTGGTTGCAATGCCATCATCAATCGGGTCCCTATCGGTGGCAGGTGCCTACCATATATAAGGCCTATGTAAGGGCTATGTAAGTGAATATCACCACAAAATATGGCCAGAAATATGGCACAGTACCTCCATTTTAGGATCCTGGAATTCCCATTGAAACATTGTGATCATAGTGGCATCAGCAAGCACCGTCCGAGCACAGCATCCGTCCTTTTCTCTGCCTGAAGCAGTCAGGATTTGGCAGGCCTCCAAGAGTGAGGTGTACGCATGGCTGTGATCCCTCTGTTTCGTCAGGCACTGAAGCGTCCCTTTTTTGCTGGACGTTGCCGGCAACTGAAGGCCAACAATGCCTTGCAACTCTCGGTGGCTTATGGGATGTGGCATGGGATACCTGGCATGTCGCCATGAAGAGAGACCCTTCAGCCTGGGCGCCCTGGTGGCGGCCGAGGTGCCGCCACGGAAAAAGGAGGGGATCACGATGGATCACGACAAGTCCACGGCCGATGTTCGTTGCCGTTTGGCAATGCACGTGGAACATCGTGGAACTATGGTACCTGGGGTCACCTGGGGTCCCTTGGATGGCACAAGGGGCCTAACTGTTCTGCCTGAGTCCAGCTGAGTATCTCTGAAAATGAGGTACCCCTCAATCGACTGGTTCGTCATCGCTTAGCCTAGGGAAATGGCAATGTTGGGGGGTATACCCCACTTAAGACACAGCCATGCGAGTAACAAGAACGTTCTCCAAAGAGCAACACTCATCGGTGTTCAAGTTGATCTTCTGCTGTTATTGGAGAAGGTCAGATGGACAGAATACCCATTCAACATGGCTAACCTTACATATAGAGAAACCACCAAATAATCCAAAAATAGAAAAAGATCACTATTTCAGATTCACTATGATATATTGAGATAATTGCAAAAGGGAGTCACCTTTTCTATATATCCTTTTCTAGCATATATTTCCCCGATGTTTACATATCTGTTCTATCAAAACTGCGAAATCCAGTGATTTCGGCTCTTCACAGAGGTGCTACCCAGGCAACCATCGATGGCACGAGTTGGCCACTGTTTTCATGGCCGATTTAAAAAAATCTGGCGACCGACTCACATTTGGGGAACCCTGCATTAGCTGGTCCACCTGGTCAGAAAAGATAATGACATGCCTGTTTTGACAGATCCAGGTGAATTTGGTAAAGGATCAAATTCAAAATCACCCCAAGTTTCCGTTGTCCACTGAAGTAGGACCGTAGGATGATTGAAAAAAGCAGGGCACCAAGGAACTGAAGTCAACTGCGCGAAAGAATTCTTGCAAATCAATTGTTTCGCACAACATCTCGTCTGACCGTTTAACAATATGTATATATATATATATAGCTACCCCACAAAAATTGGAAAAGTTCAGCTCTACTTTACATGTAAACAACAAATGTCTATCACAATTGTTGCTTGGATCCCTAGTTCCCAGGTTCTCCGCGCCTAGCCGCGTCACCTAGCCGCAGAACGCACATGGGTTGTGTCCAAAACTCTGAATCCATGTTGAAGCCCAAAAAAAACCGGCTGAATGAAATCCTGTAGCTCAAAACAATGATCTTCACCAACGATTTGTTGGATTTTTCCAAGATGTTCCCTTCAATATTGCATCAAACCATGGCATATCTCTTTCACTGAAAATGACCATAAGATATCATAAAATATCATATCCCGTTCACTGAAAATGACCATAAGATATCAAAAGATACCATAGGCGCCCAGTTGCCCAAACCTTCACCAGGGTCTTCAGCCCCAATTTTGGGGAAGATCTTGAGGCCGCAGAACCCATCGTTTCCATCGTTTCCACGCCTCGCCGGTCCGCAGAGAGACTAGGATCCCGTGGTCCTGGCGGAGAGCTGAGAGATATATAGAACTCCAATGGGATAAAATGAGATAAATCTCTAAAATCAATAGGGACCATAGAGATAACATCTATTTATATCTATTTATGAATTTATGAAGGTGTTTTTTTTGGTGATTTACCTGCAAAAACAAGTTCTTCTTCCAACTTGCCGGCTGAACTGCGGTTCGTGCAATCCCACAAGTCCCACTGTCCCAATTCCGAAGAACTCGGATGATGATCTGCACATGTTGCTTCAACAAAATGGTGATCATACTGATATCAGATGATCAGCTGCCAATTTCATCATATTTTCCCCATCATTTTCCATAAATCCAACTAATTGTATGTATAAATCACCTTGTTCTTCAGATCTTTCTGTTTTTCTCAGGAAATCCCAGGTATTTCCCATTCGACCCCAGCAATCTCCAGCTCCTTGGTCCAACAGGTCCGACAAATGAAAGCTCATCAGCCTGCACTTTGCTGGCGTTTCGCCAGCACGGACCTGAAATTCCCACCGAACGCACCATGGAAAATCAGATGGAAACAACTTTTCAACTGCATTATGTTTAGCCCCTGGTCAACATTTACATAGCGAACTGGAAAATGGATGAACATTTGGCCCATAAAATGTCCGTTGATTGACCCATTCAAAATGGTGGATCTTTCCAGTTCGCTATGTAAACGTTTACCAGAGGGCTGGGGTCCAGTGGACTGATAGGCAGTCCTCTACCGGAAAGCATGGAAACTTAATCCATATGTACTGTTAATATACTGTTAATAATGGTTAATATATGGTTATTATATGGTTAATGATGATTAATAATAATCTGGTTGGTGGTTGACCTACTGCTCTGAAAAATATTAGTCAAATGGGATTATTGTTCCCAATATATGGAATAAAAAGAAAATGTTCCAAACCACCAACCAGAATATGTTCATCTGAAAATTCAAGAAAATCTATGGCCGAGAGCAATCGTTCATGTGGTTCATGGCATTGATTGAGAATGAAACTGAAAATCTATGAACTAGCACAACAATGGGAAACGAAGCAAATTTTGAAGACATGCTGTTGAATGATTAATAGATCCATCACAGCGCACATTGATTCCCCACATGTGCAGCGTCCATCTGACAGAACGCCCCCTTCTACAGCTCAAAAAATTGGGGTGTAGCCGCTTAGTACACAACATTACACAACTACCATCCGATGTAAACTAACATAACTATGGACGAAATTGGCCAATTTGTTCGATGATTAGCCGAATCAAAAACTGCTGAAAGGGCCATTCCCATTTATATCCCTTCTTTTTGGTTGGTTAAATCATGTTAACATCCCATTCATTCACCATCAAATCCCATCAAATCCCATCAAATCCCATCAAATCCCATCAAATCCCATTAAATCCCATTAAATCCCATTAAATCCCTTTAAATCCCTTTAAACCATCTAATCCTACTTGTTTTTCTCCTCCCATTCTACAATCCCAATCCAAATCCTTGCCGCCCCACCCGCTGCCAGACTGCCAGGCGACAGAAGTGGGACCAGCTGCGCTGCTGCTCTGACAGCTGGCGGCTCCGACCCCCTTGATTTGCCTCCTCCCTTGGCAGAACGAAGGTGTCAGTCCAGTTGTCGAGGTTGAAATTCATCTTCTCCTAAGCTGGAAGATCCTGGGAAAATTGTGTTCGGATTATCCATGGAAATATTCCATGTCATTAAGAAAAAAGAGATCCATAGATGGGACATGTCTCACTTAAGGGATTGTTCATGCGATTTTTGATGGGACAATGGGAAGAACTGGATGGGCTATGATGGGATCTCATGAAAATTCAAGGGAACTTCAGCGTGGGATAATGTCTCAACTGGGATAAGAATTCGATGAACTTCAGCACCCTTCAAAAGTCGGGATGGCTGCGGATGGTTCTGAAAGAATTATGATGAATTATGTCACCCCGTGCATTCATCATCATATTGTATATATATATGTATATATATATGTGTGTATATATATATAATACTGGTAGGTGCCATACATTTTCTAAGGCCCGTTTCGTTGGGATAAAAACGACGAACCAAGCTGCCAAGAACATCGCTGCATATCTGCTGGCAACTCGTTGGGTGTGCCAGGACATCGTCAAAGCATTGCCTCGTTTTCGTTTGGAAAACGTCGCTAAATAAAACAGGACCCAGCAACGTTGTCATGTGCAATAACCTTGGCCCTGCCAAATAGATTGATGGGATTTGTTTGTATATTCTTGTACATTATGTGTATATATATATATATATATCTATCTATCTATCTCTATCTATTTATATTTATGTGTGTGTACTAAACATGTTTTTTGTGCACCCATCTTCTTTAGGATTGGTTGAAATGGCCTATGACAAGTTTATTAGCAAGAATAGGAAACACATCATTGGCTGGGATAGTGACACGTGCAAATTGTGTGTATCCGCCGCAGTTGATACTGTCAACCCTGGATCAACAACATCCAATTTATGAATATAGATCACTTTTTCGGAACTTTCAAACACATCAACTGCGACGAAAATCCCGGTCAAACAAAAGGATGTGTAGCTACCCTGCAAAAACAGATTGTTTTTTCACTTTTTTTTTGGTTTTCCGCCGGATGGGCAACAAGATCCACCAAAGCGATCCCCAATTGTAACCTCCCACATAACACCATCCCAATGGCCCATCCCATGGTTTTTCCATTGTTTTTCCATGGTTTTTCTATAGTTTTTCCATTGGAAAACCCCATCCTTCCCATGTCGTTCTTCCGCCGCCGCGACACAAAAGGCGCTGGCGTCCAAGGACGCCACGCGGCTCACGTCCGTAGAGACCAAATCACCCAGGTAGTGCCAGGGCGTCCAGAGCACTACCTCCCATGGAGAGAAAATTGTAATAGCCATTGAAATAATGAGTTTTCCCATTAAAAATAATGAGTTTTCCCATTGAAATAATGAATTTTCCCATGAAAAATTTGGTGATTTTCCATTGGAATATGGGGAATAGCCTCTGGTAAACTATCAAGCCACTGGATTCTATGATGGTTAAACCACCATTATTCGGAAAAAACTATGATAAGCTATGCTAAACAACAATCATACTAATGTGGGTGGCTAATAGTGATTAATGGTGACTAATGGTGATTAGTGGTGACTCATAGTGATTAAATGATGATGACTAATTCGGATTATATATACCCTCTGGTAAACTAACAGTTTGCTATGGAAAATCCCTATTTTGAATGGGTAAATCCACTATTTCTATGGCAATTTTCAATAGCTATGTTAGTTTACCAGAGGGTAATAATTCCTACTAATGTGGGTAAAACAGCCATAAACCATCCCATTTTTGATGGTTTACACCACCCATTAAAAAGTTATGGTGCTTTGGGGGATGGTTTATCATTGTTTTAACCACATTATGACTAATAGTATTACTATGAGTACTGTTACTATTATTAGGTTCTTCAAGGGTAATAGTAATCATCAGTAATATAAGTACTAATAGTTTCACTAAAACAGTACTCATATTTCTCATATTTCTCATATTACGTACTGCTACTTGTATTATTACTACTGTTATTGCAATGATTAGCAAAAGAGATATTACTATAAATTATTATTGATTATTCTTCATTACCAACTACTCTTTCTATGTTTGTTTTAATTGTTGTTTAGCTATACATTACCAATAGTAATGACATTTTAAAAATGATAATAAAACTAGTGATTTAATTAAATTGTGATGCTACCAAGGCAACAGCATTTTAAAACAATACGTGTATATATATATATATTAAAATATATATACATATATATATATATCACAAAAACATGTAACTGGCACAGGAGTAATAACAATAAAAACCCACCCCTTGTGATCTCTCAATCGCACCTCAGCCACCCAGGAGTCGCCCACCACCATGTCATCCCCGATGGTGTCAGTTTCCTCGTTGCAGTAACTCAAGGCGCCACTCAGTTTCCTGGGAAGCTAAGCGCGGTTAACCGATTAACCGTTGCAAAATTGTGGAAATATAAAATGGTGGTTGAACAAAAAACATGCTGAAGAATGCTGGTTTTAAGCATCAAAAATGATGGACCATTGCGGTTTCACCATCAAGAACTGGATTGAACCATGGAAAAAATCATGGAGAATGGCGGCTTAACCGTCAACAATGTTAAAAAGATGGAAAGTGGTGACTGCGCATGGGAAAACATTGGAAAAGTGGGAAATTTGTGGCCAAAGGGAAGGGGACGAAGGCTAGTTGAGCAAGGAGGGCTGTGTATTGAGAGAATATGTGGCGCGACCTTTTGAATGTCATTTTCTTAATTGAAATAAGCTACCATTCGATGTTGCTGGCATGCTAACAGCGTATCATGATATTCTAGCTCGCATGCACCATAATCATTCCACAACCCTCCCCCTGACATCCTAGCATACCAGCGTCAAAATTGCGCTCCTAGTACTCTACTTGCCAAAAACAAAGTGCCCCCAACCGAACGCGCTTCGGCTGAGCCACTTTGCAATCATCTGATTGAACCTCTTTTCCTCGGCCTCTCCTTCCTTGTTCCTGTCCGTGACATTATACATATGTATGTCTATAATGAATATATCTAAGCATCTCTATAATACATGTGTATGTATATATAAGTGTGTGTGTATATATAAGTGTGTGTATATATAAATATGGGTATGTAAACATATATATATATGTGTGTGTATGTATGTTAGTATGTATGTATGTATGCATGCATGTATGTATGCATGTATGTATGTATACGAATATGTATGTATGTATGTATGTATAATTATATGTATATTTATGATTTATTCATTTATCTAGTTGTTTTTTGTTTACATACATATGGAAGTGTAAATATATGTATGTATATATATATATGCTTTTTTATGTGTTATAATAAATTATACTACAGTAAATAATATTCCATTATATTTTATTATTGTATTTTAAATCAGTATGTATATATAAAATAATATTACATTATTCTACTTAATTCTAAATTATATTATTTGAAATTAAATAACCTATACATGATACTATTATATTATGTTTTATTATGTTACGTTATATGATGTTATGTTTTACTATATCGCATTTTATGTTATATAATAATTTATTGTATTGTATTAAATTACATTATATATATCATACATTTACGTATGTATATACTGTATATGTATGTATCCACTATACCAAAAACCAAGTCTTAGAATCTGGTAGCTTAGGTGCATACATCCATCGAGCAAGAAATCATTGGGAATCTTAAGATGCGCATCTTCGCTTCCTCGCCAAGACAGGGCCATGTTTTCATGCAGACATCTTGGGGAAGTGGAATGCAAGACTCCAAGTAGCTGTTCTCTCATTGCATTACATTACATTACATTGCATTACAGTACATTACATTACATTACAGTACATTACATTACATTACAGTACATTACATTACGTTACAATATATAACGCTACGTTACATTACATTACATCAGAGTCAGATTAGTCTACGTTACATTAGGTTAGGTTACATTACATTGCAGTAGTTTAGATTCCATTACATTAGGTTACATGAGATTAGATGAGCCTGCGTTACATTACACAATATTGTATTGCATTATATTGCATTACATTCACAACACTCACGGCCCACGGTGAATATATATATATATATAAATATATATATAAATATATATATGTGTGTGTGCGCGTGGGCATGCAAACGCCTGCTCACAGATGAAACCCAGTGGATCCCAGCGGGATGGAGGCAGCGGGGTTTGAGCCCGAAGGGGCGGGGGGTCACAGTTCGACATGATGCCGAACAGGGGCCCCAAAACAAGTTCAACATGGAAAATCATGGCAGCTGCGTCCAGTCTGCCCCCAATTCATTGATAAAGCAAATCCAACTCCAGCTAGAAAGCTATATAGCAATGATCATTTCCATGAATCCATCCTTGAAGTTCTCGGCGATGTAGGGTAGGAGAGATTCATCGATTCTATCAATGGCCATGATTGCCGAGGAAGCCGCCAGTGTCCCCCAAGGTATGCAGGTAATTCTGGCTGGTGAGATGGCCTGGTTGTTGCCAAAGGAAATCTTCCAAGTGTCGAGGATTTGATTGTGATTGTATCTGGTGAACTTCTCAAGGTTGCCAGAGTACCGCTGGCAAATCTGGACGTGGTCCGTGAGGAGTCATTCATCAATGGTGTAGCCTGAATTGATGAAGTCAGGTGTGTCCTTGTAGGTGCCTGGTAGTTGACAAGGTTGTCTGGCTGGGTGCGGAATTGGTAGCCAGGCATCGTTTCTGGGGCCGAGGTGGCAGAAGAGGATGAAGCACAGAGTCAGTCATAGTCTGGTTCATTGCCTTTCCATGGGAGGAGCTTTGCGGATTCCATATGGTAGTAGCTGACGGAGTCTTCTTCACAAAGTTCAAGATGGTGGATGTACTTGTCAAAACTGGGGGATTTTGGGCACTCAAAGGATGAGGATTGAATAGTCTGGTGGAAATTCTTCCGATTCTTGATGAAATGGAAGTGGAATTGGCAGCATAGTGAGCCATTTCGTTTCCCAAGAAGTTGATCACACTGGGGGCCATAAGGGAGCACTCCAAGGCACCAGCAAAGACAGGCATGGAGATCTGTGAAGTCCAAGTATGTAGATGGTAGTTGAGAATTGTCACCAGTGATGCATTGGGTGTAGGTAAACAGGATGCAACTGCAGGTAGAGCACGTAGTCAATGATGCAGTTCTGGAGGAGTTCCCCTGTCGATTGGATGACTGTGATGACTGGAATTGGAGGAGTTCTGGTTGTAGTTCTGGGTGTAGGCAGTGGTTGGTCTGGAACGTCTCTTACCTGATCTGAAATATCCTGAAGAGGAGCCTGGATCATGACTGCTGCCTCTTCTGGAACCATAGTTTGGTTGATCTGGCGATCTATCTGAAAATGTTCCCTTATTAGGTTTTGATTGGAGGCGTTTCTTTTTTTAAGAAATTCCTTCGTAACCTTTATTTTCAACATGTCCTTTGCCTTTGGATTTTGCATTCTTGCCATAGGAGCCTGAGTCGATCTGGTTGTTGAGCATGAGCTGCCCCGTGATCTTGGAGAGGCCTGAAGCTCCATGTAGAGGTAGCTGAGGATGAGCTGAAAGTAGGTTGGCCAAGGTCTGTGACATGCCCATGAACAAAATAGGATAGGGGAATGTCATGGATGGTGCCTTTGCGTTTGAGATGTCAAAAGCTGTGTCATAGGAGAATCTGAATGCAGTTGTTCTGTCAATTGCTGCCCTAGAAAGGGCTTGGATCATCTGATTGGGCTTGTCCATGTTGGAGCTGAATATGTCTTGCCAGTTCTCTTGTACTTCCTGGAGGTACCGAAAAATGACAAAAATGACACAAACTTATCTTCTGGGAACCCGAAGGTCAAAGATATAGGAGACTTGTGCAAGTAGCGAGGTGGAGGCTGAATGCTTGTGTGGCCAAATCTGCCATGTATTAATGTCTGACTGTAGATGGCCCTGGGGGCCTTTCTCATCGTCTGGCAGGAGTTGCTTGAATAGCCAACAAGGTGTAGAAGGCTAGTCTGTCACTGGTGGAGACATCTGGTTCAAATTTGAACGTACTTCTGCTTGTTGGTAATCTATTCGAGCTTGTTCTGCTCGATGAAGTGGTGGAAGGTTGACTTGTGGTTCTCTGTGAGGAATTCCAGCCGAAGAATGCTGGAGCTGGCATCAATGACATGGTTGGTCATGGTTGGTCATGGAGGAAATGAAATCAAATGGAATCTTCCAATTTCACAAAAGTAGCTGGTGTTCCAATCAAGGTTACTCGTGGTGAAGCACATGGAGGGCAGACCTTTGAGGAGAAGGGATTTGTTGCCCAATCTTGCTTCCATGCTATCGATAGTATCAATCTGGATTTGAGTGTATGACTGCTCGAGGATGGTACTGGAGCAATTTTATTTTTGCAAGCCTGCATGATGATGATGATGATGTGGGCGACGAAGGTAGCCACCACATTTTTGAGGTTCCCCATCCACAGTCGAAATACCATGGGCGCGTCGACCTCGCACTGATGAATCTCCGTAAGTGGTCCCATTTCGTGAGGGCTGGGTGAAACACATATGAAACAGGAAAGGTTGGTAGCACCATTCAGTGGAACCCTATGCTAGTAGGTCATAGACACTTCGAGCAAAATGTAAAACTTCATAACCAGGAACATGACCTGGGAAGGATCCGAACACACACAAGAAAGAAAGCAACCGAAAAGAACAAAGAAGGGAGTGAGAGCAAATAAAAAAGGTTTACGTATAGCTTGCCCTGAGTAGTCGCCAACACTTGGGGAACGCGTTGAGGGGGAACGGTCGTGTGTTATCCCTACGGCACGGCAGAAACCTGACACTTGCCCAATAAGCAAGTGTCGACCTTGGGGGTTCCACTTGGGAGGTCCGCCCACCTGTTCTGCGTTGTGCCGATAGGGGGTTACGACTAAGTCTTACATCACCTAAAAACAAAAGTGGGTAGCATCTGAGATTGTTTCCTTTTTATTTTTTATTTTTTTTGGTTTGAGTTGTTTGGTCTGCGCATCCTGCCTTGGCTATCGGCGGCGGCCGCCGGGATTTAACCCTCCTGGCTGTCTCGGTCTCGTTTCCCTTTGCCACCTTTGCCGTTACCTTTGGCTCCACCTGGTTTTCCTTTGCCTTGACCTTTTCCTTTGCCTTTGGCTCGCTGTTTGGGGCCACGGTCGGGGTAAACTTGTAGTTTAGAGTCCCCCTCGCTTGCGAATTTGCTGTAGATATACAGGGACCAGTTGAGTGTGGTGCGGATGGCTTCATGTGCAAGGCGGGACGGTTCCCCCGGGGTGAGCCTGACTGAATAGGCACTGTTTCCAGCTTTGGAGCACCATTCGATGAGGGGGCATAAGTTGAGCCCATCAAAAACCAACTTGCGTTGTACAGCGGTGGGCCATTTCCTCCTGTTGTTGCCATGGGTTTGGGATGCTTGTTGGAGCGCGCCTTCATCATGTTGGCGTTCAAGGACCTCCCTGATTTCACGGGTGAGTGTTTGACCGACCACATCACGTATGTCACTTTTGGATACTTCGCCTGTTTCCACCTTGGCGAACATTTCTTCAAGTCCTTTACACGCCTCCACACGTATAAACCGATAACTTTGATCCAACTCAAGGCGCAACTCAACGTTGTCCAACCGATCGTTGTGCCGTGTGAGCTGGTTTTCTGCTTGGGTGAGGCGACGATCGAGATCGTCCAATTTTCGTTTTCTGCCCGTGTCAGAGTTGGCTGGGTTTCTGGGAACACGAGCCATGAGGACAACACCAGGAGGGTGAAACACAGAATCACTACTTTGATGTTCATGATGGCTGCGGGGGAAGGGCGAGGTGATGACAAAAGCCATATCGAAAGTGACACTGGACTAGCATTCAGCATCCCTATCTGCCTGTCCGGCGTTTGGGTAATGTTGTGATGAGTCCATCTCGTAGAGCTTCCTGCGAATGAGTATATCTTTCATGGTTTTTACGGGACTGTACACTTTCCAAGATTTTGGCACAATATTGACATGTACGGTTTGCCGGGTCAGGCCCCCTACAATCAGGCTGGTGTTGTGGGAGGTCACAGGATCGAAATTGTGTGTTACACGAGTCGCACATCAAAAGGGGCCATCGTCCAGCCCGTGGGCCGGGGTTGGCAGCGGCAGGACGACGCATGCGAGGTGCACGCTTTGGGGCAGGGGGGGGTGGGTCAGTACCCATTGGTCCGGGGGGTCGTTGGATCCAGGTTTGCGCATGAGGGGAGATGCGGCCAGCCGCCCCTCGGGCTGCTAATCTGTCAGCTGCTTCATTTCCATATATGTCCGTATGTGCACGTACATGTTGGAAATCCAGTGTGAAGTGTCGACGAACTGCATCAACTAAGGTGGCGACAGTATCAACAAGTTCCACATTGTCCTTGGATTTATTCAGACGTGTAACTGCCCCATATGCATATGTGGAATCGTAATATATAGTGGCCTGGCGGGGGTGGTTTGGCGGTAACAGCGTATGAACCTGTAGAAGGTACCGACAAGCTTCCCCGATGGCACTAACTTCACCAGTGTTATTGGACTTCACCCTAGCACCTAACCAAATTGGATCATAAGGTGCTACATTAACCGGACCATACAGGGCCGCTCTCCAAGCAGTGTCCATGCCAGGATTGTGTTGGTCAAATACTGCCACTCCCCACCCCGCATTGAGAGGTGCTTCATCTGAACCACTGCTTCCCCCCGATCCATCCGTGTAGATGTGAAACCATGTAGGAAGGGGTGCAAAGAGGGTCTTGTCTGGGCCACACACTCTCGCCTCACTGTCAATACAACTAAAACGATCTAAAAGCTTTGTGGCTGGGCATGTGTGGCTCTTGTAGGTCCCAACCCGGCGAAAGGTTTGCATACACTTGACACAGTGGAAGGACTGCACTGTACTTAAGTTGGGGTCACAAATAGAATGTTCTGCCTCATAATGGAAGGCCAGCTGATTATGTTTGGTAAACACTGTCTGACAAACCGGGCAGGTGAGGCGACCATCATCCCTAGCGCGTCGTCTGTTTTGACGGGGACGTTGTCCGTAGGTCCTTGGGTCCACCCTTCTAACATCTCCCCCACGCCTACGCTCCCCCAATTCATTATCACTATCCTCATAATTACGTTCACCGTGCTCTAGGTGCGGTTGCGCCCAGTCGGGGATGGGTACTCCTATGCGCCATGCATCAAGTTCGCGTTCCCTCTCTTTGGATACTTGTTCTTTAGGGTACGCAGCCATAACAAGATTGTGCCATTTGGTCCGATCTTGCGCTAAGCGGTACCAATCGATTTCGGATATGTTGGCTTGTCGGATACATGCGTTCAACCATTGAGCCTGTTTGTATGGACAATGTTGTTTGGCCCCAGCATCGGTAATCCATCCAAAGAGTAATTGTTTCTGCGGGGCATCAACTGACATTCGTGCAACATGCCCTAGCCACAGCAAAGATGCACGTCGTGCAGAAACCATAAACGGTTCCCATTGAACCATTCTGCATAGTACTGCGTTACTGAGTCCTTGCCGTCGAAGTGTGTATGTACGCATATTGAAGGCACGTCGCACCGCTAAATTGATGACTGATTGCAACCTGTGAATTTGACTTGCCTGCCATGCACGTGTACGCACAAAAGTGAAGAGCACACCTTTGACTATAGCTTTCAAAACGCCAATCCGAACCGACAACTTGAGATCTCTTCTACGGGCATGTACCTGGCGACCTCTAGACCATGCAGACGCAACCTGTTCGACCCGTTGTACCCCTTGACGCACTGCGCGATCTGTGTCAGCTGTGTGGCCGGCGCGTTCCGCTAGTATGGCACCGACATGTTTGACTGTGGATGCTTCACCTGGACCTTGTACATCATATGGTGCGTGTGCCGTGTCACAGACCCTCAATCCTTCTGTTTTGTGCTCGTTAACCCGACCTGCGAAATGTGAAACTGTATTCACGAAAAGGGGTTCGGCATGCCTGATTTCTTCCGCATCCCCGATAATTGCAGTATCGTCTGCATACGCAAAATCCCCAATGCGACTCATTTTAATATTCCTACCTTCTTCATTTCTGTCCCCGCGTCTCTTAGCGATGCGACCATCAACTTTATATGTAATGCTGATACCTGGTTGGCACTCATGCGCAGTAGCGACACGTAAACGACGTACACGGTACACTTCCATTAGCGAGTCATGGAACAAGTTGAACATGATAGGGGAAGACGGACATCCCTCCCGGAGCCCCGGGTCGGGTACAAAACTGGTAGAAACAAAACCTTGAAAACGAATTTTGGTGTGAGTCCCATTATGGATTGCCTGTAACACCTTTCGAAAAAGTGGGGGACATCCCTTGAGCTCCAAGATTTTCCAAAGCGCGTGTCGAGGCACCTTGGGATACGCTTTCTCTAAATCGAAGAATTTGAACATTATGGTGTGTGGGTGAACCGATTGGGCTGCTTCCTCCAACAACCTACGGGTAACCTGGTGTACATCGTCCACTCCTGATCCGGCTTTGAAACCAAACTGACACGAGTTCAACCATGGTTGACTCCATCGCTGGAGGCGTGCTGCACAAATTCTAGCTACCAACTTGCTACCAACCGACAACAAGGTGATACCACGCCAATTGTGTTTATTAGACCTTGGTTGTTTGCGTTTCCAAAGGGGCACAGTAATGCCGACCTTCCATTCAGTAGGCCAACTTTCTGCTTCCTTCCCAGGTGGTGCGGTGGTAGCCGACTGCCAACATTCCTGTACAATACGGTACACCTCCTTACGGAGTTGGGGGCCCCCAAACTTGATGTATTCCGCTAGCATGGTGTCTTCGCCGCCTGCTTTGCCTAAACGCATTTCTTTAATGGCCCGAAGAAACTCTTCCCATGAAGGGGGGTCATCCAAACTGGTATCGATTGGGCGTTGACTAATGTCAGGCCAAATACTATCATCAACCTCACCTATTCCTTGCTGAATGGCTTGAAAGTGGTCTTTCCAAGCTTCGACCTCTGCCGGACTACCTGCATGGGCCTGGCCTCCATCTCTGGACCCTTTACCTACTGCTGAGATGAGCTCCTTGACAAGTTGAAAAATATTTGTGGCGGCCGGGGTGTCCAGAGTCCGATTGGCCTCTTCCGCCTTCTGGGACAACCATTCGGTTTCCCACGTTCGAATTTGTTGTAATTTGACCCGCCGGGCTGTGTTGAGTTGTCTACGACATTGTTGCATGCGTTGTGGATCTCCTGTGTGCCTAGCCTGTCTATCAGCCTCTTGTGCTTGGCGAATGGCTTGATCAAGTTGCTTAATGACATTTCCATGGTAGCGCAACCAGGGGGCCCCCTTATGTAACTTAAGAATACCACACACTTCCAATGCTACCCCACGACATATTTGGCATATGGTTTCCCAATGCGGTTGATCCATGAGGCTCTGCAATCTGGTTTCAACTTTGTCCATCCATTCCCGTCTTAACGCAGTTGCTTCCGGGGTAGTGCCCCGCATACGAGCGATGTCCGGGGTTTGGGTTCGGGCTTCAAAAGACATCGAGGGACACCATTGCTTGCCAATTTTGAGGATCAATTCGACCGGGTTGTGATCTGTATATGGGGACCACGGGAATTCCACATTGGGCCCTTCCACTAAAAATCGACACTGCTGCAAATGCCAAACATCACTGCCTTTAACAAACACATGGTCTAATTCGTGGTGGGAGAGAAATCGTGGATGTACCCAGGAAACGCGGTTACGACATTGAAACCTGCTTGCCACATCGCGAAAACCCTGTCTGGAGCACCAATCTCGCCGTTCTTGACCCGGTGTAGTAATCTTTGGGGCCGAAAACCGTCCCATCACATCCCATCCACCAATAGAATGATCGACATTGTTACCCATTTCTGCGTTAAAGTCTCCCATAATAACAGTTAGACTAGTGGCAGGGGTGAACTCCAACACAAGGTCTAAATCGTTTCTCAAGGTATTCCGTTCCTCTTTGCCTGACGAACTCGTAGGGGCATAAACACCGACCACAAACAGCCCTCGACGCCAACCAACACGGGGAAAAGAAAGAGCTGCAATGCGATAAGATTTCTGATAGACTACAGCTCCACCCGACTGCCACCAATTCCACCATACCTCTGACATGAGAAATCCCACTTTCTGTCTAACCACTAGGTACCATGTACTACCACGACAACGATACGTTCGTACCCCGTCCTCTCGGAAAGACAGATCAGTCAGAGTGACCAACCCCCAACGCTGAACAACCATACGCGATAAAAAACATTGGATTTTCAATTCTTGATTGATATATCCAGAAACTGCACCCAGCCCACGCGTATTCCAGGTGGCCAATCTCCATTGCCGTTGCCATGCGCGCTGCTCTTTAGTTCGTTGATGAAAACGGGCCCGAATATGTCTGGTGCGTTGCTGTTTAGCTGCTGCGACCTTTTTACGGACCCGAACCACCTTTCGACCTAGTGACCGAACCGCATGTTTGTGCGGCCGTTGCCTTAGTGCACGTTGACATTTCCACAGGGCAGTGAGAGTTTTGAGTTTTTCCCGTCGATACAACATACCGGCAGTGCGTACGGTCACACAAGAGGAGAATGGAGAGCAAAGAAAACCCGAACCCGACACGGATCCCCCGCCCTAGGACAATGTACCAACCTTTCCACGTGCGTACACTAGATCCGCCCTCGAACACACCAAATTGTACCAGTGCCGGTACCTTTGGGTCTGAAACCACCTAGGGAAAACCGAGTAAGAAAACCCGAGGTAATTAACCGCCGACCACACGGTTAACACCCGTTCCGATCTAGCCCGTACGCCCCAGGGAGAGTTCCACCGTACAGAACAGCGAAACCCAACCGCCCCAAGGTTTGGGCCAGACGGCGTGATGGATCAATTCCGCTCCTGCCTATACCTAAAACAAGACCCTAAAAATTACCACAGCATCAACGTCACAAGAGACTCCCGACTCAAAAAACGTCGGGGAGGGATTAGCATACACTCGTGCTCCCTGTGTCTTAATAATCCGCAGACCGCGTCGCGCATCGCTTTGTTCATTCACTGCATTCAACTATCACATGTCATGAAGTGAGAAACCGCACTCAGTGCCAGTACCGTGTGATTTGCCCAACCAAGTATCAAAATGAGGCTCTGAAATGCGGCCGAGTGTAAGTGCCCGCGGCTCGCCCACGTGGAGGTTGCGATCCATCAATTGGTCGGGGGAAATGTGGCCTAATGGTGCTGCAGCATGGCATCTTTGATTTGAGCTTCTTGAACTTCTAGTGTTGGAGGTTCAATGAGGTGAGTATCTGTGAAAGGTCGCTGCTTGGTGAGGTTACCCTGCTCCGGGTCAAAGTGCAATGTATCTGGTGTAGTGGAGTTGAGATGAGTTGAGGCTTGCTTGCCGAGATGATCGAAGTTCCTGTTGGAGTCCAAAGTCAAGATCAGAGATCTCGAAGTCCTTTGCAGCAATGGAGCCAAGGAATTCATCCCAAGCTGGTTCAGTACGAGCCTTCGTCTTCGGGATTGTCGATGTCGTCGAATGTGTCCCAACTCTTCTGGTGATAGCTCATTGGATGTAGATGGCATGGATGGAGCAGGCTCTTGCCCAGGTGGAGTTTCTTGTGAGTCTGACTGCTTCATTTCCATGGCTCAAATGATGGTATAAAAATTGCTTTGTAGAAAGAACATGTCAGCGAGACAAAGTGAAAGTGGGCACTTTGTCCATGTCAACATGTGGCAACTTGAAAAATGGTCAAGGTGGGGAGGTCAACGGTTCAATCAGGGGCTGGCAGGAAATCAACCGCTGAAATTTCTGATGCTGTAGCAAAGCTAAAGCTTGTGCCAAATGCCTCGCCACCGGCATAGCTTGAAGAAATTGCATTGGACCCACAGAAATGAGAGACCAACACCCCATCTCACGAAAATCTGGGGCGCTGTGGGTACCACAATGGTTCTGCACCATCAGAATCATTTGCAAATGGACAAACAACGATGGATTTTCCCTTGCCAGCTTTGATGCATGGAAAATGGTTCAGAAAATGGCATGTTTCTAGATGATTTACCTATTAAATGGTGATTTACCCAGCTATCAATGGTGATTTACCCATGAAAAATGCTCATTTACCTATTAAATGGTGATTTACCCAGCTATAAATGGTGATTTACCCATGAAAAATGCTCATTTACCTATTAAATGGTGATTTACCCAGCTATAAATGGTGATTTACCCATGAAAAATGCTGATTTACCTATTAAATGGTGATTTACCCAGTTCACAGACTCTTCAATTACTGGAGGCCAGAAAAAGCGCTTCTCGACATCGGCATCCTTCATGGGACATGGAACATCCCATCCCGCCCCGTGATATGTCCCAATGATGAACAAATCCAATGTGCGAAACCCTGGCTGCCATGAACCTACCATGAATGGGGATGGTTTAATAGCACCCATTGATGATGATTTTGGGGGTGGTTTATCATTGGGTTTACCACATTAATTAACTATATATCTTATACTACAACAGGGCTTCTGGTGGTGTATCTAACCGTATCAAAGTTAAATCAGGAAATGACATTGCGGTTTTGACTCAACAATGGAGGATATCTACTCACCAATTAATCATGAATCATCATGAATCTGAATCACGTTCCCCGCTTTTATCTTATCAGCGCGTCTTCTGGCTGCGCCGGACTCCTACGGGTAGACTTTCCGTTGCGAGCGAGCATCAGGAATGCGAAATTGGCAGGATTGCCAGCCAGGAAAATGACATCCGCCGCGGCCACGATGTAATTCTTCACGGCATCTTGAGAAACGCGGTGCAAGACGTGAATCACCTGGTTACAAGGTCGACGTCGACACGTGAAAAACGTTGAGAAATCCCATGGTTGGAAATTCCAGAGGATTCCATAAAAATGCACACAACACGCAAAGTAAAGGTGTAGGTGAATTGCTGCATTGCTTTGCTTATTTTGCTTGAGGATGGGTACTCATCCAAGTGAGCATTGAATGACGATGTCTTGAAGCCATCCCAAAAACACAATTCGCAGCACCTGCCGGTCCGCAGTTTCCAGCAACTCGGCTACAACCTGCAGAAAAATCACTTCAGCTTCCAGCCCAGTGAAACTCTTTAGTTTATCTATTCAGATCTGAAGCGCCGCAACATGCGCAACTTTTCACAACGACATCAACGGGCGCATCTGGGGACCGTTGATGTAGCCGCGCCTGCAGTTTGCAGAGGTCTGTCTGAAAGCGCGCAAACTGCCTGAGGTCCAGGACAATGCCAACAATACATCCATCTCACAGAGAGAGTCTCGGAGAGAAATCCCAAAAATCCGTCCAAAAATTGTTTGGCACTATTGTTTGCTATAGATATCTATAGATCTCTCTCCATCACCATCTCCACTCCTATATCCACAGATATCTATAGATGACCTTTGATATTTTTTGTACAGATGGTTGTGGCGGTCTCAAAATCGCTGGTTGCGGACAGTTTTTTGTCCAAGCAGCAGCTCCCCCTGCAATTGTGGAGATAACATCTCCAACAAAGGCACATCCATGTCCGCTGACCTGTGCAGGGCTAACATGTCTAATGGATTCTAATGGTATTTCATGTCCATAACAAACACCGGAAAAACATCTATTTGATGGTAAATTTGATGGTAAAACCATGGTAAAACCTGTAGGGTTTTCCCTTTCGATCCAGTGATGCTTGTTTTCATCATCCCACAGCATCCCATCAGCGTAGTTTGACTGTCTCCGGAAGCACCCATCCACACGACCAACGTAAATCAATAAATTCATATAGAATCATTGGTTACCATCGGCTGGCTGTTTTATCTCAATGATTTTTATGGACTTTCATGACTTTCATGGGTTTTATGGTGGATTTACCCTCTGGTAAACGTTTACAGTTTGCGAACTGGAACATGGCCATAGAAATAGTTGATTTACCCATAAAAAATGATGTTCCATATAGTTTTTGGTAGGTTTACCAGAGGATATCTCAATGAATGTGGCAGCTTGTTTCAACACGCCAAGCCAACCACGCCAAAGCTACTGCTTTGGACCAGGAAGGCTGGCTCTGGCCCAACTTGGGCTTAGTGGTTTGAAGACAACTTTTAAATACATAGACTTGCTGGTGCTTAGTAGGGAATGGATGGGACTGGGGGAATGGGATGATTATTACTAGTGATTATGGATCATTCCCTCATTCCCGGCTAAGCACCTCATTGATTAATTACTTTATCCACTTACTTCTTTAAGGACAGATTCCATGGCCATCAACTGAATCAAGTTGCTGTATGTTAACACTGCTTGCCCTCAAAACATGTAAAATTGTAGCCCACATCAGAACTCACTTCCCGATATTTCCCAATTCACCTTGCCATTTCCAAAGAATTCCCGGTTCAAACATGGCGCAACGACATGCACGACACTCGCGGATCGAACCACTGACATCACGACGACATCCCCAGGTGTTCGCCTGGCTTCCTGTCGCAAGGTGTATTGGTACTGCAGGAACTGCGTGATTTTTTGCCCGAGCTCAGCCGGGATCTTATTCTGCGTCATGTAGGCGCGCAACAAGCGGAACTCGGTGTTTTCATCTTCCTCGACAGGAAACAGGGAACCTGGCTGGCGTTAACTTAAAATAACCTAAATGCTTTGAAGGGTTGACTTATGTAAATGGTTTCGTTGGGTTTTTCATGGTTTTTCTATATGGTGCACAATTTTGTGTATCGGAAAGACGACATAATGGCACCCATAGCTGCCATGTGTTCAATGGTGGTGTCCTAAATTGCGGGATCCCCAAGTCACCATGGTTGTTTCAATACCATATACCCTCTGGTAATTTGACGGTTTGCGAACTGGAACATGACCATAGAAAGTTCGTTGATTTACCCATTATAGATGGTAATTTTCCATAGCAAACTGTTAGTTTACCAGAGGGTAGTTTGGTCGTCAGCATGGTTGTTTCAATACAATACTGCTTGGTGGTTTTAACCATCTTGAAAAATATATAAAAATATGAGTCAGTTGGGATTCTTCCTATATGGAAAGTCATAAAAGCCATGTTCCAGTCACCACCAACCAGCTTTGGTCGTTCACTGGATGATTTGGGGCCCAAATCGTCGTCCTTGATCTTGCTGAGCCCAGCCATGAGATTGCTGACCGTGCTGATGAGGGTTGATGAGGTGATCAATGAGCGGAAAGCAATGACGATACCTGGCGATGAAACACCAGTTCTGGTTGGTGGGGGCTACCTACCCCTCTGATAAATGATGGAGTTCGTCAGCTGGGATGATGACATTCCCAATATATGGAAAAATAAAAAATGTTCCAAACCACCAATCAGGAGTTGATGATCACTTGTTTCTGATCAGTTTCGCCTAAATTAAATGGCAATTCTACACCTTCAAATTTCAATTCTGTAAAATCAAGAGGCAATTGTAAGGTTGTCTGGTTTCAATTCAGCAGTGATATCCCAATTACATCCCAAATATACGCAAAAAAAATTACCCCATGTGTTCAACATGTCTCAACCCTATCCAAAAGATTCCAAAAGAATATGAAAGGCACTTTTGCGGATCATTGTCCCAATATAAGCATGTCTTGACAACCAGCCAGAAAGTGGTACGAGTACGGCACAACCGCAATCCAACCAGCTGCACCAGCGGCATGGGAGTTGAGCTACGCCATTTTCCGGCAAAGCCATATTCTGCATGCAGCGCAGACCCCAAAAAAAACAGCCAAGTGGTGCTTAATATGTTCTATCAACCAAGACCTGAGCGCAT
>CAMXCT020000061.1:0-67500 GCA_947184155.2 Cladocopium goreaui | reverse complement strand
CCTGACTGAAGCAAATCTGGTCGTCGAACATCTCGAGCACCACACCTGCTGTCACGGGCGCCCACGAAGGGACGAGAACGAGAACCCAAAAAGAGTGGTGACCATCAGAAATATCTGTGGCAATCCCAACCAAACATGGAGATAGATAGATAGATAGATAGATAGATATAGATATAGATATAGATATAGATATAGATATAGATAGATGATGTAGATTTGATTAGCCAAGGTATGATAGATTATCCCACCATGTCGTCCCTTCCGGTCGTCCCTTCCGAGGTGGGCGAAATTGTCGGTGGATCCCTAACCCCAGAATTCCTGGGACATTTCTAAAATTCCTGGGATATCAATGGGAGATGCACCAAAAAAGACACTCTTTTTGGTTACAGCATAAGTTGTGCCCTTCAAATCCCCCTTTTTTCTGAATCACATGTTTTCCCTGTTAAACTTCCATCTTAAGTATCATTGGTTTGGTTCAATCACCAGGAAAAATCACCATTCACCATGCTTTTGCAAGGCTCAATCACCATCAGATTCTTCCCATATTCGTTGCTTTAAACCCTCAATGGTCTTCCCACTTGACCCGTTTCGGGTTTCAGGTGACTCTGCGGGACGTCATAGGCGTTCAGCGGGATCACCAGCAAGTCCTTGGGAAAATTGCTGGGAAAATGCTGAACTCAATGATTTTATAAAATGCCGGAAAATGATCTGGTAAACCTGGAAAAAGCGAACTGGAAAATCACAATTTTTAAATGGGTAAATCAACTATAGATCTTTATTTTCAATAGCTATATAATGCTATATATGTTAGTCATTACCGGAGGGTAGTAGTCATCATGGGTTTTTTGATGGAGGCTTCGATGGTGAGTCAAGGTCGGCCGGATGGTGATGATCTTCAAAGGACCCACGAAGATTCAAGGTTTGTGGAGGTTTCAATGGTGATCTAAATGGGACAATACTGGGAGATGGGTGGATCTAGATGGGATAATAATGTGAAATTAATGGACATACCGATATACCAGATAAATAGTGGCTCCGTGGTGGTTTTATAGGGATAAATAATGGGACAATAATCGGACGTGTGTGGTTTCATAGAGATAATAAGACGGTGTATGCTCTTTCTACCCTCTAGCAATCAACATGACACTTGGAAATTCTCTATAAATGGAGTTGTTCATGCGAGAGGCCCATGTACATGTTGGATTCTCCATTGCCACATTTACACCCAAGGGCATTGTGGCACCGGAGATAGAAAAGTTGGACACCTGGAAAAGATGGTGATGTCCATCTTGGAAACGATGGCTTAATCAAGAATACTATTGAACAATCTTCAAACCCATGTCATAATGATGATAGTTGGGTTTAAGAGTATGTGGGTTTTTTTGCGTTTTGAGTCTGTTCTCTTGAAAAATCTCAAAACAATGTCGGATTCCATGTCTCTTACTCTCCGTACCCTACAGACGGAACCGGACCAAAGAACATCAAAGAACCGGTGAAAATCTGCTGCTCTATCCAGTCAATAAATCCTTACAAGGTAGAATGTTTATGCCAACAGAAATCTCGGATTGTTGGTTTAGTGGACGGCCTGTGACCAAAAGACTCAGAGGACCAAAGGATGTGGTGGCGTGGACCAAAGAAACAAAATGGTGATGGTAAAACGACAACCCAGGGACCATTCGGGAGTAAACCCGCCCTCCTGAGAATTCCACCCAAAAAATGGCGAAAAATTGTCGTTTTTGAAGCTGGGTTTTAGATCACCATTTGGCAAAGACGAAGCATTGCACCTGGCCTCGGAGCTACCCTCTGGTAAACTAACATAACTATAGAAAATCACAATTTTCAATGGGAAAATCCACTATTTCTATGGTCATTTTCAATAGCTATTTTGACATAACCAGAGGCTACCTGGAAACCTCCATCATCTCCACCCCATCACTGCCATGGGTCATAGAGGACACAGGCGGCCATGGACAAGTTCCAGCCCGTTCGGAAGCTGCCCCCGGGATGCAACACATAGCTCCTCTCGGGGAGCTCCTCCGTTTCGTGACTGATGGCCGGCCTCGAGATCCCAAAAGAAACGCCAAAAATCGGACGAAAAACAAAGAATCACAATGCATAATTATGTATAGACAATGGTATATATATATGTAGGTGTGTGTGTGTGATACATAGAATATAGATACATGACAATTTAATCATATAATTAATTAGTCATGCATATAATATATATATATATACAGTACTGGTATGTAATGATTAGTAATGATATAATCATATACCGTATAACACGCATATCACACATGAGGAAAAGCCACTGAACAAATTCCATATCAGCGCCACCATTGACCAACAAGGTGCTGTTTGGTGGACCTTGGAGTGATCGATAACTCCTTGGTCCTTCCTGCGCGGAAAAAAAAACGGTCGACAAGGTCCGGTGTGAAATCACCGCACCACAAAAGAAGGGTACCCTCTGGTAAACTAACATAGCTATGGAAAATCACTATTTTCAATGGGTAAATCCACTATAAATTGCCATGTTCAATAGCTATGTTAGTTTACCAGAGGGTAGAAAAACAAAATCCTACTAGAATAGTGATGTCTTCCTTTTCTATCTTTTCGTCGGTGCTATACAAATATATAAAGATATTACATATGCACATGGAAGTAGAAGTGATAGACTTAGCGGATTTCCCAGCTGGAAACATCTGGAAACCCAGACTCTGGAACTTGCTCCGAAACCGAAACGGCACATCCCTGACTTTGGCCAAAAAACAAAGCAAAAACAATGGACGTTGTGTAGCAAAATGAAATTCGTGACGCTTTACAGGAAAAACTCTTCCCTTTCTTGGTGGAGGGGGGCCAACAAAAAAACAACATACATTAGCGCCAACTTTCAAGGAAAAGCCATGTGTTTTTTCGGAAAACCGCTCCTCGCGTCCATTTTGGCACAGCCTTTGTATTTGTATGAGAATCCGCCCAGCACCTGGGATTCAGCAACAGTCATCAACCCATCTTGGCTTCAAACAGCCCGGGCAAAACTATCAAGTTACAACACCATCATGTTGCGTCATCGTTTTTTCAGAAGTCACCCAGGCATCTTGATATATCATTATTACATCATTATTCATGTGGGAAAGCCAATGCCATGAAGCTACAATACGAATGATACCTTCTGGTAAACTAACGTAACTAACATAACTATTGAAAATCACCATTTTTCATGGGAAAATTCACGAACTAAATGGATCTAAATGGTGATGTTCCATAGATATGTTAAATCACCAGAGGGTAAACATGGTGATTTTAGCGCGTGGGGGATGGTGAAACCATGGCGGCCCTTGGGACCACCCCAGTCGATGCCAGGCCGCTGGTAAGGAGTTAGCTCCATGGCCGTAATGGAGGCTTCAGGGTCGCGGGGCAAACCTGACATCGCACTATCCCGCAATGTCCAGGGCTTTTTGAAACCGGGCAACTGAAAAAATAAATTTAAGGGATAAGATGGGATAAGTTGCCATCCAAATACCGTGAAAATCTTCAAATGTCACCAACAAGTTGACTCCGAGGATGTTTTTGTTTAAACCAAAGATGGTGGTTTCACATCAGTCTTCCGTTTTCTCTGAAGATCAGCTCTTTTAGCAAGTGCATTGTTTGTGAGACTTGCTGTACTGTGGATGGAAGAAATCCTGCACCAGTTGATAACTATGATAACTATTGTAGTGGGATAGACATGGATAGACCATCTACAGTATTGCGCCATTATGCCTGGAAGATCATGCTCCAGAGCCCGGAGCAAAATCTGCGGTGAATTCTTGGTGCTGTGGATCCCATGGCTGAAAAGGGAAATCACAAGATGATCACAGCCTGCCCAGAACACCGGTGCTTTGTCGGCGTGTTCGAGTTTTTGGAACACGTTTCGTTAAAGGGGTGGTAATTCCATGAAATGATCCAACCATCCACCTCTGAACCAAGAAAATTGCCCGTGATTTTGAGGGTACCCCCTGGATCTTAGGAGAGTGGGTGCTCCTTCCAAGCCTCTCCGAAACTAAAATCAGCTGCCCAACCCTTGTGAACCTTGCAGACTGCGCAGTGTCTGGAGAGATTTGTCTCTCCTGCCAGGCTTCCGTATGGATCATGAGCCCCGAGCGGTCGTCCATCAACTAATGCTTGGGTTACAAGTGAGTTCGCTCCATGTCGCATGTCATGTCTATCTGGCAATATCTATATCTATATATATATATACTATATATATATATATGATATATATGATGAGACGTGATCCGGAGAGAGGTCTGCAGAGTTGGTTTCGACCATCGAAACCCGAAACCCGAAACCCGAAACCGACTGTTAAAGTTGGTTTCGAACTGCGAAACCCGAAACCCGAAACCCGAAACCGTCTCTGAAGACTTACCTTCCCCATCTTCCCCAGGGCCGACCGAAACCCGAAACCCGAAACCCGAAACCCGAAACCCGAAACCCGAAACCGACTGTGAAGACTTACCTTCCCCAGGACCGATCGAAACCCGAAACCGACAGCGAAAGTTGGTTTCAATCGACGAAACCCGAAACCCGAGACCCGAAACCCGAAACCGACTCGAATCCGACTTTTGGGTGGCTCTCCGGATCGGAACTCTATATGATTGTCACATGTAAATGGAACGGTCCAAAATGGTCCAAAGATAGCCTCTGGCAATTAAACATGGCAATGGAACAGCCCTTGCTCGACGTTTTGCCCCTTTGGATGCTAAAAACCAGGGGATTTCCCAGCGATGTTTGGCTCCAGGTGCCACCATCCTGGTGTACCATACAGGACCCACCACTTATGGGGCTTGGTCTGCCCATGTGAAGGTCACTCTTGTTTATTTGCACCATGCATCAGCTAAGAGATCCATGCATGAAGATTCGTGTTGGTAGAAAGAACATGAAATCACTGTGTCACTCGCAATTCTCACCCTTCTTCTCTAACTTCTGTTTAAGTAAAATCCCGCTTTCCCTTAGTATCATCAAATTCTCGGCCAAAATTCTTTGTCAACTTGTCAACCAGACAAGTGAGCTTAGTCATTTCAGGGAGCCATACTACGGCTTACCCTCTGGTAATTTAACATAACTATGGAAAGATCCACCATTTTCAATGGGAAAATCCACTATTTCTATGGCCATTTTCAATAGCTATTTTGACATAACCAGAGGGTAACCTTCCCATTTTTCCATCCCCCGCGCCTATCTCGGATGGTCTCTTTACGCGACTCGCGGCGTTTGGGCGGCGCCAAGCCACCTCCCACAGCGGTCGCCGCTTCGGTGGGGCGGGGGCTCCTGGAGAAACGGACGAGCTGACCGGGGCCTGGGGCCCTCATGGGCCCTCATTGGTGGTTTGATCTACCAAAAATGTGGAGAAAATGCGAAGAAAAACGATGATTTGTATGATTTGTAATGTGTTTGTATGATGATTTGTTCAATCGTATGCCGAAAGGCATTTTCATGTGCTCTTCTGAACTGCCACTTCGGAAAAGATGTTTCATTAGAAACTGGATTAAAAGACTGGATCATTGGATACAGTTGCCCTGAAAAAGATGGGGGATGAAGTCCGGTAAGACATCCTGGACTGAATGGCGATGGTTATTCCATAACCAGGCGAAATTCTGTGCTTTATCACCCTTGGAATCCCTTGGACCATGATTCCTCTGTCAAATCCCCATTGATTCCATTGGTGAAACCATGTGAAACCGCAATTCTAAAAGTCACGTGTCATTGCTTTTCATCCACCTAAATCCCATTTCTTCAGCTTTGCTGCCTTGAAAAACCACCATTTTTGGGCATCAAATGATGGTTGGAGCACATGTTGAAACGCCATCATTTTGGTGAAACGCCAGCAAGCTGGGGCGTTTTAGTCCTGGGTGCTACAGACTGTATAGACGGGATAGAAGTCATGGAACGTTCCCTTTGCACCGGTAGCGGCCTGGGTGGTGAACGAAAGATGGCAAAGGTATATGGTTATGATTCATGGTGGAAAAGAATCATCATCACTTCAAATGATCATTCTATACATGTTGATGATATACCTGGAGAAATGAGAATAGTTCATCAAGCTGAGATGAGAATAGGTCACCAGGCACCAATTGAGAATATTAATTCTATATATGTATATATGTGTATTTAATCTTCTACAGCCGCATAATTTTCGATCTTTGTGGATTTTCGGGTGCGGGCCTAAAAATCACTTTTGGGCTAAGAGTGATGGATTCAATGACACAGTTTTGGTGTCAAAAAGTTGGTCTTTCGCGTCTTTTCTGCGTCATTTTGTGTCATATTTTTGGTCCTTCCAAATGTGACTGACAGAGGGCAAATTCAGTAATTGTTCGATTTTTGGTCGCTCACTACTTTTCAGTCCAGACCAAAAAAAATGCAGCTTTTGGAAGTCCAGGTATATATGGGTAAATTAATTCACTAACCTGAAATAAGGCTATTTTTTGGATAGTTACCCCAATCCTAATCATCCAGTGACATTGCAGTGATGTGGTTATAATTTGACCCCGAAGAAAGGCCCACCCCCACACGGTTTTTTGGATCCTGTCAGGTCCAATGGGAAATGAAACATCCATACTGTGGATGGTTGCGAAATCCTGCACCACCAATTTGGGATGGTTGAAACCCTATGAATGGGATAAACCATCAACGGGTGCAGGATTTCCACTGTAGGAGTCCATAGGAGGGTAAAAAGATGTCTGGAAATGTCACCCCCAAATTTTCACCCAGCACTGCCAGCACCAGATCCACCATGATCCACCGACACTTTCACTGGCTGTTTCACCCAGCTTCTCACTGGCTTTGTCGCTGGCTTTCTCGGGAACTCGGTCACCTTTGAGTCGTGAAATGTCGGCCACATAGCCTCGGCAGCGGCACTGAAGGCACTGCCGGCAAGGGCACCTCAAATCATCAGTTTCGGGACATTTCAGGACCCGGAAATCATGTCCCGATGTCAAGTGGCAATTGGCCAACTGCTTGTGGAGTTCCCAAAAATCTCCTGCCGTCGCCGCCGTTTTCTGGACCTCTATAGACGGCCCATCGTCCATGACCTCCCCTGCAATGCCACGGCACGACTTTTGTCTACCGATGGATCTCATGCAGCTGCGGAGAAACAGGCCGTAAGGCTTGTAAAACTCAAGACTAGGGAATCTTACCTTGCACCTGATCTCTGATATTCCTAGCAATGGAGAAATCGCCCGCTTTTCAGTTGATCATCCGATTCACCTAAAAACGAATAGTCAAAATTGTGGAAGGTCCGAAAAATCTCCATAGATCTCCATAGTATATGGAAACCGGGGACCGACAAGTCACCATAGGCTTCAATACTAAAATGGCAATCCATGACTCGGACGATTTACCATTTCAGGAAACCTCATATATGGATCTTCCATTGATAATTTTTTACTATAATCCCATATATAATTATATATATATATTATATTATCATATGACATGCCATAAATAATTACCCGCGAAATTGTTATACACATCCTATTAAAATACCATAAAATCATCATTGAATTGAATCACCATGAAAATCACCCAATTTCACCAACTTCCAGCGATCTTCTCGCGACGCGACTTTTTGCTCAGCTTCTCGAGCAGCGTTAGGAGAACAACGAGCTGGCGGCGGAGGGCGGCCCAGGGCGAAGACCAGTTTGGAGTGGTTTCTTCCATATCGTTGGATTTTTCAATGGGAAACCGTGGTTATTTTAAACGCTTAAACATGTTTCACATCAATAAAATCACCAACAGATACAGACCTCAAGTTTCCATTGCATGGAAAAATCCAGGCGTTTAAGGTAATGAGGCGTTTCATAGAAAAACGCGGCGATTTGAAGTTATAAAATGAAAACAAGGCATAACAAGGCGATCTTTGGAGAAACATGGAGAAACAGGTTGTGGTCATCGTGATTGCCCCATAAGGAAACCATCAATCCATAATAGCGGTTCAGTCCTTGGTTGCAAGCCGTGCTGCTTAATTGGTAAATTCAAACAAACAGAATGGGCGTGAGAGCGATTGAACTCATTTTCCTTCAAACATGGTCAAAAATGCATCGTGTTTGACAGTTTTTGCGCGCGTTTGCGAGATTTTTGCGGGCGTTGTGCGGGTAATTTGGGTCGCAGGATTTTGCTAAACATATGCTCTCAATCCCACATTGTCAAAATGTGTCAAAAATGATGGTCCATGCATGCACCATGCACCCAAACATATCAAATAATTAATACTGGTCCTCCTAGAAAGCACATAGGTGCAGCGGTAAGGAAAGGGAAAGTGAACAGAAATGGCTGAGGTGTGGGTGAAACACTGTGAATTACATATTTCATATTCAGTGCCTCCTTACATCCTCTTACAACATGATTTTCAGGCATTTGAGTCGTTTTTTGGGTTCAATCCAAAAAACAAAACAGTAATTTTGATCATAAACTCATAAACCTTAAATCACTGGAATTAGCTGCATCGGAGTCCCGAGGGATATATAGAATTTAGCATTTCAGAATCAGATAGAATCTACCCTCTGGTAAACTAACATCATAACTATTGAAAATTGACATTTATAGTTGATTTACCCATCAAAAATGGTGATGTTCCATAGTTTTTTGTATGTTTACCAGAGGGTAGAATGAATCTAGAATCAGATCTGTTTAAAGACACCACACAGTGTATGTCACCGACCCCGGTGTCATAGCGCCTCTGCGCCGCTCTGCGGCAGAGCTCTTCAAAGAGCTCTGGGGAAGCGGAGCCGCCAGCCTCGAAACCATGGAACAACCAGTTGATCTTATATGGATAAAGTAAAAGTGCCACACAATGGAACAACCAGCTGTTATATTTCTAAAAATCTTGCCAAACAATTGGAGAAAATTCGGGTTTACGAGTTGATTTTATATGGAATGATATAGAATGACAGGAGATCATGGGTTTATGACACAACTCTACCGTGTTTTCGTGCAGCTTCTGGATTGAAAACCACCCCTGAGATCTGATTTTTTGGGGGTGGACACCTCATCTCCGACAAAACTGGGGACAGAACCAACAACGTAGATCTACCTCCAAATGATGTGGCACTAGTAGTCTTGTAAACATAGAATTGTGAGAATAGCAATTCCACTGGTACACATGCTGAACTCTGTTTTTGCGGGTGCTTGTTCACGTCTATCGATCTATCATGATCTATCCGTCAATCTCTTGTTAGGGTTTGTCTGAAAATAAGGTACCAAAAAAAACAATGGTCTAATAAACCATCATATTCCCCATCAATTAATGACCATTGGGGCGTATACCCCATTTCTGGACAAAACATGACAAAACACGACAAACCCATGTCCATTCTTCATTGCTTACATTCCCACGTTGAATAGTCAAACACAGTCAAACTACCATTGCTTACCATTCTTCATGATTAAATCCCAATCATTTTCAGATTCACCAGATGTTTGCTGGTTGAACCACCATGTGTCTATCATTTTTGCATGGTTAAATCCCAATTTTGGTTGGTTAAACCACCATGTGTTCATCATTTTTTCATGGTCAAAATCCAACTTTTCCATGGAAAAAAAGTGCCTCCACTGCATCCACCGCCGCCAGCAAGGCACGAGGTCCGGGATCACCTCCCGCACTGCCTGCGGGTGATGAATTTTAGAGTTTTACCATCTAAAATTTGGGTTTTCACCATGAAAAATCGGAGGTTGACCATCAAATATTGGGGGTTAACCCTGATAATCCATATGTTTGTTGTGGGTTTTAACCATTCAAATGTTAGTGGTGATATTTGGCTACTCAATGGATTGACTTTATGAGGGATGTTGTAGGGAACCATGGTTTTACCATCCAAAGATAGATTTCAAGGGAATACTTGGAGGGCTGGGTGAGTGTCATCCCAATCTTCCAGAGGCAAACCATCTGGTTCGCCGAGGGGCAGGGTGTGCCTTTCCTCAAGTAAAAGAGCCGACTTGAATTGAGCTTCATGATGGATCGAAAGCACCAACAAGGATATCACTATCGTTCTAGCTCCTTGGAGCTGTAGTCGTAGCCTCCAAATGAGAAGGGCCCTGAGCGCCCCGGCATTTTGCCAAGACCCACAAGGCCAAGTCCCAGGAATTCCGGGTGGCACACGCTCGTATGGCCTGGCGTGGCTGGGTTGGATTCCGGGTAGATCTACAGTAGACATCAGTAGACATCAGTAGACATCAGTAGACTCTGTAGACTCTGTAGACTCTGTAGACAGTAAACTCAGGGGTTTAACCCCTGCTTTTCCAAACCTACAAAATTTATCAAAATTGGTCACCACATTTAAGGTCTTCGACTGTTCCCCCACGTCAAGAAACCCGAAGACTCCCACTCGCCGCACTTGAGGCGCCCCGCAAGGGCAGAACTAATGGGATCCAGTGGAACACTGGACCTTTCCCTGCAGAATGGAAAGGCGTGCATTGGGAAAGATGTCTGGCAATGTCTAACATCTCAAGCTTGGGAGCCACTATCATTGTAAATTGATGCAAATGGCAAATATTTCAATACTCATTGGTTCGAATTGATTCGACGAAATCGAAAAACACATGACCTTCAACTGCTTTCTTTGGAGCAACTACGCGCAGCGAAGCTACTTGCAAGCGCCGAGACCTGTTGAACCCTTCATTGGATGTGCCTTTGCAACAAGAACACTTCCGAAACATTGCATTTCAGAAAGGGCTGATAAGCATAGGATATGGCGTTGCGAAACGCTGGGTGGGCAACCCCCAACAACTATCAACAATTGGGATGCGTGAGTATATGCATCAAATGCACACAAACACAAGAAATGGTGCCTGTTCACCAGGTGCCTGCCAAACACAAAACTGGACCTCTATATTAATATAAATTAATATAGTATGATACCATGTGTATATATATATATATATGCGTGTGTGTATGTATATGTATACGTATAATATATATATATATACATTGATACACGTGCGCATCTGTGCGTTTAACATGTTACACAACTTTTGTCCCAGATCTAGCGGACTTTCGTGCCCAGCGATGGGGAACCCCATTCACTTCATGTTCGACTTCCATGGCTCACTAAGGTGTCACTGAGGTGTCTGACATGTCTGCAAGGAGCTCAAGGGCAAGCTCCCAGTTCAACCCTTTCTCGCAAGCCAGGAGCAAGGTGCCTCACAGGGACTTGGATGGTTTGTCGCAGCCAAAAAACACGAACAGGGCCATGGCTATTGGACCCGCCCCGGAATCATATTTAATAGATTTTAATAGGGGTTGGTCTAAAGGAAAATCTATAGCAAAACGTTCGATATCTTGAGCAATGCGAACTGTCAAGAAACCAGGATTTTAAACCTTCGGGTGAGGAAATGCAACCAATGTTCACTGAGTTCCTACTGCAACCGTGGCCACCCAACCCGCGGTTCTGTTTGTTTTTTTTTACTCCGTGCCCCCGGGCCAAAGAGCAGCCCATCAGGTAGCAGGCGTTGGTCGCGCTGTTCGTTGGCAAAGGCTAGGGCCAATTGCCTCGACTGATACCCGTGGAGGGCTTACGCCAAAAGCAACCCCTTTATGCTCGGTAACTGCAAGACCCACCCTGTGCAATGAAGAACAACTTTATCTCATGCACTTTACATTTTGTTTACCCTCTGGTTATTTAACATAGCCATGGAAAATCATCATTTTTAATGGGAAAATCCACTATAAATGGGCCATTTTCAATAGCTATGTTTGTTTACCAAAGGGTAGCTCCTGGGTCAAAGTTCTGAATGTCCATCCTATCAAGAAATCCACGGGCCCACTGAGCTTCCACACCATTCACCGGCATGGCTGCAGACGCTGGCCACTCCCGTCACAGTCTGAAGATCTGGCAGCAGCTTCTGCTGCAGTAGGTCCTTGTCGGCGATTCAGTAGCCCCAGGGCCAGCCGATCCTAGCTGGTTAGCCAAGTCTAGCCAACCACCTTCATAAGAGTGAATCTTAACGATCTATTTATAGGAAAAACATTATTCAAAAAAACGCACACACACACACACATTTCAGTGGGCTGAATGCCCATGAATCTTTAATGAAGCTGCTTTTAGCACCGTGCAAAAGAGAGAGAGGGAGAGAGAGAGAGAGAGAGAGGTCACGCATAATGCCCAACAATTCTCCAGCGCTGTTTCACACCGGCAGTTCTAGTTCCGCTGCTCGAAATATTGTTCAACCCAGTTGGGGAAATCTACCACCCAGAACCACCCAGAACAACAAACAAAAGGAGCACAGCCTCTATTTCTTCTGCAACCCAGCTCCGCGTAAAATAAAATAATGACCCCAATAAAGAGTCAACATCACCAAAATATCAATCAAGGTCACCATGGTTCACTGAAGTTTCACCCCAGTTCCCAAGAAGAAAACAAGACTGGGGGGTATGAAAAAAATGGGAGGTGGGACCTCCAAAAAAAATCGGTCCCCTCCAACAAAACGAAAAAAAACACTGTGAAGTATGATGAGTATAGCTTACAACTGCAACAAAAATCAAACAACATCACCGTGGAGTATGATTTGAGCACAATCCCGGGGAAAATATAATATCCATCAAAATCATTATTAAAGTCTATGGATATGTTCAAACATCAATCGAAATCACCTTCGAAACTATAGTGCATAGATATATATACATATATAATTGTTATTATTATCATTATCATTATTATTACTATTACTATTTACTATCATTACTAATCACTATTATTGCTATTACCATCTGGTTATTTAACATAGCCATGGAAAATCACCATGTTTAATAGGTAAACCATCTCACATGTTTAATAGGTAAACCATCTATTTCTATGGGCCATCTATACCATGGCTATGTTAAATAACCAGAGGGTATAACTGGGGGTATAATCATGTATAATCCATATATTACTATTCCTATTCACTATCATTACTATTCCTATTAGTTACATAATATATAATATATATTCACCATCGAGAAAAAAAAATATTATTATTGTTTTTATTATTACTATTCCTATTGACTATCATTACTATTACTATTATTGCTATTACCATCTGGTTATTTAACATAGCCATGGAAAATCACCATGTTTAATAGGTAAACCATCTATATATTTCTATGGGCCATGGCTTAACCATGGCTATAATATATGTATATATAATATATATAATATCATAACATATCAAACTCTTTGGCCCCCGGAGCGGCTCCCACCCGCCACAACGCCACATCGCCACGTCCTGCACCAATCCCAGGGCTTCTTCCCAACGCCGTGCTCCACTGCAGGCGTCCAGCGCGCGGCTGTAGCTCTGGAGATCCTGGCGCCATGAGAAAAGGATTGCCCTCTGGTGATGACTAACAGGGCTAGCCATGGTTAAGCCATGGCCCTTCTTGAAATAGATGGTTCACCGAACTTAATAGCATGGTGGATTCCAACTTTCGAACTGTTAGTCATAACCAGATGGTAAACATATGGCTAAAATAGATGGTTTATGGATGGTTATTCAATTATTAACCCTCAAATATTGGTGATCTTAATAGTTATTAACTCTAAAATATTGGTAAAACAATAGGTTTTGACCCATGGATGGTTATTCCCTCAAATACTGGTAAACTAATAGGTTTTGACATGTTTTGACCCATCCACATATGGTTCTTATATTGAATAATGGCTGGGGCCCCAGTTGGTTAGCTAAGGTGGTGAACATAGTTTCAATGTCTAGGGTTGGTTTATAAATAACGAACTTGTTCAAGGGGATTATAAACCAACGGACATCTTCCTGGAAGGAACATGGGGACACCTCCATCACTATACGTACGGTGGTGCCCCAATATAGGTAAGTTGGACATAACTCCGATAGCTGTTATAAACCAAACCTAACTGGGGGACACCACCTCTTAAGATTCAATAGACCCCCAAGCAATTCAGTGATTCATCGCTGTGTTTTGGGGTAACCCCCCTGTAATTAACCAACAGAGTTTGATAATCCAGGGTTGGCCTTACCTGGATAATTATGTGAAACCTATGATTCCTATGATGACCGGCCATGTCCATTGAAAGATGATGTTTGAAATGCAGATCTGGCTGAGTTACAATGTCATGGTTTGGGGATGTTTGAGATGGTGCAAATCGGATATGTTTGATGGTGAAGCGATCGTAACTAGAAAGTGATGGTCTCTCTGTCTGACAGGGTACGGCAGCTTTTTGCACCTTAAATTTTGGATCATTTCGATTTGGTTGAGGAAATGGCATGATTTGGTTTTCCACATGGTTTGATGGCAATTTTGAAGCATCCCTGTTGAGACAAACGGGCATCCGACTGGTGGTTTGAAAAAATCCATCCCAAGAATACCGTAGGAATCTCCAAGCTATGCCAGGTGCCGATTGCGTGATGTGACCGACTATACCCCCACCTTCAAACCAAAAATGGGCAATGAGTCACTAGTCACAGTATGTTCAAAACTGGAATTCCCAGGATTTTTTTAGCCCAAAAAAAAATCAGCCAATCACGGGGTCACCCCCACAGTCTGAGTGGCTGGAGGCACACGATCCTCTCCTCGGTCGGCTGGCAGTCCGCTCAGGTCCCAACAAAACTAGGACACTACTTGAGTTCATGTCACAACCTCCAGGACCCAAGTAAAACAAACCTTGATCCGCCTGTTAGAAGTTTCTGAAATCCATTCCTGCCAGTGAAATCCTCCAAAATGAAATTTTCCAGCATTTTGTGGTGCGAAAGCAGCCCCCATTTTCTGCGACTCTCCAAGGAACTCATGGTTTCCAGTAAATCGATGGCACGGGTCCAATCCCCCGGCGCGCCACCTCAGATCTCGCATTTTGATGAGGTACCCTCTTCTAAGCTAACATTGCTATGAAAATAGACCATTTATAGTTGATTGACATATTAAATATGTTGATTTCATTTGATTTCCATGGCTATGTTGGCTTACCGGAGGGCATACTGTAATATACAAACTAACATAGCTATGAAAATTCATGGGTTGGTCAAAAAATGATATCATGGTGGATTTTCCATATCTGTAGTGGCTTACTGGAGGCTATATCCCCAATTTGGTGATGTATATGTATATGTATATTAATTAAATCATGGTATACCAGTATATGGATCAATGCGCTGGCACACTGGTGAAAACAGTATAAATATGCAACTTGTCCGTAATCATGCCATGAATATGTATAAATATGTTTGTCCTCTTATCCGTAACATTTGCATAGTAAATCATGCAAATCCTAAGTGTTGACCCATCGCCACATGCCATTGTCAAAACAGCACGCAATCATATGGATTCCGCATAAAATGTAGAAAGAGAGAGAGAGAGAGGCATGTGTATATAATTGTCTCTATATATATTTTTTTTTATGTGTGTGTGTATATAATGATATATATATATATATATACAGCTACGCAGAACATGGCCATGTAAATACACATGCACAAAATACGTGTAATACGTGTATATCATTATCTTGGCCATATATCTTCAAACAAATATAAACTTGATATATTGTCAGCCCCACTTCAGGCCCAATATCAAATACTTCAAACTCTCTACGCCCAGGTTGCTGGAAGATACCGCAGCCAGGGCCGTATTGAAGGACACCACATCTGGCCTCCATGCTAAACTGACAAGCGAAGCCTGTATTTCTACGGGAAATGCCGGAAAATCCATTGTTATCAAAGGAGGAAATAACGCAAAGTTTGGTGTAAAGCGAGAATTGTCGGTTTTTGAAGATAAATTGCTAGAGGGCGCACAATCTCAGGAGATGGGGGTGTTACCCCCCCATCTCGGGCTCCCCTTTTTTCTCCCACCCTATACCCTTTTTTTAAAACCTACCGCTTTTTAACCCTGCAAACCCTTTTTGGGTAACACTTTTTTTTGAACCTCCAGACCCTTTTCTCCTTGCAGGACAACAGCAGCATTGCAGCATCCCTCTATAGTATAGGACATACACTTAGAACACAAAGTGTTTTCCAATTTTTTTTTCATACACTTAGAACACCGTTTTGCTGCCGGAGAAATTCACCCCAACTGTTCTAAGTGAAGGCTTAGAACATGTTCTAAGTGAGCCACTTAGAACATCATCAGAAACGTGTTAGAACACATCTTATTTTTCTAACATGTGTTCTAAGTGTAGGCCCCTGCATGTAAATATATCATTTTGCAAAATATTAGGAAATATATATATATATATATGTGTGTATTTTATATAGTAAAGGATTCATACAGAAACCCTGCAACCCTGGTACATCTCTTGCACAAACTGCATACCTCTTCTTTTTGCGTGCTGATGGAACGGACATGCAAACACAGTCTTAGCCATGTTTTGGCCTTTGATCATATGAATTTAAATGGATCTGTGGATATTTCTGCATCATCTGGGTCTACACCATGTCGTTGCAAGTATCACTGGGACACAGTACGAAAGAAAACCAGAAAACTTATATATATATATATTAATATTTGTTTTCATATGATTCAAATCTGCAAAGAAGAAACACATCTGCATATGATAGACACATTGGGCGGTGTTCAAACTGCAGGTTCTCTTTGATTGGAAATTCAACCAAGTGTTCTAAGTGTATATCTACCCCTATGTGTTTGGGTTGTACTACAAGGGTGGCCCTACGCTTAGAACACCCTGCCCTTCTCCAGTGATGACATGTGGACCAATTCCCAAAAGATATTTCCAATTGGATAATTTTCGGTATAGCTCTATTTGAGATAATGTGAAATGACCTCCACATGTGGCCCAAATGATTATTTAATGGGATGGTTTATTTTTGGGATTATCATATTGATTATCTATGTATCCATTGACCCCCTGCCGAAGGTTGTACCAATCCTTTACATAATTGAAATTACGGACATACACTTAGAACACATAAATTACCCCAAAGTGGTCTAAGTACCTTTTAGAACATGTTCTAAGTGTATGTTTTTTTTAGGTGTTCTAAGTGTATACTTAGAACACATTCCGCTGCCGAAGTTTCCACCATGCGTTTTCCAAATGGTGTTCTAAGTGTATGTCCTGAACTATATATAGCCTCGTTTTACTTTCGCTCTTTTTTCCTCTTCCAGGAAGGTTATTCCCGTTCCGCCTTTTTCTCCACAATATCCCCCATGCCTCTGTGCACACGGTCAAAGCAAAATCTCCTGCGTTTTCTTTCGCGCCACCTCCCAAGCCAACTCTTTGCAGAAATTGCTTCCACGCGGCCATGACTTTGCCATCCGCCTGCTCACACTCCCGTGCCTCATTCGCCTGCCGCAACAGGCATGTAACACACTCCCTCACACTTATTCTGCGCCATGTGAGACTGCAGCAAAGCACGCAGGCACTTTTTGAATATTTTGAATGAAAGAGCATTTGCAGAACGCTGTTGACATAGCAGGTGTTCCCAATGTTCGTCAGCCCCACCGCGCAGACCTTGCCTGCTTTTGCCCCTTGGAGCGCCTTTTCACCGACTTGTCTTTGTGGCACTGACTGCCGGTTTGCGCTGCTGCTCCCACACAGCGTACCGGATACGGGTCCACCCAATACATCCCCGTAACTTGGCAAAAACGACAGGCTGCCGCAAGACTCGCACGTCGCGCAACCATGAGGCATAGGTGTGCTTGTAGGGCAACGACTCCTCCTCGACCGTGTTCACCACGCAGCGCCAGAAACTTTGGCAAGTTGATCTCGACACATTTTGCGATCGTTGCCCGACCATAGACTTTGTCGCCTTGGATGGGCCAAACTTTTCCCGCCTGTGCCAGTTCGACTGTAATCTTTTCAAGACCATGGCCCGCTCGCCCTCCACAGGGTTGTGGAGCTGCTCATCGGGTGGTGTGGCCGCGCAAGCACTGCCACTGGCTTTGTTTGGCTCCTTTTCTGCCGCGCCCTTTCGGCGGAGCCACTGCCTTCAAAACGCCCGAGCCAAGCAGCAATGCTGATCACCCACCATTGCGCTTGCAGCCAGCCTATTCGGATTGAAGCTTTGCTGGCCCTCTGGTTCCACCAAGGCCTGCTTGCCCCACCTCTGCTGGTTGGCACTTTTGGTTCTACTGGGGCCAACTGGGCCCGCGGACTATAAGGCTTTGCTTGCCCTCCGGTTCCACGAAAGCCTCATGGCCCCACCTTCTCGAGCCTTCCAAGTTGCCGGGTCATCTAGCTATTCGGGTTTCGCAGCTGCTGCTTGGCACTTTTGGTTCTACGCTAAGGCTTTGCTGAAGGCCTCCTTGCCCCACCTTCTCAAGCCTTCCAAGCTGCCGGGTCATCTAGCTACTCGAAGTTTCCGACCTGATGATTGGTACTTTTGGTTCTACTGGGGCCAAGTGGCTCCACTTAGAGGTTTCGGAATTGGCACTTTTGGTTCGAATGGGGCCGCATCACCTGCCAGCCACCGTCCCATGGCCCCACATCACCGAGCCAAACCGCCCGACCATTATTCGTACCAAATTGTTTTCCACAAACTTCTCTGGTACAAACCACGCTCGCCTCCCTAGGCTTGAAGAGCTACGCCAGCAAGATGCCGAAGTTGCTCGTTAGATCTTGGTGCTGGCCTCTTGCGATGAACATCCCTTTCCTCTTGCCGCCTCTTCTCGCACAAAGCGTGCGACAGAGTCATCGAACCCAACTGCGGGCAAGCACCTGCAGCCATGGCGCTGAAGTCAGCTG
This sequence comes from Cladocopium goreaui, assembly GCA_947184155.2. NCBI lineage: Eukaryota > Dinophyceae > Suessiales > Symbiodiniaceae > Cladocopium > Cladocopium goreaui. The sequence goes on along the minus strand of CAMXCT020000061.1, from coordinate 48,823 downwards.
CTTACAGGACAAGCCTCTGGCCTTCCACGGAATCTTCCTCTTCCGAATTTCTCCAAAAGATCCAAGAAGCCAGCTCTGGCATTGCTGCCCATGTTCTGCAGTGAGCTCGCGGCCGCAAACCATGGTAGCGGCTGGAAGAGGCAAATGTCACGGCAACAAACCTGCGTGAACCTCAGCAATACCAACCCTGTGTCACACAGGCTCACAATCCACTCCTTCAATGCCACCCATCATCACCCTCGCTTTCTTCACTGCAAACCACTTAACAAAATCAGCCAGTGGCCAAACCACTTCACAACCCCCTGCCCCACACCCTTCACAAAGTCTCGCAATATCCAACTCCTAGCTCTGACTGCTTCTTCTGCCCGCGCCTTGAGAGGTAAGTATTATCTCTTCTCGGGATCTTGTACCTGATTGTACCTGTACTTGCGATGACTCATATGTGCAAGCCCAATCCTTCCCACCCTGAGGCGGAGAGGGGTTGGAAAAGAGTGGTGAGGGGTGGAAAAAAAAGCGCAAGAGTGAAAAAAACAGACTGGGGGTCAAAAAAAAAGGTGCGGGGATTAAAACCAAAGGGTTCTGCGGGGTAAAAAAGAAAAGGTTGGGAGAAGGGTGAGAAAAAAGGGTTTGCATGGTTTTAAAAAAGCAGTAGGTAAAAAACAAACAAACAAAAACAAACAAACAAACAAACAAGCAAGCAAGCAAGCAAGCAAACAAACAAACAAACATGGGGGTTTAAAACTAGGGGGGCCCGAGATGCTACCAAGATAGAGTGTCTGCGAGGAGAGTTGGGGCAAGAACTTTTCAAAGTGCCTCCGGCAATCTCACATCACGACGGGAAAATACCTAGGACCTAGTACTTGGATGTTAGGAAGTATTTGTTTAATGACACACATAGAACCCGTGTTTGACTATAACCTGCAGTGCTATGGCGAAAATCCTCCACCATCCAGTCGACGTCTGGAAAACTCCTCAAGTATCCCCATCTTTGGGTGCAAATGTCTTCAGCATCTTCCTCTCTGAAGATATATCTACTTTAAATTCCAATTCTGATTGTCTTTTGGACAAAGTTCTGTACGGGAGTTTCCCCTTCATGGATCTTCATTGTTGAATCCTGGTTGAATCCGTTAGGTTAAATCCTCACAAATGTTGACACTTGACCTTAGTTACATTATGGCTAAGGTCCAACTTGCCAACTTGACATTGCTACTTCTTCTAATTTTAATGGATTGTTAAATATTAAATGTGTTAAATTCTGGCCATGGGTCAAAACCCAATGGTAGGCCTCTGACCCCGGGTCTGGTATCAGAGGTTCTAACTCATCCCGGATCGGTTAAATCACTAACAACAATTATATTGATGTGGTAGGCTAATTACTACATGATTGATTGTTAACATACTGTTAGGGAAGGCCTAACTACATCTAACTACTGTTATCTGCTATGGGATGGTGACAATGTGTTAACCTCCAGTAATTTAACATATGCTATGGAAAATGATCCATATATGGCTGATTTACCTGTTGAAAATTGTAATTTTCCAGTTCGCTTTTTGCAGGTTTACCAGAGGGTCACCTCTAAATGTCTTCATGGTTAGCCCCATCCCACCCCGAACTTTGGCACCTCAGCTTTGACACCAGCGACCCTTGACGCCACTGGGTGAGTAGTGACAACACCACAGTCCACTGCTCCCGGCAAGCAGCCAGCGCCAGGTTGAAGCCTGCCAAAGGGTGCTCAAAGACATTTGGAACTGCAAAAAAAACAACACCAAAATGCAGTCTCAGAAGGTGTTGCAGCTGTGATGTTGTTGGTTTTCGTACTGGTTGAAGCCGAAAAATATGGGTTACCCTCTGGTAACCTAATAGTTTGCCATGAAACATGGCCATGGAAATCATAGGTCATAGGTAAATCATCTACAAATGCGTTTTTTCTATGGCTATGTATGTTAAATCACATGAGGGTAAACAGGAAAACTGGAGGGTACCCCATGGTATTCCACTCACAACCTCAATTTGGTGGTCTAGGACTCCGGATTTGTTGGAGAGTCTCACGACCTGGTCACATCTTCCAGTGGGAGGTGCTACTTCCCGCCATCACTTGATCTCGTCGCTGGACTTTCCATATTTGCTAGTCATGGCAATGGACAATCCCCCAATGATTTCCTCCTTAAAAGCCTCCTTTCCAGCTGAGTTGCTGTAGAGATCCGGTTGCAGTCGGAAACGGCTGAGCAGCATCTCCAGTAGACGTAGGGCCACCTGCTACTGGGGACTGTTGGGAAGCCTTGGCATAAATCCTACCATGAATGGGGATAGTTTGTGAAATTGGCTTTGCCACATGAATGAAATCTACCTTCGAAGACGAAAGGACTTTTAGCCTGGCATTGCAGTGAGATGGCCAGTTTCAGGAGAATGCCAAGCTTAGTTTATCTCTCTCGTCTCTGGGCCTAGGATCAAAATCCGGATGTTCATAAAAAGGGGATGAGTTGTGTGTATATATATATATAATCATTGTGAAATGTCCACTACCTTGGTACCTTGATGTGACACTTGTGAACCATAGAACCTATGTTGGCATGTGAACACCTTCCGCTGTGTTCGCGTCTCGAGCACCTGCGGAGGGAAGAGGCTGTGGTGGGCATTGGATGCCCTGACTGGTGCTTTCGCCATTTGTTTCCGGGAAAACATTGGGCTGTGCTGCGGTTTGGAACGGGGTTCCTTCAATAGCATTTACCATTTGGTTTCTGGTGTTTGGAACACTATTTTCTTCTTGGTGCAATTGGGAATTGCAAACTGCTGCCAGTGGGAGAGGTCCAATCCTCTCACACTGGTAGCGGAGCTTTGTGCTCTAGCTTGCCAGTTTGGACTTGACAGTGTCCAAAGGCCAAAGAGTGGGATCCAGGGCAGGCAGTGATGCTACCTTCCATGTCAGCAGCCGTGGAAACACCCGTGCCTGATGAGCCCAATCCAACTCTTGCTCCACAACTGCCTTGGAATAGTATCCCTAAGTTCGTGCCTGGGACCACCAATGTGCAGGAGTATACTCAGAAGTTGAAATTCCTGGCGGCCATGTGGCCAGATGGTTACCTGAATCAGTTAGCCCCTCGTGCTGCCTTGCTTGTCGAAGGAACTGCATTCAGAAAAGTCGCCAGACTTGACCCAGCAAAGCTCAGAGTGAACGATACCTCAGGTGTTGCCTTGCTTGTCAGTGCCATTGGTGGATCTTGGGGTGCCACGGAACTGGAAGAAAGGTATGAATACTTCGAGAAAGCCTTGTATGGAACAGTACAGCGTCAGGATGAAAGTCATGACTCGTTTCTTGCAAGGATGGAATCCAATTTTGTTGAGCTCTTGAGCCGTGAGACTAAGCTTGAGGAGGTTCAGGCCTATGTCTTGCTTCGCCAGTCGCTGCTGAGCCCAGAAGACAAAAAGAAAATCTTGTTGGAACATGCAGGAGAGTTGAGATATGAACCGGTTGTGAAGTCATTTCGACTACTCGGCAGTAAGTTTTTCTCTGAACTGCAGGGTGGTCGAACCACCAACAAGACCAAAGTCTATGATGCAAATGTTTCCGAGTCTCTGGATGTTGAAAGCAGCCGTGCCTCAGATGAAACTCATGTGGAAAGAGCCTTCATGGCCTTGACAGAAGATGTTGAGCCAGAACTAGATCAGGAATACATGGACATCATGGTTGCGGCCGAAGATCAGGACGCTCTTGTGGTGCACAATTTTGAGCAGGAGCTTGAAGATTTCCTCCAAGACGTTCCCGAGATGCACGATGCCATGGTGACCTACTTGGAGGCACGATCCAAATTGTTGGAGAAACGCCGCAGCCGTGGGTTTTGGCCTGTGAAGTTTGGAGGAAAGGACGGAAAGTCCGCTGGACGTGGCAAGGGCCGCGGCAAAGGGAAGAAGCAACGGGAACAACTTTTGGCCCGTATTGCTCGATCCACTTGTCGCATATGTCATCAGAAAGGCCATTGGAAGGCAGAGTGTCCGAACCGAGACAAAAGTTCGGACTCCGGACCTGCCGCATCGGCCAACATTGCCGAAGAGTCTCAGCTGTCAGCCGTCCAAGAAGTGCACTCCGAGTCTGACTCATCCGATCCCGAACCTGAAAGCCGTTTCATGTCCATGCCAAGTAAGTTTTTGTCGGAGTTCAGTGATGAAATAGAAGATGTCTTTGTTGTCCAAGCTTTGCAAAGTGATTCCATGAAAGCCAGTTTTGGGGCCAGAATGAAACAAGCGCTGAAGCCAAAATTGAACCGATTTGTGTCTGCGTTGATGTCACCGCCCAGGTACTCAGTCGCTTTGAGAACCAATCGAACCAAGCTGCCCGTGCTATCCGATGCTGTGGAACCTTTGCCTGATGTTTGTAACATAGCAGCTGCAAGTGACCGACCGTGTCATGCCATCCTCGACACTGGAGCGAGCCGTTGTGTGATCGGTGAGAAAGTGTGGAATCAGCTGCATGAGAAGTTGCCTGAAAATCTCCAAAAGAAAGTTCGCAAGACCCCCAGCAAAGTGAAATTCCGTTTTGGCAACAATCAGACCTTGCAAAGTGAATATCAAGTTCAAGTACCATTGCAAAGCAGTCCCAAACACAAAAGAAAGCTTTGGTTGAGCATTGAAGTTTTGCCAGGACACACTCCGTTTCTTTTCAGTAAACGTGCCTTCAAACAACTTGGGGGAATTTTGGACACCACCAAAGATGTTTGCTATCTCCAGAGGCTTGACCGAAAGATCCATTTGGAACTGAATCCGACTGAGCTGTATTTGTTAGATGTTCTCCAGCTGTGTGCTCCATCAACAAGTTTTTTCAAGACGTTTTCACCATTTCATCATGATTGGGATGTTCGATCAAGGGGTTGTGATCCAACTGATGGGTTTCATGATGACCAGAAACAGATCGAAAGTATCTCTCTTACCATGGCCAAGCCAGTCTCAAAAGATTCCGCAGTGCCCACATCCGAAGTCCCGACCAGTGACATTCATCATGCCAACGGCGCCAATGATGAACTCTCTGAAGACCGTGGCCGAGGCAGTGATCAGCCTTCTCACCATGCTTCTGCAGTTTTTGATTCATCAACTGGAGTCCATGCCCGAAGACTCAGACAGTCCGCCAGAGATGATGCAAACAATGGAAGGGATGGTCCAAGAGTTGCAGAACCAGCGTGCCATGCTGCAAAGCCTCATGTCCCAAAGAGTCCAGAATCGTGTATCCCAAGGTTCAACTGGAAATTCAACAGGAGCCGAAGGGTCTCCAAAGATACCAGCGTCACGTTCACCACCAAGAGCGTTGACAGGACCTCCAAATGCCGAAAGTCTGCCAGTGACGTCAAAGAGGGTGGCTCACAGTATCCAACGACAAGCAGCACCGAGTGTCGCCGAAGCCGCCACAGCTGTGACGACTCGAGTATCAAACTGGGAGATGCTGGAGGAGGAGGAAGTGATCTTGGAACTGGAGGAACTGGGAGCAGCCATGCCACGTGTGGACCTGAGTGCCTCTCTGAGGGGAGCCCCCAACAACCTGGGTGCGTTGGTTCCAAGAGCCTCCGCTCAGATGACAGTCGGAGACTGGTCTCAATGCAGGGTCACGTGGGGAAAGAAACACCGCGGCCAAACATATGCTCAGGTTTTGCGAACGGATCCAGGATATGTTCAATGGGCACTGGCCCGCTTCAACAGCCTGACGCCGCAGATCCAAGACTTTGTAAAGTACTGTCAAGTACAGATGGACTTGGATCAGAATGCTTAGGATCGAATTGCCCAGGGATTGACGCTCAAAGAATTTTTCATGCTGAAGTGAAACAGATTCAACAAAGACTGCGTCAATGTGAGGGCCCCAGTTGTTCAACGATGAAATTGAAAAATCCATGTCTCAGGCAAACCAGATCCTTCAGGAAGCATTCATGTCGCCGGCCTGGAGTGTTCCCCACCGACAATGTGTCCTGCTAGAGATATATGCTGATCTCGATAGTCCACTTACCAATGCTGTTCAGGCCATGGGCCATTTTGCCTTGCGTTTTACCAAACAGGACGGTGATTTGTCAACCACCGAGGGTCAACGAAAGTTGTGGCAACTGATTGACAAACATCAACCACTGAACATATGGGTTGCCCCAGAATGTGGTCCTTGGGGAGGTTGGAGTAGGCTCAACATGTTCAAGAGTGTCACTCTGTTTGATCGCATTTGTTCATGGCAACAGCAGGAACTGAAACATGTGGACCTATGTGCGGCCCTGTGCTCCTTTCAAAAGCAAAGGAACCGAGAGTTCCACCTTGAACAGCCGAATGGATCCACGATGCCACAACTGAGACAATTCCAGCCAATTCACAGCTTGACCAATCGTGCAAGTTTTGACATGTGTATGTTTGGACTGAAGCACCCTCAAACCAGAAGATTCCTCCGTAAATCGAGTCAGCTGTTTTCCACCAACTGGAAGTTTGTCCAACAGTTGTCAAAGGCCAAGTGTGACCATAAGCATATGCATCAGCCCATCGAAGGCAGCGTTTCAGCCAATGGCCACCGCATTCCGTTGACACGTTTTTGTGCCACGTATTGCTCAGGTTTTGCCAAGAAGGTTGCCGAATGGATGATTCGTTTTTCTTTTTCGGAGGCTCTGGTAGGTGAGCATGAAGAAGAACCCCCAACCAAGCGTCCTCGATTTACTTTCAATCCCAACAAGCGATTCAAATCTCAACATGATATTGACCCTAACTCCAAACCGTCCAACAATCCTATCCCCGAAAGCAATGAAACAGGTGAATCCAGCGGATTTGAACAACCTTGCAAAGAATCTGAGCATGCAGAAGGAATGCCAATCCCATCACATCTCAGTGTGAATGTTCCTAGGCCAGCTGAGCAAGAAACTTCAGTGCCCGATCGATGGAAAGCCGTGTTCCAAGTCATGGAAACTTTAGCACCGAGAGTCGGCAAGATGCGAATTGACTCCAGCCACGAAGTCTTCCGTCAGGTTCAAGAACTCTTGCCGCAAATGGAGATTCATGTCATGTATGTTGGAAGGGGTCTGGAACGTTTTCAAGTACCACTTGATTTGCCTAACCGAGAACAGAATGTCCTGCGACATACAGTGTGTCTTCACCGGATGACTGGAAATGTACATGATTTTGGCATGGAACAGTGGTCTACTCTGAAAAGAGCCCAACGCATTCGCAATGCTGTTCCCTCGAAACTCATGATAACATGTTTTGGATGTAAGAATGCTGAGCCAGAGATTTCTGACCAGATTGCTCCAAGACCAAATGAGCCTGACCAGCCTGGAGTTTCGGATGTTCGCGAACAGATTCCTCAGCAGCGTTTTTCTCTGCCAGCTGTTGTTCGTGCCTCCAGTGTAAGCCAAAAGGAAATATGTGAGGGATGGGCACCACCACCCATAGCCTTGCATGGTCCGAAATTTCGTGATCTGACCAATCAAGAAAAATCAGACTTGAAGAAACTTCACATGAATTTGGGTCACCCTGATCCCAATGTTTTGGCTGAACACTTGAAAGCACAATCCGCCGCTCCACATGTGGTGGCTGCAGCTCGAGATTTTGTTTGCGATGCATGCGTTGAGTCAGTGGGCCGTAAGCATCAGAGACCTGCCAAGCTTCACGATCCGAAAGACTTCAATGACACCGTAGGAATCGATGGCTTCTACTGGACTGGACTTCGAGGTTTTCAAGTGCACGTGTTTCATTGCATAGACGAAGCATCACTCTTTCACTTAGGTCGAAGATGTGAGACTCGAAACCCAGATCAAGTAATCAGAACATGGACTGAATTTTGGACTTCTTGGGCAGGAAATCCAACTCAGGTTTACACTGATCCCGCCGGAGAATTTATCTCACAGGAATGGAAAGATCTCATGCAAAGTCAGTCCATTCAGCCAATGATTTCCACCGAAGCTTGGCAACGAGGTCGAGTCGAAAGACATGGCCAGATCATCAAACGAATGTTGTCTCGATGTGATTTAGAGCGCCCCATTGAGACGATCCAAGATTTTGATCAGGTCCTTCTCGCATGTTTCCAAGCCAAGAACTCACTGACCCGCCAGCAGGGTTTTTCTCCAGAACAAATTGTGTTGGGAAAGTCTCAAAAATTACCAGCCAGTTTGACCTCTGATGACAATGCCCTTTCGCATACGCTTGCACTGGGAGAAGAACCTGAGAGCGAACTTTTCCGCCGTCACCTTGAAAGAAGGATTCATGCCCGCAAAGCGTTTTTGTTGACTGACAATGACCAAGCCATTCGCAGAGCCTTGATACATAGATCATGTCCTCCCCGTGGTCCTTATGAACCCGGTCAATTGGTCATGTACTGGTTGAAGAGACATAAATCTAGTCGACAGGAAACGGGCAGATGGCATGGACCAGCCAAGGTGATTCTCCAGGAAAGCCAATCGTTTGTTCAAATGCGCACCAGAAAGCATCCGTCCAGCGTCTTTGCGGGAATGGAACATGGTAAACGGAGGGAAATCTGTATGGGCCCCTGAACTTGATCCAATAGAACCCTTAAGTAAGTCTCCAGAAACACCAGCAGAATCTCTTGCGTATGAACCCAGCCTTGCACCAGATGTCCATGTACCCAGAACACCAAGTTCAATCATCACACCCAACTCCTCAATTCAACCTGAAAGTGAACTATTCCCTGAACCACCAAGTGAAGCTCCTGAACCAGATGCACCTGTTGATAATCATCCCAATGTGATAGAGAATCCATCCACTGAAGCAATTGACCTGGATGCAACGGAACCCACCGATGGGTTGTCAACGTCAGAGCCCATCCTACAGTGCTGTTTAATCACCGCTGAGGACCAAACAGAAGAACTGTTTGATTGGACAATGCTGCAACCCGGGAATCCAGAACAGAATGCACTTCTTGCGGAAGATGGTTTTCCAGTTCTTGAATCCCCCATGGAATGTCATGAACAACAATGTTTTGCATTGTCCATCGATCTCACAGATACTGATGTTCACCGATGGGCCTCTGCTGAAAAACCAGAGGAAATGGCGTGGGTAGCTAGCGTAGGGAAAAGAACCCGGGCAGAGGTCTGTGTGAAAGATCTCACATGGGATGAAAAACTACAGTTTGAAAAGGCAAAAGATGCTGAGCTCAACTGTTGGATACAGACCAGTGCCCTTAAACCAATTCTCCGACGTCAGCTGAATCCTGAACAAATTTTGAAAAGCCGCTGGATCCTCACATGGAAGAACTTACACGAAGAAGACAGCAAGAAACCTCAAAGAAAAGCAAAAGCCAGACTTGTGGTTCTCGGATTTCAGGATCCCAAACTATGTGAAGTTGCCCGAGATTCCCCTACGCTGACCAGAGAAGGCCGCCATTCAGTGTTGCAGACTATTGCCAGCCACTGCTGGGAGTTAGCCTCTTTTGACATCAAGACAGCCTTCTTGAGAGGACAATCAAGTAAGGACAATCCCCTAGCTATGGAACCACCAGCAGAACTCCGAAAGAAGCTAGATCTCTCACAAGATCAAGTCTGTGCATTAGTGGGCAATGCCTATGGACGTGTTGATGCTCCTTTGTTGTTTTACAAAGAATTTTCAAATCAGCTCTTCAAATTGCAGTTCACCAGGCATCCTCTGGAACCATGTATTTTCATGTTGGAGTCGTATAAGGCAGGTCAGCGGACACTTCATGGAATTATTGGGTCTCATGTCGATGATGGTATTTGCGGAGGTGATCAATATTTCTATAAACAACTGGAGTCACTAAAACAAGTGCTACCGTTTGGTTCGTTTAAACAACGGAAGTTTGTGTTTACTGGAATTCAATTGGAGCAACTCCCTGACTTCAGTATCATGGCTTCTCAAGAAGAATACGTGAAAAGCATTCCAGCGATCGACATTGGCAAACACCGACGTCAAACGCCGGATGCCTCCGTGTCAGATGATGAATTAAGCAAACTCCGAGGAGTAATTGGCAGCCTGCAGTATGCGGTGACACACACGAGACCCGACATGGCCGCTAAACTGGGAGAAGTTCAAGTCCAGATTGCTAAAGCCACAGTTCAAACCTTGATGTTGGCAAATAAAGTCCTTAGGGAAACCCAAGAACATAGCCAAGTGAAAATCTGTTTCCGACACATACCGGTTCAGCAACTCACTCATGTAAGTTTTGGAGATGCCTCCTTTGCCAGTGCCAAACAGTTGTCATCTTTTCAAGGAACCCTAATCTGTGCAACCAACTCCGATCTCGATAAGAATCAAAAAGCTCCCATTAGTCCCCTGTCTTGGATTTCCAAAAAAATTGCTCGTGTAGTCAGATCGACGCTGTCAGCAGAAGCTTTCTCCATGTCAAACAGTGTGGACCGCCTAGGTTGGATGAGATTGCTCTGGGGTACCATCAATATTGCGAATTTTGATTGGCGTAATCCTCCAAAAGGCTTCCAGCAATTGCCAGTCGCCACCATCGTAACTGACTGCAAAAGTTTGTATGACCTAGTCAGTAGGACAGCAATGCCATCTTGTGAAGAGTTCCGCACAACTCTTGAAGTTTTATTGATCCGTGAGCGTTGTCAAGAACACTGCCATTTCAGGTGGATTCCCACCGCTTTGCAGGTAGCTGATGCATTAACTAAGCCTATGGATCCAATTTTGCTTCGACAAGTGTTATCTTCAGGATGTTTTCAACTCTACGATGAATGCGACTCTTTGGAACGGAATGCCCACAAGAAACAAGCAGTTCGTTGGTACAAAGAGCAAACCGACAATCCTTCCAAGAAGTTTTCCAGTGTCTCATCAAAAGAAAAGTAGAGGAGTGTGAAATGTCCACTACCTTGGTACCTTGATGTGACACTTGTGAACCATAGAACCTATGTTGGCATGTGAACACCTTCCGCTGTGTTCGCGTCTCGAGCACCTGCGGAGGGAAGAGGCTGTGGTGGGCATTGGATGCCCTGACTGGTGCTTTCGCCATTTGTTTCCGGGAAAACATTGGGCTGTGCTGCGGTTTGGAACGGGGTTCCTTCAATAGCATTTACCATTTGGTTTCTGGTGTTTGGAACACTATTTTCTTCTTGGTGCAATTGGGAATTGCAAACTGCTGCCAGTGGGAGAGGTCCAATCCTCTCACAATCATATGTATTATTATTATGTGTTTGTTTATTTATCTAGTTAGTTAGTGATCTAGATAGTTAGTCAGTCAGTTGGTTACTTGGTTCCTTAGTTAGAAAGTTAGTTAGTTAGTTAGTTTTTGTTTGTTAGTTAATTAGTTCGTTAGTTCGCTAGTCCGTTAGTTCGTTAGTTCGCTAGTTCGTTAGTTCGCTAGTTCGTTCGTTCGTTTGTTCCTTTGTTATATAGTTGGTTAGAACCAAATAAAAAAGTATAAAAAAAACAGTGAACCATCTCCAGTCTTGGCCACATTTTAGGTTGAAGCCCTCCATCGGCCCCTTTTTCCTCAGATCACATCGGTGCTCAGCGGGTCGTAGCTTTCGGGCCAAACATGGCTGTAACCTCCGGCGGAGTCCCATCCCCTGATGTTACCCTCTGGTTATGTCAACAGTTTGCGAACTTGAAAATGACCCAGTCGAAATAGTGGATTTACCCATTGAAAATGGTGATGTTCCATAGTTACCCTCTTGGTAATTTAACATAACTATGGAAAATCACCATTTATAGTGAATTTTCCCATTAAAAATTGTGATTTTCAATAGCTATGTTAAATTACCAGAGGGTATGTTGGTTTACCAGAGGGTAAATACATGTGGGAAGCCAAAAAATGAACAGATCCAATACTAAACTTTTACAAAGTGGTGCTTCTGAGGGGAATATTTCAGATCAGGACGTGCCATCGCTAACATCAGCCTAACATCATCCAACATCCATCAACCCTCCCAACATCACCATCATCAACCCTCCCAACATCACCAACATCCAACCTCCCAACATCATCCCATCTGGGTAAAAAAATAATATTTCACCAACCTGAATTGTTGGGCCATAAAAGGGGATGATTTCCCTAAAATAAACCATGATTTCCAGGGCTCGGAGGTCGAACAGGCTTCGGTCGTTATGGCATTTCGCCAGATCCCATCGACCTCGTCCCAGCTGCCGCAGGAGCTCCAGGTTTTGGCTGCGGGGCCCGCTCCACATCCAGGTGGCGAAGATCCATTTCTCGTCCACTGCGGGGAGGCTCTGATGCCTGGGATGATGGGATGATGGAAAGGAACGACCGCGGTTGAAACATACCCAAAAACAAGACAAACAGGTATAGCATGGTCAAATCCAAGGTATAGCATGTTCCATCAGATTCCATCATGTCCCCATTGTGAGTTCAACCAGGTTCAACCCGTATTGATCCCCATTAATCCCCTAGCGATTCATAGCGATTAGCGTAGCTCCCGCCGCTCCCACCTGGTCCGCCGTGCATCCGACACATAATCCAGGCTGGCGGGGAAGTGAACCACCGCGAGGCCTGTGGAAATGTTGGTTCTTCACAGCAGATGGTTGGGAGGTAAGCAATATACAAGGTGAAGCCCAGTTGTTCACTTAAGGTTAGACCCCTTATGTTTGGTTTGGATTTATCCCACTAGGATAGTTACAGTAGATCCCCCTTAATCATCTTCCAATCCTCCGGGAATTTCACATTTAGCTAATGGTCCATAGCAAACTGTGAAATGACTGCTCCTTTATCATCCCTCATGCTCCCACAATGTTTACCAGCCTATTCTAATCCAACTATGGAACCAAAATAGTCCCAAGTATCTCATCATAATGCATTACTACGATCCACTATATCATACATGATAAATCATAATCCCCATCATAATCCTGTACCGTTTTCTCAGTCAAGGCAAGGCAACTGTTTAAAATGGCAGCCATAAATGGGGGTCCACATCGCCTGGAAAATCCTATGAATATCCCATGGATTTATCCCAGTATGATCCATGAAAAAAAAACATAGTTCTCCCATCAACACCCCATTCTCATCCTTTTCTGGATCCCACTAATATCCCATTATCATCCCATGATCATCCTTTTCTGTATCCCACTAATATCCCAAATTATCATCCCATGATCCGTGAATATCCCATTCTTCTCCGACCATTTTCCATTGCAAATATCGGGGCCCTACGGTACGAAAGATCGCCTCTGCTGGGCGTCACTCGCAGCGGCGGCGCAGCATTGGGGAAGTCGGTTTCACCACCTGCGAAGGGCCGCAGCTGGAGCCCACCAGGGGCCAGGGATGATGAGATTTCACTCGGCTTCCTTTGTGGAAATAAAATTGGGGTTAGGGAAATCATCCATGATCCAACTGAGCTATTAATCAGCTAAGTTAATGATCATTCATGATAGTTCTTGATAGTTCTTGGACTTCTAACCATAGTTATTAGCTAAGTGTTTAAAGCCGAAGGTGAGGCCCCCTTGGCCTGCGAACTGTGGCAACTATCGGGGATACTGGGGGATACTCGGGGGCACCACCCTGCAGAGCTTGGTGCTTCAAGTGCCAATTTATGGTCAACGAATGAATGAAATGAAATTGAAGTGAAGTGAACTGCATTTTTTTGAATTGAATGAACGGATGAATCAATGAATGGATGAATCATGATTTGTTCACGAACAGCGTGTGCCCCGCTGGTCGGACTTGCCACCTCGTCCACAAATCTGGATGTGATGTATAAATATATATATGTATATATATATATAAAATAAATGTATAATAAATCCCATCCCCCTTTACAAAAACGATTTCAGGCCAGGCCACCGGCGGGACTCCAAAAATCCACTCTGCCCGGCAAGCATAAGTGATAATGATAAGTGATAGTGGTTTAAGGGCCTTTTAACCAACCACCTTTGTAAGGACTGAAAAAAGAAGTTATCTTTGGGGGAGTGACTCAAACCCTGAGCCCTTGGGGCCCCGGACCTCTCTCCACATCATTCAGGTAAACGAAGAGGGTGGCCAAGCGCGCGCAATCCACAAATCCCGCGCTGGATCTCGTGCCGTTGCTGCTGAAATCACCGTGCGGCGCAAAGAATTGCCCGGCCTGGGACGGGGTGCTGAGGTTCTCTCTCTCTCTCTTGATCTCTTCCTATTGGTAAACTAACATAACTATGGGAAATCACCATTTTCAATGGGTAAATCCACTATTTCTATGGCCATGTTCAATAGCTGTTTTGACATAACCAGAGGGTATATGATTGTATATGTATGCATGGGATTGCATGGGTGCCAATACATGATTTATTCAACACATCCATGATTGTTGTGTCAATCCCAGCCTCGTAGCGAATAATTTGGCAGGCTTCGAGGTGGCGTGAAGGACATCCCAGCAGTTCCTCGTAACTGATGTGGCTTGGGGTGGAAAAAAACCCTGGTATCGTGGTGAAAACCAAAATAGACCCCAAATGAATGGTGATGAATGGTAATGATATAGGTTTTGACACATCTGCGCGTGGCAGCATTTGCAAAGAATTTTTGAAGGAACCAGGGTTTCCATCACAGAAGGATGGCTGATACAGGGCCCAAGGATTTGACCCAAAATCGGAGATGGAGACGATGACGATGACGACGCTGATGATCATTGACTATATGACTTCGAAATCGGCTTTCGACTTACACTAACAGTACTGTGATGTGGGTAAAAACAATCATAAACCCATCCCCCAAATCACCATTTTTATATATAGGTGGTTTTTGAAGCATTCCCAAATGGCTGGTTTACATTGGTTTACGGCATTGTTTTACCCTTGCTTTACATGAAAATTCTGCAAAAATCTCTCCCAACTTCCTGACCTTTTTGACCAAGGTGCCACCACTTTGTGCAGCAAGCTGGGCACTTCCCTCTGCGGACACAAGCACTGGGAACTGGTGCGCGACTCGGAACGTTTCAAGCCTTGCGGGCTGAAGACCTGAAAGGCAGATGACTCAGCCAGGGAGGGGAAAAAAATTGGAAAAGTGCTGCTTTAACTATGGAAAAATGCTGAGACACGGTGATTTAACATGATTTAACCATGAAAAATAAGGACTGAACCAACTAATCATTGTATTTTGGTGTGTCCGTAAGTGGGGTATACCGGTATAGCCCAAAGATTGCTATGTAATAGGCAAAGTGATGATAAACCAGTGGGTTGAAGGGTGCCCTATTGTCAGACAAACCGGTTCTTTGGGGAGCGCGTGACGAATTCCCAGAAGGGAACGACATCCAAACATTCATAGTAGTACTAGTCAACTTCTTATCATTCTGATGATACTATGTTTACTCTCTCTCCATTGTTTACTAGTGTTGCCTATTCTTAGTTCTCAGTATCATTGTTAATACATTCTCCAAAAATAGGGCCCACTACGCTATCTCTGCCAAGCAACCCCGGCAGGTACCATGGCATCACCCTGTTGTGCCTTCCGAATCAGCCGCTCACATTGCGTGGCACTGAAGAAGTCGTGCACCAGGAAGATGTCCGGCTGGCTCCTGCGCCGGCGAGACGGCGCGGCTGGGTTTACGTTGATGTGGGCAACCCAATATTGAATTCTGGGATGGTTTAGATAAGACTTGATAAGACCAAGATTCAAAATATCATGATTTTATTTGATTTTGGGGATTGGTTATTTTGGGATTCACATTATAAGGACAGCAAGGATGAAAATCGAAGAGCTTTCGAAGCTCTTCGCTGCACCTCCGACATGACTTGTCCAGAAGTCTCTTGATTCGCCAACCATGCCCGAACCACATCATTTTGTTGAAAGGAACGCTGGGCCTAAAATGTGGTACTCCAGAAATTTGATGCTTGAAACACCCAAAATCCCCTTTGAAGTTGCCATTTTGGGATATCGTGAAGCCAAATCCGTGAATTCTCAACCTGTCCTCACCATCTCCAGCCCAGGATATGCCAAGTTAATCTGGTGAAAGCTGGGTGTCCCTGACGCCGGCCGCAGGCTGCGAGGAAATCTGACCTTGGAAAATCTGTGCTTTGACCAATGGCTTTGGAAATGTCAAAGGTCTGAATGTCGCCCTCACTAAACCCCCTATCCCAATCATTGTATTAAATATGTGGGGATATATAAACCCAACTGCCCAATTGCTACATAAACTATGGGTCAAAACCCATGGCCTGTACAGCTGGATGGTCGACCACAATTTGCAGAGATATGTTCATGAGCACCATTGCAATAAATTACGGGTTATACCCGGATATGATGTGTATATAATTATATAGAGAGAGAGAGAGGGAAGCCATTGTTGTTGGTGAAGTCCAAAGTTGCCATTCTGGAATCGTTATCTCTGATGATGAAAGTGCCAAAATCGTTGTGATGATCATGATGGCCCAGAAATTCTGTTGCATCGCATCATCTAAATCCAAAACCCCTTCTGTTCACATCAAAATAGCTGGGAGTGGATGTGATCCCCAAATGTATGACACCCTTATAGGTTTTGACCCATTGCTCAGCGCCACTCGGTCCCGCACACCGAGACGTGCTGCCGAACACGGACGCATCGTGGCGGTTCATTGCTGGAAATGAAACGTTGTTTCAGGTGTGGAACGACAAGAAAATGTTGGTTGTGAGGCTGTTATAGGCTGTTTCAAAGCAAAATCTAGAATCTAGTTGTTTCAAACCATTGTCTTTTGGGTCCTGTTGAAAATTCTCCCCCGCCCAAATTCATTGTGTGTCGCAAGAAATTCCAAGTTTGTGCATTAGATTAGATGCGTAGTTTTGGCGCTGATAATTGGCTTTATCTCATCTACTGTGCAAAGTGTGGTTTTTACAAGAGAATGGTGGATATAATTTTTGGATCTTGCATGCTTGAAATTCGATGTTGTTGACAAATTTGAATGGTTTGAACCCTTCAAAAGAAAAAACGATCACTGGGTACCTCAGTCTGAATCCTGGGAGTTGTGACAACCCGCAGCTACTGTGAGGACTGGGTCAGTTATTTTCAAGATCACCCGCCTGAAAGATGAGATCGTTATCTGGTTGAAACATACACTAATGACATGACACTCATAACATCTAATGAATCTAATGACTACTGGTCTCAAACCTGGCAGTTGATCTTACTCGCCATCATCTCCGGTAATGCTGTGGTAAGCTCGTTCTAAATTCACCCCTGTCCTGTGGTGCATCGGACCCCTGGTGACCCCTGGTCGCCGCATTTTGTTCACTGCAAACACTGGGCAGTAAGAACAAGGTCGACCGCCACAGGGAAGTGATCCTTGGTCATCCACTTGACCAAAGGGCGAAGGCAGGACTGTGGACCCAAAATTTGCACTGAAAGACTATCCGTCATCATGGCTAATCTATCATAACTCCTCACAACATGTCAAAACCTCTTTGGTTTTTAGCTGGTTGGTGAGTTCTAATGATGTTCCCCATCAAAATAATTCAAAAACAATAAGACTTAGCTCATCAACCAAGCAAAAACAAATATGAATCCAACGTGAATGTGGAAAAACTTAGCCCATCAACTTTTGGCATTGTATGCCCATTATATCCCACTGTGCCACAATTTAGACGTACATCCTCAATTGAAATCCCATTATGACCTATCCCCATTATGTCTCACTATACCACCATATGTTTTTGGTTTAAGGTTTAAATCCCCATTCATTGGCTAGGTCCTTATTTTTCATGGTTAAATCTCCATCATTCCTCACTTTTGATGGTTAAACCACCATTGTTTTTCATCTTTCATGGCGTTTTAAATCCCAATCCTCACCCTTTTGAAACTTAAATCCCAATTTTGCTGAAAAATATCAATTCTTCTCCATTCTTGAGCACGCAATTTTTCCTGGAAAATCCCTATCGTTTCAGCCACCAAGTAAGTCCTCCCCAATCCCGGAGCCAAGCAGCTGAGGGCCAGTGCCCTCCTCGCAGCAACGTGGGCACCGCCATCGCCGTCGCGCCCAGCTGCTGCCGCAGCGACACTTTGGAGGACGGCCGCCAACGGCGGCGCAGGGAATCTGCAGAAAGGTCAATGGATTGGTGGGAAAATCAAAACCGGAAAACCCTATAAAAACATGGGAAACATCGATGGTTTCCAGTTTCGATGTGGGAAAATCGATGGTTTCCCGTGAAGACTTTCCTTGAAAAGGGTGAACATGTGACATTGGACCATCAGAAACCGGTGAAAAATCGGCGTGTTCCAATCAACCGTCGGAGAATTCAACCATATTTACCCCACAAAGATTGGACTTCATGTAGCGGATCAATGGATCAATGCAAATTATGGAATATTCACCAAGATATGAAATCACGGGAAAATCATGGGAATGTAAGCGGTCTACCCCAAGTTATGGCAATTGCAATATTAATAGCATTGCAATGGGGAATGTGTCAAAATATGATGATTAGCCGGTGAATTTGGGGTATAGCGGCGTACCCGTATGTCCCAATTTTTTGCAATTTTCATGAGAAGAATGATTCTCGACCATCGGATTCGGACAACCCCACATCCAACGATTGAAAGCATTGTGCAAACCATCAAAATTGGACAGTTCTGCTCCAAAAAGAACTGGTGCTGCAGAGATGTGTGTTTTTTCAAAGAATCGGTCAGAGGCAGCTCAAAGAAAGGCTGGGGCAGGTCTGGACAATTATGATAAAACAGCCCCCAAACAGATGGTACTGAAACATGGCATTGAACAAAAAAACATCATTGTTTTTTTCCCATCAAACTAGCTCTTCACGAGGGTTTTCCACTTGCCATGTTTGATTACGACGGAAGCCTGATTATTGGGGGTTCCCTCTGAGGAGGGTTGGTTGACCTGAAGTTGGAATAGTCAATTGCTAGAATGAAGACCCAGATACTTTCCAGCAATCAAAGGTGGCAATGGAAAGAACCCCACATTTATCGTGATGATTTCTATTTTCTCGGAAAAACCTCCAGAAAAATGAGGAAATTCCCAGTTTGCTGGAAAGATCTGCCGGATTTCAGCCGCCAGCCTTTGTCCCAAAGGAAGCAGTAATCTATAATCCTGAGCCAAAGATAGCCAAAGACCCATAGGGCCGGGCTGGCCCCAACCCCAAGGCAATGAACTAAGTGGACAGATTTCACCATAGTTGTGGCCCAGGCCCATAACCCAACAAACATCGGGGGGTTATATCCGAAGGAAGTTTAGAAGTCAAACTTCCGACAACGATGGAAAAGCAGAGGTGGCAAGAGTCAGAGAGGAGAAGAGCAGAAGAGAGAAGATCAGAGAAGAGAAAGAGTGAGAAGAAAGAAGATGCAGGTGCGCCAAAAGGTAGGAAAGTCACGAAACATGCGAAACTCGGTGTTTTTCCAATGATTTGTGGCTCCGGGGGTCGAAAAGTAGGCTCGCTAAAGCGACGGGTGCGGAGCCATGTGGTCATATGAGAGATGAAAAATTGCGCGCCGTTGTGGCACGAAGCACATTTGGAAGTCAAAAGGTGCAAAAGCAAAGATGCATTTCGCGTGGCAGGCGCAGTACAAAACACATGTTCATCAGATGTTAGGAGGTCAGGGCGCTGATTTCCTGAGAGGGGTTGCATTTTGGAGCATCAGATCTTCAGGTTTGCTAAGATGATTTTGCGTGACAGGCGCAGCACTTCGTATGACCTTGCTTCACTTTTTCGTAGCAAGCGCAGTCCTTTAGACAGATGGAATGGAAAAATCGCAAAACGCATTGGTACGAGGCCGTCAGCTCCGCATGCAACTTTCCATTTTTGAAGGAAGTCTCGCAGAATTTCGTAGTTTTTGATGTTGTCAACTTCGAAACTTGATGAAGTGTCGCAGAATTGCTTCGTGGCTGATGTTGTCCAGGTAAAACATTGAGGAAATCTTGCGGACTTGCTGCGTTTTCTATGTCGTCAAGTTAAAACATTGAGGAAGTCTTGCAGGATAGCTTCGTTTTCAAGCTTGCAGATAGACAGATAGGTAGATAGATACATAGATAGACGGACAGCTACAACTACAACTACAACTACAACTGCATTACACAACATAACACGACACTACCCTACAGCCCTACAGCTGCAACTACAACTACACCTCAACTACAACTACAACTACGTACACTACATTACACTACACTACACTAGTTTCAAAGCACTACGCGACACTACAACTGCAACTGCGACTACAACTACAACTACAACTACACTACATTACCACACTACACTATACTACACCTACAACTACAACCACAACAACAATTCCAACCACACCTGCAACTGCAACTACAAACTACAAGTATGTTACATTACACTACACTACTTAAATTACATTTCCCTACAGCTACAACATGCTACAACTACAACTACACTACTTGACACTACACTACACTAGGCTACACTGACACTACACTATCACTATACCACACTACAGCACGCAACACTACAGCACACTACGCTACAGTACGTTCCATTACACTAATCAAACCACACCACAACTACAACTGCACTGCAACTACAAGTACGCTACACTAATTGCACTACACTACAACTACAACTACAACTCCACTACACCACAACTACAACTACAACTACAACTGCACTACACCACACTACATCCAGCAGTTGTGGGTGAGGTGACCACTGCAACCATTGTAGCAGTAACCACTCCAAAAAACACAACTCCAACATACTCCAACCACTTTTCGGTCCATCAGTGGATTTGCTTTGCCATCCATGCATCACAACAACTCACCTCTCCTATCTTTGAAACTTCCGCCACCGCCTTGTGCGGTACTACTGGAATTTATAGCCATAAAAGAAACCTCAACTGCACCGCCACTCAAACGAGGAATGATGGAGCCCTGGATATCCTAAATCCCCCTCAACATCCCTCAACCAACTGAACCCTGATTCAGAATCAGAATCTATGCATATTTGGGGCAGATTGAAACTGTTTCTGTTCATAGAAACGGATGACAGGAGTACAACTCGCCGAAGCGTCTCCGCAAAGCCCTGTTCTCCACAGACGTTCGCATTGGTGGCCGTACAAAGTCCATTCTCATCACCCTCCAAATCCTGAAAAACAGCGGTTGGTTTCAACTGAAGCATCCCAGTTGGGATCATCATGCGCGGAAGAGATGACTAAGATGATGAATCTGTCGTCCCCAAAAATATTGGATTATATTGGATTATTGGCTGCTGAAAAGGGCTTTCCCATAGATTGCGAGAATGCCCAATATATTGGATAGTATAACCGCATCATATAACAAGCAACAGGGCTCAAATGAGCAACGCTCACCGTGTCATCTGGAGCTCAGCCGCCTGCATGATTTGGCCGTTTTGGGGGCCTAAAAACATCTCCCAGCAAGGTCAAAATAAAAAACACCGCACCTGGTATGCAGAATGCAACCTCTGACTCAGGAAGTTGTAGGTGTCGCTGTTGGGCAAACAGTTCAAGTCGCCGCCTCGAAAAATCTACTTGACATTTCAATCCAAACCTCCGAGATGACAACTCTTGCGACATCTTTCCATGTGACTAAGTGGCTTGGGGCTTCCCCCCAATATTGATTCAGCATGCTGACATATCATGCTGACCATGTTTAATCAATGTCAACATGCCATACCATACCATGCCATGCCAGTCCCACATCACCTCTCAAACAGCTGCATCATAACAACCCATGGTCCTTGCTCTGGCTTCACCATTGGGTTTGAATTTCGGCATCCAAAAAAATGCCCCACATCATCTCCCATGAAAATTGGCCAAAATTGGCCGTGATGCCATGGGGCTGCCAGGTACCAAATTCATCATTTTCAGGTACCAAACCCAGTGACAGGCAAGGCACACAACAGAATTTGCTCATTTCCGAACTGCTCAATGCTACGCAGCAGGATCTTTGCCTGAGCAAATCCGCAAAAGGCGGCGTCCCAAAGAACAGCGTCCCATGTGTCATGACTGTTTTGATGGTGAAACACCACTTGTCCCATTCTTAAACCACCATTTTGAACCATTGTTTCTGATGGTGAAAATGCCAGGTTTCACGGTTTCACCATCTTTGATGGTAAATCCCAATTTCATCACCATTTTTCACTGGTAAAACGATGGTAAAACCTGTAAAAATCCCCAAGTTTCACCATGTCGGATGGCCATTTCCCACCCCAAAAATTGAGCTCCCTACCCTACCCGGTGCCTGTGCGAGTCGCAGGTCTTCCGCCTCCCCGAATTTCAGGTGGGTGGTGGCCACCAGTAAGGGCAGCTTCAAGCGATCCAGAGGCTGGAGCTCCACCAACAGAGCCACCTGAGGCAGCCAATTTATGGTGGAAAAACTGCTGGTTTGAAGCCTCAAAAATGGCCAGATGGTAACCATGGTTAATATTGGTGAATATTGGTGAATATTGGTCAATATTGGTTAATATTGGTTAATATTGGTGAATATTGGTTAATATTGGTTGATAATGGTGATTAATGGATGACTAATGATGATAAAAAACAGTTCGCCATGGAAAGATCCACCATTTTCAAGAACGGTAAAGCCAGGTAAACCATCTATTTCTATGGGCCATCTATACCATGGCTATGTTAGTCATAACCAGAGGGTAGATTTAACCAGCCAAAGTGGTGATTCATCATATTAATGTGGATCTAATGATCAAAGACTGAGAAGTGATCACCCCCAACTCACAGCTTGAAACTGGCTCTTCGGATCAGGCCACATGTCCCGAGTGCCCTCGCTCTCCATCTTGCGGCAGATGCTCATCGTAGCGCACCGCTTTCTTCCTGCGCCGGAGCGCCGTTTCACGGCACAGGTTGGAATCCGTTGAAAGATCAGAAAGGCATAGAAATATCATAGAAAGCCTAGACTTACTAACCAGGAATCGCGTTGTCCGAGTAAAAGAGAGGAACGTGGGCAAAAATGAAACCACCTGAGCCTAGATTTCTGTGGGCCTAACATGGCCTAACCAGCCAATTCCCAGATTCCTCCGGACGCCTCAAAAGTCGGAAGCGATCGGAACGCCAGGCCACTAAGCAGCCATCCAAGCGAGTCCCAGTAGCTCCAGCGGGGCGTTGAAGGTACCTGCCATGGTCCCCTGGTCCCATGGTTTTCAGTTGTACCATGACCCCGAAAAAAACCCCGAGCTTTATGGGGAAACTCTGAAATTCAAAGTCGCAGATTATTATTACCGGTACTGGATATTTCTGGATGCCTTGCTCAAAAATTGACCAAACCTTCAAAAAGAACGGTTGAGCTGCAAATACGCCACTGATGTACCAACTGTGAGGATTCTCCCATGCCCGGGGCACTCTGCTTGATAGGAATACCTCGGCTGCATTTTCAAGAACGGGTGCTGGGAGAAAGAAACATTTCGTCCCTATTGATTTTGGTGGTTTTCACTCCATCCCATATGTTTGAAACCACCATTTTCAATTTTCCGTCATGGACAATGGAAAATTTCTGAAATCATCAACCAGCCTATGCTCGTGGATTTTCAATCGGCATGTTTGAATGATGACGTGCCAGCTACAAAGTGCGTGGTAGCTGGACCCCCTTTGCCCAGAAGTGTGGCTGCGCTTTGACTGATGGGCCCAAACCACATTGATTCTACGTAGACATCTCACACGTGTACCAGCTTAAAATCGGGCAATGGCAACGAGTAGCAACTGACAATAACTGAACCACAAAGTGATCCATGTCCCGGTTGGCCATTACACCTCTATCAATATCTATCAATCCCATTAAGATCCACTTATAATCCTATTATAGTCCTATTATAGTCCTATTATAGTCCTATTATAGTCCTATTATAGTCCTATTATAGTCCTATTAGTCATGTATAGTCCCATTATATCCCCCTATTGGTAGAGTGTTTGACCATCCAAATTTTGAGGCTTTCATAGCGACGAGGCACAAACCCAATTCCCCCAGGCGCTGGCATTCCACCTTCGGAGAACAGCTCGAGGAATCCCCACAGTTCAGAAAAAAGTTCTGAAATCTTAGAATATCACAACATCCACAACATGGATATTATTCTATAAAATGGATGTTAACATGTTTTATTAACATGTTAACTTCTTAATTATTCTATTAATATCACCAACATCCACCAACATCCATTAAACATCCACAAGAATCCCATATAGTTGCCATAGTTAACTATGTTAACTCCTCTCAGTTAAGTTGATCTGCCATCAGACAGCTGAGGAATCCCATGTCCCATTCCAGCGCATCTTCGATAGCTGTAGCTCTTCACTTTCCATGATCAACAGATATCAACAGCCAGTGATCACCAAAAAATGATGGAAAAGTCACTCACCATCACCGTTACCTGGGATCTTGTGCTTATTTACCCTGTCCCCGGGAGAACGGTTGGAGAACTCGTGGAATCCCCATGAACCAATGGTGGTTTCCCATCGGAGATTTCTCCCGTTTTTTTCCCCGACCTCTTGCAGGCACACAATGTCAGGGCACAACGAAAAGAGTAGAGCCTGGCGACCCAGACAATTCATGCTAGACAAATCACCAAACTGTTGCATCAAACAATCAGACTGGTCATGTTCCAGAATTTTTCCAGAAATTGAACCCTATTAAACCATGTTAAAGCATATTAAACCATTCATTTTTGGACCATTTTGAGCCGCGTCCGTCGAAATGTCGAAATGGCTCCTTGATCTGCCAAGCGCGTCGGGACCAGCGGAGGAATTCGGATTGGACGTCCTGCAGCCGGGCCGGAGGTGTTCGGGCCATTTCGGGCCATCCCCTGTGGGGCCAAAAGGTGGTGGTTTTTTACCATGGAAAACACAGGGATATGGCCCAAAAAAGGGGGGAAAAAAAGGTGGAAACACACTTGCTATGAATGTTTTTTGGGGACTGGTAAGTTTAACAAAGCGGCTGCTGACATGAAAAGCTAGGAGTCAAAGGACCCAAAACTCAGCTGAAGAACATTCACAGGTGAAAATAGCCTATCCCGTCCCATTATACTATACTGGAATGCCCTATCCCGTTCTATAATACTCGTTGGTTAATCGCTATTACGATTTATGGATGAGTTGCACACTTCCCATTAAACCATCAATCATCATATATCAACCATAGTACACCATTTGTAGTGGTTGAAACCATTTAAAGCCCCTGGTAACACATTGAAGCCAGGAACAAATAACCAACCAATAGTTGGGTGTGCACAGCTCTCCTTGAAGTATAGGCCATTGCAGTAGCTGGGCGCCAAAATGTTCCATGAGAGCAGTCGAATAGTCTCCTCCTGAAGAATGGAGCAGGCATTCAAAAGTGGCGAAACAAGAAAATATGCAGAGCATGGCCCTGCATGTAATACCCATGTAATATTATGTGTATATATATATATGCAAGAACATGCTGGATCAAGTGTCAATATCTCATACAGGTCAAGGATCCAATCAGAAAAATTGAGAGTATGCTTCTTGTAATCCCCACATCACTGTGGCCCTGCCTCGACATGTGAGCAGCCTGGGAAGGGTTCCAAAGCAGCCACTGGGAGCAGCTCGAAGATGGCATTTTGATCCAGTTCAGAGGTGTCCTGACGCAGTCTCACTGGAAACCGACGACACCCAGTTGCTCCATTAGACATATCGGAAAGTCGTTTGACTCCTCATTTTCCATCATTTTTCAATCATGTTTCCATCATTTTCCCATCATTTCTGGCATGTTTGATTGCAGCCACTTCTAGCCTCTGGAGAGATTCCAGGCTGACTCTTCCATCAACCCTGCAGGACCGGAGCCGGTCCCATAAAATATTGAAGGTTCCTAGGTTTCCATGGCCATAAGTTGATATATGTTGATATATGTTGATATATGTTGATATACGTTGATATTAAATCATTGCCAAATTTGGTTCTGACCGTTCTGACCGTTCTGACGGTTCTGACCGTTCTGACCCATCCCCACCTCGGTTTCTTCGTTCCTTCCCCGGGTTAGAGCATCCATCCTCTCCACCTGTCCTCTTCCCAAACCTGTCGACACTGCGGTTGACCACGGTCATTCACTCCCTGAATCGCAGGCCACCACAGAGCGCGGGGATGAGAGCGGAGCAACTGGGAAGACTCCCTCATTCTGGAGCCTTGTTTCAATGTCCATCCTACTTCACTGAATCTTCACCCCAGCTTCAACATTGGGGGGGTGCCAAAAAATCATCATTTCAATGGGGAGATGGCCATAATTTTTCGCTGATAAACCAATAACAACCACGGGATCTGGGGGCAAAGACACACGCTGGGAGGAGTGAGAGTCTGTCTGGGCACACCAATGCTGGGGTCCACGCCAGGGTGAAAACCACCTTCGCACCTGCAAATGGCAAACCCTTGAGCAACTGTGGAGAAAATAAACAGCAACACAACACATTTGCCAGACATATCATAAAGAGGGCAAATCCATGGCTTCATCCCCAGAAAACAAAACTTCGGCACAGTTTAGTAGTTTAGTGTTCCCAGCCGAGTCCGGGAGATGTTTTTTGTCCAGCATCAAACGGCGCCAACAGAGACGAGGCACCACAAACGATTCCGGCAGGGAGCAAGGATGCGTGTACATAGACATCGCCTTGCGTGAACTCACATGGGGCCCAACAGTTCCCTCACAAGCACACAAAGAGGGTACAACATGGTACAACCATACAACGGTACAACAACGAAGAAGGCAACCAATCCACGGTTGCAAGAGCAACGCGTTTCCAATTGCACAATCCCATGTTTCCAATCTGCAAAGGGAGATGGGGCACCAAGCAATCTTCCTTCATGTGTGAGGTGCGAAGACTCAGAAGCTGGTACGCAGGGCCATTCATTGAGGTCCTCCGCCCATCCTTTGCACAAACCCATGGATAGGTTCCCATCATTGTTGTTAGTTCAATGCCAAAGTTGCCCGGTTAGTCCCCAAGTCTCATTGGTCGACCACCGCCGCATGATTTCCCTGAAAAAATTGTGCGAGCCGCATCTGGCTGGTGAAATCCCTCATCTGTTGTTGTGGCGAAATTCACATGAAATCCCATCAAATCCTTCATTTGTCTTGTATGACTCGTGCGTTTTGGTCCTTCAAAATCCCACCCATAGTAATATGTGCCTTAACTCCACCTCACGCAACAAAGCTTTCCCCCACATCATCGCCGAGCTGAGGGGCGTCCGAACTTCTCTTGGAGCTCCTTGTTATGTACAAAGCCATAGCCCGTGGCACTGGAAAAACTCCTCAGGTGCCCTGGGAAGACCACGTCGGACGATGGATCCCATTGATCCATCTGGCTCCTGTGGCAGGGGCGGGTCCGCGGTGGGGGCACGGGTCTTGAAGCACTGGGGGATAACAGGAATACCAATTCCTCTTGGAGGTCTGGTAAAAGCGGGGTACCCCCCAATCATCCAAGTCATGAACGACCAAACTACAGTACTGAAACCCATGCTGACTTGGGGATGACCCATTTTAAGAAACCTCCCTGTGCAATCTGATGGGCCGTAATGTAAGGTCATGTCACGTATTTATCCCGAATATATCCCATGCTGAACATGAAAAATTGATAAAACACTCTATGTTGACAGGAACATCCTATTCCCGGGCAGGTTCTCCGCCTTCGTTGCTTCAACTAGTCGTTATTAGTCGGTTATTAGTCGGCCATCAACCTGGAAGAAGGTGATTCTGGAGGTTCCCCTCAACTATCATGTGGTTGGGAAGCTCTTAGTCTTAGTAGCTCCTTGGCTCCCCATTTCTGGGAAAATGGATACAACTACAACCATAGCTGCATTCACAACTCCCTCCCCATTCATCACCGGATATATCGAGGTGAGGTCGTTCAGGGGATCTTGTTGCAGCCCAAGGCACAAATCACCGGCCCAAATCATGTTCCATATGGCCCCAGGGTTGAAGTTGTTTGTTTTTCTGCAAATTGTCAGTGGCTTTTGGTGGCAATCTATAGGATTTTAGGAATTGATTGGGTGTACGTTTATTTCGACACAAACTTCGCTGTCAAAGACCATTCCTGAGTTGTTTTTTTTGACGGAAAAATGATGACAAATCCATGTCTCAAAGATCTGTTCATTTCAATGTGAGGTCCTGCCGTCTTTCTGCACTTTTTATGGTTGAAATCTTTAAGATCCTGCCGTCAGCCAAAGGATCTGCATCAAGCAACCATGCTCTGCCCATCACAGGCGCGCCCTGTGTGTCTTTTGAGGTCCAAGGCAAAATGACAAAAGGAAATATATGGATTTTTTGGAAAAAAAACTTACAAACCCCCAGCCTTCAGTAAATCAAGATGCACATGGAAAATCCATTTCTAGAAAGCCATCTGTTGATGATTTTTCCTCCTTTTCCTGTGGTTGGGATGTTCCCATTTCGAAAAAACCGCACCTGCCAATCGTCGGTGGCATGGATTGCGGCGTTGAAGGAGACCACGTTGGGAGCCACGCGCAAAGAATGGGAATCGAAGAAGAGGGCCTATTGAGGAAATTCCACTGACCCTGGCAACTAGGAATGATCATAGGAATCTTGTTGGAATATACTTGGAATATTAATGGATATTAATATATGGAATATAATATATTAATGGAATATTAATATTAATGGATTATATTAGTGGATATTAATAATCATATTGGAATTTAATATATTAATGGAATATTCATGGATATTGTAATAGTTGGTTGGAATAGTAATGAATATTGTTGGAATATAGTTGGAATATGGTTGGAATATTATGGTCGGAATATGATTGGCGATGACGGGAATTAGTTGGGATTTCCTGGAATATAAGCAATAACTTGGCACATAGTCACCACTAATTGGACCATAGTTCGAATATCAATTGGCAATAATCGGCATTAATTGGAATATACTTCAGATATCATGGGAATTATATAAAACATGGCAAAGTCGTCATGGGGGGTTCCTTGACATGGAAATCTACCCGGCTTCGGCTGGGCTCCCTGCAAAACTTTGTTGCCACTCTTGAGCGCCGGAACCTATGGTGTTCATGGGCCTTTCACCTGATTTCACCTTCGCCAAAACTGGACACCTTTCACAGTCCCCCCGAAGAAACAAGACGGGTCCTAACCCCAAACCGTTGGTTTTCCCATTTTGGGCCTCCCCCATTGTAGGAAACCCCCAAAGCTGTGGCAAAACTGTTGACCATGTTGATCTGGGGCGCCCCACATGCTGACATGGCTGTATTTAAGCCTTGGTCGTGAACACTGGGGATTTCCTGTTGCCACGTGAAAAAAATCACCGGAGCGTATGACCACGAAAGAACAACCCTCTGGTAAACAAACATAGCTATTGAAAATGGCCCGTTGATCTACCCATGAAAATGGGGATTTTCCATCGTTTTTTGTATGTTTACCAGAGGGTAACAATCTGAAATGCCAAGTTGTGGTGTTTGCAACCGTTTAGATGTTGAATCATGCTACCCTCTGGTAATCAAACATGGCCAGCTGAGAAATCCACCATTGAGTTCCATGATTTTCCCAGCTAGAAACCTCCATTGCTAGTTCGGGGATTTCCCGGCCAGCCATGTCAGGGTAAACCCACTACTATCCCATTGTTCTCCCATCATGATCCTTATTAAAACATATTAAACCATATTAAAACCATATGGAACCATATTAAACCATACATTAAAGCCATATTAAACCATGTTAAACTACCATATGGCTTTATATTGGTAAATGGAACCATATTAAACCATATTAAACTAGAATTTTGTCCCGTCATTTTCCAATGATTCTCCCAGCAACAAACAAATAACCCACCTAAGCTGCCAGGCTGACTGCATCCGGTTTCACATCCAACCAGGATGGGGCAGCCTGGCAGCGTTGGGCTTGGGATTTTTTCACCGTGAAAACGAGCTGGTTTCACCATGGAAACTGTTCGACCTCCCGAGCCCTGGTTCATCATGGTTAGATGGTAAGGGGAATCATCCCCAAATCGCCGAACAGTAACCAGGTGAGTGAACTATAAAAAAAAAATCACTCAGGTATTTTTGGACCATTATGATCATTATGAAACATGATCAAAATGGAGATGTCTGGAAACCCAATAATTTGGGCAAACCTAAAGCCAGAAACATGGCCCACCTTCACCAGCGCCAGGGAGGCTTCCCAGCAAGCGATTTCGGCGCAGCTTTGAACCTGACGAGATCTTGCCGGAAAATGTGGGATTTTTGTGGGGGAAATCGATATTTTCGGGAAAATCAATGGGGATTTTATAGGGCAAACCGGCAAACCCACTATAAATCTATAAATGAAGATTTGAATCATGTTGTCGGCTACTCATATGTTTCTAGCTGGGAAAATCTCCACGCTATAGCTGAGGAATTGTCCGGTGATGACTAACATTAATCAACGCCTGGATCCTGAGAAAAAAGGTGCCTTTTTTCGGGGCAACGGCCAGTGGAACCATGACATGACGATTTTCTGAATCTGTAGATTTGGGGTCCCACCGCAATGGACAAACCCAATGATTTTGGAGTCAGTCCCCAAGCCTCACCAATTTGGCTTTCACCTGTGCTTCCCGGCCACGGAATTCAAGGTGATTTGATCTGGAACGCAGCTGCCTGGAACGCTTAGCTCCTCAGCTGCAACCGCTCAGAGAAAACGAAAATTGAAGTGAAAACAATGTTAAACACCTGGTGTTCCATGATTTTTGGGGGCTTTAAACGCCTTCTAGCTGCTAAGAAAAGCATTTCAGGAACTGAAAGCCACAGCTCCTCCGCTACCTTCATATGAGCTTCCCAAGCTGAGAATGCCCCCCTGGCAGCATCTTCCAGGCAGCACAAAATGATTGACTCCCCATTTTGGTACCCTCGAGGAATTCAGAAACGATAGTGAAAAACAACCATTGTCAACAAAAATGATCTACATTCATGGTGGATTTTCTATCTCTAGTTGATCCCTATAAATCCCCATAGGTTCCCACCATTTTCCGCTCAAATCGCCACGAACCGTGCCTGGCCCGCGCACCAAACGCCTGGTGCTGCGGCGTTGTGTGTGCAACTGATTCTCTACATCTATACATGTAGGCTAAATGTATAAATGTATATATATATATGTATAGCATTTTATATAGTATCATATATATATATATGTATAATTATATATATAATTATATACATATATATAGAGTGTGTGTGTGTGCGTGTGATTTTATTTGATTTATATGTCCGTGTAATATCTCTCGATATGTTTTACGTTTCATCCAACTCTACCCCTCAGATCCTGGTTGCAAAGCTCGTCATGCGCGCTGCTTGGCCTGTGGCAAAAACGACAAGGTAAATGTAAAATGTCTAACTTTTTTTTGGATCTCTTAGCCTCTGGTAATGACTAAGAGTTTGCGAACTGGAAAATGGCCATAGAAATAGTGGTAATTTATCTCTTCAACTTGGGGACTTTCCATCTTTTTTTGATAGGTTTACCAGAGGGTACCTGGCTGTTTTTCTCCACCTGGTCCAGCGCATCCATGCGTTGAAGGGCACCACAGTGAGCTGCAGCCCATCTTGCTGAAGCACCTTGGGCCCCATGGGATGAAGCAGTGGTTAGTAGGGGTTAGTCAGTGGGCTTAGGGCTTATGACCAGATATAGGGGTTAGTAGGGGTTAGTCTCAGTGTGTAACTGGTTTGATAGAATAACCAGTCAGCAGTTCATAACCAGGATCATCCCACTTCATAAGTGGTCCATATGGGAACACCACTTACACATGGTTCAAATGGGATATTTAAGCCTAGGAATCAGGGACTTTAACCGATCACCAGGGACCAACCAGTTGCTCAGTTGGCTGATCCCAGTCTTTACATGATTCTTTGGCTATAGTGATCTATTAATTCACTGTTTTCCTTCTCTAAATTCAAGTTGGTCTCTCCAACTCCACCAGCTCTGCTTCCCACCTCCAAGACCTGCGTGGCCATCCTCCATTGACGCTGCTGACCTCGGGTGTCCCCATGTGTTATTGCAGTTCTCCGTCTCCCCACTGTATCTCCTTCTCTGTCGAAACATTCTCTCCCTCTCTCCATCGCAGTGAGAAAAAACTCTGTTTCACCATCAAGTTCATAGTCCTCATTAAAATCCTGCCACGACAGCTGAGACCCTCAGGCGCCAGCCACAAACACTCACAGCAGCCGTTGCCACACGAGACCACTCTGCCTTTGGCAAGGCCTTGTGGCAAAAGAATCCCATTCCTATCGTCTTTGGTGCTAGATGAAACCGATTTTGAGGGGAAGTTGATCATGTAACTGGCTTTTGTCGGATTTGTTGCCCAAAATGCATCATGTTGGGAAGAAATTGAGTTTTTGGATGGAAGAGCATGGAAGAGCAAGTTGATGGCTCTTTTTTCATGCTATATTCCATCATATTCCCCAACATGCGCTCAGAACTTTAGGGGAACTCTCAGGTAAACACCACTTTGATCTGCGGTTGTCACCTTCGGTCTTTGATCACACGCATCACTGGAGTCACTGGTGTTTCCCATTGAGTCTGGTTTCATGTTCAGAACAATTGCAGGAACCAAAGCGATGTTATGATAAATGTGTAATGTTTATTAATATATATATATATATATGCATGTATATATATATACAGTATATAATATGTGTATATATATATATACATGTATAAATATACATGTTGTACCCACCAAAATCTGGTAGCTGAGCCGTCAGCCTTCGTATTCCACTTGCCAGACCTCACGCGAAAGTTTTGGTCTGCCAAAGGGGATGGGCACGCGAAAGTTAAGCCCCCGTTGACTAAAGGAAACCGGTGCCATGTGGAGGTACAACAACTGGGTACGGTATCTCTCTATACCCAGTTGCCTAGATTTTTGGAGGCTTGTGGGAATCAACCACACCACGTTTACGTCCAAAAACTTAAAACATTCACCATGATTGGATGACCCCCCAAACCTCTCTGTGCAAAGTTGATCAAAGTTGCACCTGTCTGAGATTTCGAAACAGCAACTTAAAAAAATCCTGATTCTGTCCAAAAATATATGGCACCCCCAAACTCGGTTTTAGAAAATCAGATTCTAAACCATTGGATTTGGCCATAAATTGGCAGACCAGCTGCACGCCTCACCATCTTCAAGATCCAGCAGCCCTGCTGCCAAGCCCCTGCCCGGCCAGTCGCCTCAGCATCTTGCCCCTTGCGACTTCTTCATGCTGAAACTCGTACAAAATCCCCTATGGGGATGAGTCAAACCCATATTTTCCACTAAATTTGGAAGTTGAACATCCATAAATCCCAGCTATTTGGCCAACTACAGGAGCCAGCTTGGCACCCTCCCATCCCAAGTGACCAGCAGGGCGGAGGCCAAAGCGCCCCCATCTGGTAGGAGACGGCGAGAGCTGAAGTCCTGCGGTGACATTTGTTTTTTCAGGTAACATGCACGTTGGGTAGGCTATGTTGATTATATTTTGGGGATTTTTGGGGTGAATATTTTGATGAAGAGGGTACACCCTGGTTACCTGAAGTGGGAACCATAAATATCTACTCCTGATTGGACCAGAAATAGGTGGGATTGGAACCATTCCCAAGTGGAGGTTTATTGACATAGATTTATCATACCTGGTCATACCTCTTTAGTGGGTTTAAATTCTAAGGAGAAGCCACGGCTCACCACAGGCCATTGACGGCCGATGAAATCCCCCCCGGTTTCGCGACCCCAAAATAATGGCACCAGCCAGTACTGAACCATGGCTTTCCTAAGCACCAGCCAGGTGGATTTCGGTGTCCTCCAAGAGCATCAAAGCCATCTGCCATTGCCCACTCTTCTCACAAGCTTGCAAGGCTGCACCTGGGTGCCCACATCAGCTCGCAAAGGCTGTTTGCATGTTTGGTGAAATTTGTTAGCTATTGTTCTTACCATCGTAAAGGCCAACGCGGGGGCGTCCCTGCATTTTTTTTTTTCCCTAAAACCTCCGGGAACAGATTTTCAGCAACTTTGCCATTGACTCTTCAATTGTCCTGTCATAAAATGGTGAGATCCATAGTTTTCATGTGAAAACCTCACCACCTCACGGCTTTGTCATCGAGGTCTCGACCCAAACAGGGCAAGTCCAGCACCTCTTCTGCTGTGAACAGCAGAGTCACGGCTGAACGCCACAAGGCTCGCCTGGTGGCCGAACTCGACGTCGATCAATGGGGAAATGTTCTATTTCTACATTCTGGTGATCTGAAATAACCATAGGAAATCAGGAAAATCAGGGAAATCTTCGAACTAAATGAGCTATGTTTCATGGCTATGCTAGTTTTTCATAGGGCATAGTGAATAAGAGAGCTAGCCTCTGCGTATGATCATCCGTTTTCAGACCAATGACGTGTCCTTTTGGAAACACCCAATTGGACCCTCTTGGTTGTCACGGGGGGAAGTGTCCTTGCGCATTGATGGTGATAATCCCACGTTGCCGCCATGGTAATTCCCGCTATGTCAAACAAAGCCATCGTCCCTCCATCCCCAATATAAAATACCATGCACCTTTTTGAACTGGTCAGGTCAGCAAACCCTTTGTTTTTTAGCAACAAAAAAACAGGTTCCCTAAACTACTCATCGGTGAAAAAAATCCAACATGGAAGCAGGATGAAAGGTTGGGGTTCATCCCTAGGAAATTCCCAAATTTTGTATCTCCAAATTTCTTGAAAGCTGATCGGATGTCCATCCCACAAAATCATGTCATATCGGTTTAAATGCCAATTGTTGTCGGACGGTATATGTTGATATCCCTATCCCGAAAAGTATTAATTCCACTGTTCTATCTCCAGTAAAATCATATTCATATTCCCATTTATATCAATTTCTTACTGCATGATATCACCAAGTTCATCGATTAAATTAAATCCCCCAATTACTCTATGGAAAATAACAATGCTCTCCCCTCTCCCATTAATGGTCGGCTTACATCCCAATAAAATACATATAGCATCCCAAAATCCATGGGTTTTGTGTTCATTTCTCCCAACAAAAAGCCAAAAAAAAAAACGAAACCGGTTTTTTTTTCTGCATTTCCAGTTTCAGAATTTTCCAGAGCAGGCTGCGATGCTCCAAAAACCCAAGGTTAATTGTTTTCCATAATTACTGGAATCTGATGAGGCTTAAAACCCAGCATTGAAACCTAGAAACCTAGGCCCCACCTGGCCAGGGACGCCAAAAGCACGGTGACCTCTTTGGCGCCATAAAGTGGACCTTGGGCCATGCGGCCCACGACCTCCAACAGCTCTGGACCTTACCGGAGCTGGGCCGAAAATGGTGGCTTTCACCCTGGTTAAATTGGGATTTAACCATCAAACATGGAGATTCTACCATCAAAAAGTGCGAAATATGGAGAGTTAACCTTCAAAAACTTGGATTTAACCAGCAAAACTGGCGGTTTATGCCTCAAAAACTTGGATTTAACATCAAAAATAGGTTATTACACCAAGAAAAAAACATCTCTGTCAACATGTGCCACCTGTTTCACATGTTTTGTGCATGTGACTTGAAGTCACCTACGAAAACGTACAATAATGATGTGTTGACATGATTTGACCGATCAAAATTGGGATATGAACACACATGAAACCGGAAAGAACCGCAACAGTGGTGATGGTGACGATGACGATGACGATGATGATGATGATGATGATGATGATGATGATGATGGTGATGGTGATGCTGATGATGATGATGATGATGATGGTGATGGTGATGATGATGATGATGATGATGATGATGATGATCATCATCATCATCATCATCATGATCATGATCATGGTGAACATGGTGAACATGGTGATCATGGTGATCATGGTGATCATGGTGATCATGGTGATCATGGTGATCGTGTTGATCATGATGATCATGTTGATGATGCGCATCTTCAAGTTCGATTTCACATGCACGTGCACGTGCACGTGCATGCGGTACATGTACATGTGCACGTACATGTGCACGTACATGTGCACGTGCATGTGCATGTGTCTGCCGATGTTTCCGCCAAAACTGTTCAACCACAAGTGGTGCTTGAAGTCCTCACCCCTATCATCTCAGTGCGGAACCGGTGGGCGTCGCCGGGTTCTGCAAGATCTGTAGGGCAGAAACTTTGTCTGCTTGTGCTCTGGAGGCTGACCTGATCACGGCATATGGGAACTTGTTCATCCTTCGTCCTTCGTGCCAACTGCTCCCTACCGCGTTCCGAACCTTGAAGTGATGGTGCCATCGAAGTTCCTAGCAACCAACAGCTCTAAGGGCAATGGTGGCAGGTCACCAACCCCTTCGTGTTGACCTAAGATGCTATGTTCGAAACTAGAGGGACGTCCTCTTCGTCTGGCCATGCCACATCTGCGAGCCGCCCCATGGCGCACTAAGACACGAAGTGTCCGAACCACCAAGATGAATGCTGAAAACGACGAGGGGGAAATGGTTTCAAAGGATTCACTGCCTCATTTGTTCCTCCGTAAGCTGGATAAATTGTCCCACCAAATATATGTTCAAAAAGGCGCAATTTTTCGTACGACACTAGGGGGGCATACCTGATCAACCAAAACACCTCAAACCCACCGTTTTTTTTCTTTCGTTGCAGTGAATTTGCTGTATGTTCCCTTCCCCTGGTGCCTTACAGAGGAAATCGGTATATCTTTGCATCTTTGACCGTTTGATTAAAAAAAACACCAAAACGACTACTATGCGTGGTTACCAAAAAGGGTTGTGTCCAAAATGTGTAGTCAATTGAGCTGCGGAACCCTGCATGTTGATAGGCATTTGACACGTAACCTTTGGCATGTTTTTACCTTCGGACCAAACAAACCTGCACTGGCCGTGTAGTGGGCTGCAGCTGCTGGAACAATCCAAGGCCACGGCAATTCGAATGTCGAGGTTTTGCCTCCATGGCCTTTTCCGGGATGTCTTGTTTTGGTCACTTGCTCAATTCCAGAATCTTAGAAAACCCTTCACCCCATGATTTCACTGCCTATCACTGCCTTCTAAACACCAAAGGCAACATCTTTGATCACATCAAAAATGCAGAATAAACAATGCCGGCGTTTAAGGGGTTCCAAAAAGTTCCCTTCAAGGTTGGACTTTGAATAACCTAGTGAAAAGGTGTCGATTCATTTCAATCTACATAACTTCATAATACTTCATATATTTTTATGTTTTTTCTCTTCTTCTCTCCTTCGTTCTTCTTTCCTTTGTTTCCTTCTTTTTCCTGCTTCTTTTCCTGCTTCCTTTTCTTTGGTTCTTGAATCTATGCCGTGGGGTTAAAAAATGTCGACCTTTTCCAAGAGTGATTGCTCGAACCCACCTTGCAATCACATCATATCACATCCATGTTCGTCTGCATGAATGCGTCTTGCCGGTTTGTGCAAGATGCTCTTCCCAAGACGTGTTCTTCCTTCTGCAGGCATGCGGAATTTAAATTTATGTTCGATCTGAAAATTAGTTTGATCACACGGGCAAACAGCTTGAAAATAATTCAAACTACTGAAATTCATTATTGTCCTTTGACCTAGTGAACGTGGCACCATGTAGTGTGAAGAAAACAACCGTAACCGGATGTCCATGCAGAAGTGAAACATATTGCAACGGTGGTCACTGAAGAACATGTAAAGATGGTGTCTTTGGTTTGACTGGATCGGTGGAAGCACAAACAAAAGCCATGAAATCTGGATGATTTCAATGAAGAACCAGACCCTCCACTCCGCACCCTGGCCAAGAGTTTTGGAGCGCGCTGCATCACAAATGACCACACAAATCACTCCAATCAGGCAGTCTCATGGTCCTTGCCGTGAAACCTCTGAAAAGAGAGTTAGAACTGCTACTATCATCCAAGCATGAACCTCATCATAGTTTCATCGTGCCAAGAACTGCTTGGGGATCTGGATGAATAAG
The DNA here is from genome assembly GCA_947184155.2 of Cladocopium goreaui. Classification (NCBI taxonomy): domain Eukaryota; class Dinophyceae; order Suessiales; family Symbiodiniaceae; genus Cladocopium; species Cladocopium goreaui. The sequence goes on along the minus strand of CAMXCT020000061.1, from coordinate 11,109 downwards.
TGAAGCTACATGCAGAAATGCTTGTACAGTAAATAACCACAATCCAAGTCCAAGATAGTCACAATCCAAGTTGCTGGAAAAAAGTTGCAGGAGATTTCCTGAAATCAGCAGGAAAACCAGCGGAGACTTTTCTGCCGGAGAGTTTTTCTTCAGGAAATTACAGGTGGATGCAGAAAAACCCGTCCGGTTTTTTCGGAAATCACTTCCTTCGCAGCCTGGCCGCATTATGAATGTATTGTTTCCGTTGCAGTTTTAGTTGCTGTAAAACCTTTCCGGGAAAAAACGATTTCATCCTGCTGAGAACCGATATGATTGGCGCAGTCAAGTTGTGGAAATTCCTGAGCCGTAAGCATCGAAAGCAATGGCAAACTAAGTGAAAACAAAGTAACGAAATACAAACAGGTGGCCCAGCAATTGGCTGAAACGTTTTCCAATGGACTTCCAAGCGCGTGACCGGAACAACCGTAGAACTCCGTCACGTGATGCGTTTTCTCCTGGGCCAATTCCAAAGTGATGCACCCCGTGATGGGCACTTGCCAAGCTACTCCGGGCTGCAGCTGGGGTGAAAAATGGGTATAACAGTATAACTTCGGTAAGCATCACCATAAGTTAAGATTTAATCATAAGTTATAACAATAGACAATAGCTAAGATAAATATACATATTTATATTATATTATATATCTAATCCCCACCATAATTGGTTCAAAAGTCCACTGGTAGGTATGCAGCCTTTCAAGTTGGTACCTAGCCTCTCAGCTCGCATCCCTGGCAGGAGCGCCTCGCCGTTGAGACTGAAGCCGCTGAAGCCTTCACAGCCTATGGGCACCTCTCGGAACCGTGAACCGAACCCGGTGAACCCTCAGATGGACCAGATTTGTGAGTTACAACAGCTGTGTTCAACTCATGCTGTTACGTATTTGATCGTATTTGTCACTAATGGTTACACTTATGGTAACCTTTGGTCCTGTGCCAATGCAATCATGAATTCAACCGCGAGACGATATCCAAGCTACATATTGAAAGAGCACCAAGCTCGATGTTGCTAGAGCTACTAGTAGTGTCAAGCTTGCTCCCATATTCCATAGTCGTGGTTCACATGTCCCATCCCTGACACTTCCACCGTTTACCTGTGCAGGTGTGTCGTCGCAAAGGGCTTCCTCGGAACGTGGCACAGAGCACGAAAACTCCGAAGTTTCAAAGTCCAAAAAGCGCAAGGAGATACAAAAAGCGCAGCTAAGAATCCCAAGGAATGCATGGCTTTTGGTGACGGGCGCAAGCGTTGCCAGATGATACAGGTCATCCGCCTCGTCGAAACCCGAAACCTGGCATCGGTTCCAGCGCCGGATGCCGGGACAGGAAGCGTATGGCTGCGATCAAAATCTGGTAACAAGTGGTGCAGTGATGCCAACCAAGCGTCAAGGGAAGATCCGATACAATTGCACGGTGGTTCAGCAACATATCCCACATGTATGGCAGCCCGCTCAATCTCGGTATTTTTTAAGACAAAGGGAAAATATCTTCAGCCACTGCCTTCCTTGAGGCTGTTGTGCAGCCAAACTTTCTGGAGACTCGAGAGACCAGCAAAGAGACCATCGGGAAGTGCACTGAGCTGGTTGTTGTGCAGCGCCAACACTTGGAGCCTCGAGAGACCAGCAAAGAGTCCTTCGGAAAGTGCACTGAGATGGTTGTTGTCCAGCCCCACTTGCTCGAGACTCGAGAGACCAGTAAAGAGTCCACTGGGAAGTGCACTGAGGTGATTGTTGCTCAGATCCAAAACTTGAAGACTCGAGAGACCAGCAAAGAGTCCTTTGGGAAGTGCACTGAGCTGGTTGTTGTCCAGCCGCACCTTCTGTAGCTTCGACAGACCAGCAAAGAGTCCTTCGGAAAGTGCACTGAGATGGTTGTGATCCAGCGACACTACCTGGAGCTTCGAGAGACCAGCAAAGAGTCCTTCGGGAAGTGCACTGAGCTGGTTGTTGTCCAGCCACACCTTCTGTAGCTTCGACAGACCAGCAAAGAGTTCTTTGGGAAGTGCACTGAGCTGGTTGTTGTCCAGCCACACCTTCTGTAGCTTCGACAGACCAGCAAAGAGTCCTTCGGGAAGTGCACTGAGGTGGTTGTTGTCCAGCCACACCTTCTGTAGCTTCGACAGACCAGCAAAGAGTCCTTTGGGAAGTGCACCGAGGTGGTTGTGATCCAGCGACACTACCTGGAGCTTCGCGAGACCAGCAAAGAGTCCTTCGGGAAGAGCACTGAGCTGGTTGTTGTGCAGCAACACTTTCTGGAGCCTCGAGAGACCAGAAAAGAATTCTTCGGGAAGTGCGCTGAGCTGGTTGTTGTCCAGCCCCACTTGCTGGAGACTCGAGAGACCAGTAAAGAGTCCACTGGGAAGTGCACTGAGGTGATTGTTGCTCAGATCCAAACGTTGAAGACTCGAGAGACCAGCAAAGAGTCCTTCGGGAAGTGCACTGAGCTGGTTGTTGTCCAGCCACACTTTCTGGAGACTCGAAAGACCAGCAAAGAGTCCTTCGGGAAGTGCACTGAGGTCATTGTTGCTCAGATCCAAACGTTGAAGACTCGAAAGACCAGCAAAGAGTCCTTCGGGAAGTGCACTGAGCTGGTTGTTGTCCAGCCACACTTTCTGGAGACTCGAGAGACCAGCAAAGAGTCCTTCGGGAAGTGCACTGAGCTGGTTGTTGTGCAGCCACACTGTCTGGAGACTCGAGAGACCAGCAAAGAGTCCATCGGGAAGCACACTGATGTTGTTATGATCCAGCCACACTTTCTGGAGCCTCGAGAGACCAGCAAAGAGTCCATCGGGAAGCACACTGATGTTGTTATGATCCAGCCACACTTTCTGGAGCCTCGAGAGACCAGCAAAGAGTCCATCGGGAAGTGCACTGAGCTGGTTGTTTTCCAGCCACACTCCCTGGAGCTTCGAGAGACCAGAAAAGAGTCCTTCGGGAAGTGCACTGAGCTGGTTGTGACCCAGCGACACTCTCTGGAGCCTCGAGAGACCAGCAAAGAGTCCTTCGGGAAGTGCACTGAGCTGGTTGTTGACACTCTCTGACCTCGAGAGACCAGCAAAGAGTCCTTCGGGAAGTGCACTGAGCTGGTTGTTTTCCGCCACATTGGAGAGTCGAGAGACCAGCAAAGAGTCCTTCGGGAAGTGCACTGAGCTGGTGTGATATAGCCACACTGTCTGGAGCCTCGAGAGACCAGCAAAGAGCCATCGGGAGTGCACTGAGCTGGTTGTTTTCAGCCACACTCCCTGGAGCTTCGAGAGACCAGAAAAGAGTCTTCGGGAAGTGCACTGAGCGGTTGTGACCAGCGACACTCTTGGAGCCTCGAGAGACCAGCAAAGAGTCTCGGGAAGTGCACTGAGCTGGTGTTGCCAGCCACCCTCCTGGAGCTGCGGAGAGAGAAAAGAGTCCTTCGGGAAGTGCACTGAGCTGGTTGTGACCCAGCGACACTCTCTGGAGCCTCGAGAGACCAGCAAAGAGTCCTTCGGGAAGTGCACTGAGCTGGTTGTTGTGCAGCCACACGTTCTGGAGACTCGAGAGACCAGCAAAGAGTCCTTCGGGAAGTGCACTGAGCTGGTTGTTGTGCAGCCACACTGTCTGGAGCTTCGAGAGACCAGAAAAGAGTCCTTCGGGAAGTGCACTGAGCTGGTTGTTGTCCAGCCACACCTTCTGTAGCTTCGAGAGACCAGCAAAGAGTCCTTCGGGAAGTGCATTTTTGGCCAAAACAATTTTAAGAAGTCAAAACGGCTTATGTTTTATCAAAGGAAGTTGGGAAGCAATTTCCGAGTTACGAATGACTTTTTACTTGGTGCAATTGACTATGATGAAGGGTGGTAGATCCTGTAACAATACATAATGTACCAATACATCACAAACCAATAAGAAGCAATGAAATTGACCTTGAGGAAGGGTGGTAGATCATATAACAATACATAATATAACAATACACAATGTACCAATACATAACAAAAGAATAAGAAGCTATGAAATTGACCTTGAGGAAGTGATGATGAAGGGGAGTGGTGACGAAGGGAAGCGGTGAAGAAGGGAAGTGATGATGAAGGGGAGTGGTGACGAAGGGAAGTGGTGAGGAAGGGAAGTGGTGGAGAAGGAAAGTGGTGACGAAGGGAAGTGGTGAAGAAGGGAAGTGATGATGAAGGGGAGTGGTGACGAAGGGAAGTGGTGAGGAAGGGAAGTGGTGACGAAGGGAACTGGCAACCATGAAGGGGAGTGGTGCATGATGTTGCAAGGGCTCTGTTTTGGGGAGGAAGCCGGAGCACGAAAGCTTGTGTTTTTCCGTGTAAAGTGGCTGTAGGCGACGATGAAAGGTACCTCGTTTGTGCGGCGGGTGCGGCTGCGGTCGGTTTATCGTTTTTTTTTGGCCGCAGTGTAACGGTGGCTTTAAGTTGCTTTGGGTGTGCTTGTGTATGCGTAGTTATAGGGTGTTTTGGAATCTGTGCTTGCAGATCGCATTGGAATGGCTGCATGATGTTGCATGGGCTTTGTTTTGGGGAGGAAGTCGGAGCGCGAAATCTTGTGTTTTTCCGTGTAAAGTGGCTGCGGCCGGCGATGAAAGGTACCTCGTTTGTGCGACGGGTGCGGCTGGGGTCGGTTTATCGTTTTTTTTTTGCCGCAGTGTAACGGTGGCTTCAAGCTGCTTTGGGTGTGCTTGTTTGTGTGCGTAGTTATAGGGTATTTTGGACATCGCATTGGAATGGTTGCATGATGTTGCAATCGTCTTTTTCTCGCTTTGTTGTCGAGATCCGGTTTTGAGCTGCAATTTCCGACACCATTGCACGTAGTTCTATTGTGTTTTGCAACTCAGTCTCTGCAGATCGCATTGGAGTGGTTGCGTCAAGGTTGCTTGGTGCAGCGGCTGCATGCGTAATATTATTGTCTTTTGCAGCTGAAGATTGTAAATCGTATGGAGTGGCTGTATCCAGGCTGCGAAAGTGAATTGTGAGCAGATTTTCCCAATTTTGGCGCTAATAATTTTCCTTTTAAAATTTCTTTTAAAAAGTACACCAAAATCGTCTTTTTTTCGCTTTGGCGTCGAGATCCGGTTTTGGAGCTGCAATTTCCGATGCCATTGTATGTAGTTCTATTGTGTTTTGCTATTTAGTCTCTGCAGATCGCATTGTAGTGGCTGTGTCAAGGTTACTTGGTGCAGCGGCTGCATGCGTAATACTATTGTTTTTTGCAGCTGAAGATCGTAAATCGTATTGGAATGGCTGCATCAAGGCTGCGAAAATGATTTGTCAGCAGATTTTCCCAATTTTGGCGTTGATAATTTTCCTTTTAAAATTCCTTCTAAAAAGTGCTTCAAAATCGTCTTTTTGTCGCTTTGGCGTCGAGATCCAGTTTTGGAGCTGTAAATTGTAATATACTGGGAAGGATTTTGTGCAAGCTTTGTAGTACAAAGTAGTACTGGGGAGTACTTTGTGCAAGTTTTGTGGTACAAAGTAGTACTGGGAAGTAATTTTTGCAAGCTTTGTAGTACAAAGTAGTATTGGGTGCAAGTTGTGTAGTACCAAGTAGTATATACTGAGAAGTAGTACTGGGAAGTAGTTTGTCAGCTAGTTCGTGGATGTAGGTTGCTATTTCGAGTTTTGTGTGCGATATTGATGTAGGTAAATGTTGTGACATTGATGTTCAGGAACAAGCTATAGAACTCTTGATTAGAAACCACGGTGGCGATGTGTTGTGGCCGCAGCTGTTTGCATTTTCCAGGAGGCAAAGCAAGAAAGAATTGGGAACGCGCATTTGTCAGAGGTATCATGTCTTCAGGTCTCATGGTTAGACACGAAGATTTTCTCATGTTTTGGAGCGGTTAGTGGATGAGAAAGGTATGCATGATGAGACAGCCATGCTCATAATTTCGGACGTCGCAGTGCGCAAGGAGACGTGGCAGTGCGGCCCGTTTCCTAAGACGCGGTGGAGCCATGGCGCAATCGGGGACCTTTGCTGATCTGTGGTCATACATCGTATTGTAATGGCTGCGTCAAGGTTGCTTCTTGCCGCGGCTGCATGCGTAATACTATTGTCTTTTGCAGCTGGATCTCGTGAATCGTACTGGAGGGGCTGCATCCAGGTTGCGACAGTGATTAGTAGTATTACTGGGAAGTGATTCATGAAAGCTTAGATGACATACCTATGAACTCCCCTAGGCAGAAAAAAGTGCCGAACCTGCCGTAGGCAGAAATTTCTGCCGACTTCCAAAATAAATGCCGAGGCCAAAAAAAATGCCAAGGCTGATAGATTTTTGCCGAGGATCGTTTGGGTAAATTCCTGCTTGATTTGACTAACCCTACAAAAGTTGTCACCACCCTGGCCACAATACCCTCATCCAACTCCAATCATGAAAACTTGAATCTTGCTACCTTCCCATCATCTCTCCCAATCTTGATGCGTTTTTCACTTCTTTTTCAGCAGCGAGTCTTGATGCCGACGAATCAGGGCCCTGGTTTTCAGAAAATAACGTTGAATGACGCGCTTTGAAATCGTACGGGTAGATACACTTCTCCCCAGCTTACAAACTCTTCCAACATGATCCTCATTGCCTTCGCAATTGAAGGCCAGAGGGTTGAGGCAGAATTCTGAGCAAGATAGAATCTCCTTTCTCAGCTGGTATGCAATGTGTTTCAAGCAATGATACTTTGGCTTTAAGCTGAAGCCAACAACTTGCAGCACCATGACTTGCCGAGCGAGCCAGTGGTATGACTTCGCAATCTTCATAATGAGTTGGTGAAGTCTTTGCGCGCATTGTCTCTGCAAGAAAAGGCCGTGGGTCTGCAAGATCCTGTGTAGGTTGAGGATGTCATTTGTCAAGTGGCACATGGCTTTCAACAAATTCTTGTGCTCTGGGGCCTCCAAGTCTCTCGTTTTCAAGATGAGCGGGATCAAGAAGCTCAGCCATTGCAACATCATCGTGACATCACTTCCCTTAGCATTCGCCCAAGGGGCCTTCAAAGATGTCGTACAATTAAAAAAGCTACGAGTAAAGCTCCGCAGCCCTGGGCTGCAATGTGCACCTGCACACCACAACCGGAATGCGCCATGAGCACGTTTCAAGCGCGCATTGATTGATAACGATTCAGCGTCATCAAAGTCAAAGTACTTGAGCCTAGCCAACGTCACAATGATGGATGCAACGACGTCCCTGCTGAAGCCCACTTTCATTGTGTGGAAGACGTCCAGTTTCAATGCGAATTCCGGCTTGTCCTGATCAAACGGGACCTGAGCGAACACCGGCGGTGTTCTCCACGGCCGATCTTGATACATCGTTTGTGACCAGTTTGGGCACTCATCAACTTCTTCAAAAGGATATTCAGCAAGTCCTGCCCAACAGAAGGAGCACATCATCAAGGATCGGGTCTTGCCCAAGTTGGCATAACATCGGGTCAGGCTAATTGTCACGTCCTTGTGGAACTTCAAGTCCCCCTTCAAACCCAAAAATGCACCGTAATAAATCTGGTCGTCCACAACGATGCCCTTCTCAAAGAAATTGACTGCATCTTCAGTTACAAGCTCCAGGTGCTTGTCCAGGATTGGCTGCATGTCATCTTTGTACCATGCGTGTGGAAGACCAAACAGCAGATATCGTTTCAAGTAGCTGTGCCCAGCCGCATTGTGTGTGATGCTCCGCGCACAGCATGCATCATGGCGGTCCATGTTTCTGCAGACCTGTTCCGCTGAGACCAGAAATTGCTGAGATTCTGCGATGTCTTGAGAACATGAGCAGGTAAAATTCTCATCTTGCAAACTCAGCCCCAGCGGCGTCTCAAACGAGAAATCCATGAAAGTAGCCCGCTTCGGGCCTTTTCCTTCATCGCCATGCCAGCAGAAGGGTATCACCCTTTCTAGCTCATTAGCATGATCCTCATACACTTTGTGGCCAGGGTGGTGACAGCGATAAGCTTCCCAAAAACTTTTCAGGCGATGGTGTAGGTCTGACCCATTTCCACCGCACAGTAGAAATGGAGCTCGTTTCAAGAAATAGGAGCAATAGTCAGTCATGCGGACCCAATGTGTAGTGATTAGTTCAGATTCCACTTCATGGGTGACTTCTTGGATGGGGACTGGAAGGGAGTAGCCCATCCGAACAAACATCCTGTGGCAATCCCTCTCAGCATTGTCAGCCTGTCGGACCTCACCCCGCTGCTTCTTGGCGCAAGTGGTGGAGTCCACTGACCCAGCTTGGATGGCACGCTTAACGTCCACCGCTGGCACCTTGGCTCCGGAAGATTGGAACACATTGGCAGGAACTAAAAATAGGGCTTGGAACTTTCAAGTGTCGGATTTCACTTCAGAAAAGTGCTAGGACATTTCACCAAAATCCAAACCACGCACCAGGATGCGCATGAGTTTTCCAAGCAGTTTCCCATGCTAGGAGCTGCTAGGCCCCCAGCTCCTTCCCCCAAGCATTCAGCCATATGTTGCTTAAGTTCATGTCGCGGAGGTTCACCTGGCAATGGACGGTTCTCTTTTCGAATCGGTTTTAGAACGCGCAAAAAGTAATAAAGATGGTTCCTGCTTCGTCCCAAATTTTGTGAATCTAAGGGATTCTGATGCAATCCGGGTTACACCAAGCCGGGTTACTGATGAAATCAAATGAATTTGTTGTGCATACTGGGTAATCTCCATGTGAAAAATGCTGAAGTGTAGGCTGCTTCTTTTCAGCTGCTGCTCTCTCGGTTGCGGCTTCCAGCTTCGACAAGACTTTGCAGTGTGAAATAGCACAGACCCAAAACTGCACAGCACACAGGCTAAGTAGCTGGGGTGAAGTCCAAACATCTATGGCCCAGAAGACAAAACTAAAGATTTACTGCTTAGCCCGTTTCTTGGCTGACGGCGTCGGGGGGTTCTCGGTAGGAGGGCGCTTCTGCACCACACTCTTCGGTACTGCTTTCGACTTTGCCACTGCCTTCCCACTTGCTTTGGGCGGTGGCCCTTTGGGCACCGGACGCTGGGATGGCTGCACCATCCTGGGAAATCAGTTCAATCGTTCAGCGTAGAAACTCTGAAATAATTTGTTGAAGCTCTGGTGAAAAAAATTGGTGTGATGTGTTCATTTTTTCAAATATCATTTTTGAGCCCAAGGCTTGGCACGCTTCTCCAAGCAAAGTGCTCCAGAAGCCCTGGGTCCACACCAGCCGTGTGATGGCATTCATGGCATGGATTTGTCCATCGATCTGAGGCAATGGCTCCTTTTTGGCGCGGTCAAAGATGGCCTTGAGCTGCTTCTGCATCCTGAGGCCAAAGTTTCTTGGCGGCAAGGACATGAGGGAGTGTGGAAGTAAATGGCAATTTGTGGGGGCATGGGGCGAATACTTTCCCGCAAGCAGGGCCCAACAATTTGAACAAGAATCTCAGAAGAAAAACCTTCTGCAATCCCCTGGCTGTACGCATCATTCACTTCGTTGTCGATCTTAGTCAGCTCCTTCTCAGAAGCCTGCAACTTCCCAAAGATCCTGGGCTGGCATGGAAGGGCACATAAAATCGGTTGGAGCAACTTTCCAGGAACTTTCTTTGAAAATGGGATATTGGATTCCACAGACATAGTTAGTTGGACACTAGGTGCTTCAGCAAGCTTCAGTGTTTTTAGTTGGAGAAGACAAGTTTCAGTTTCTGGTTTTCGGAAAGATTTCCAGAAAACTTCTTCATGAACTCTTGCAACTTGGTAATGCGCTTCTGCAAGCACTTGGAAACCTTTGGTGCCAATGCTGGGGCCTTGGGCGCACATTCAACTTCCGGAAAGTTCAGGAGCTTCATGATCTCCTGCTGTGCCTCATCATTTGCCACCTGGGAAGTAGTGTCCCCTTCGCCATTTGCACCTGAAGAACCGGCATCAGGTTTGAGAGGAGACAAAGGAAAGTTAACAGCAATTTGTGAGAATACTCAAAAACAAAGAAATCAATGTCATCGAGTAACCTGGGTCCAAAGGCAAGTCGGGGACCAGGCCAGACATGTCAGGCATGTCAGGCATCTCGCCGTCCCACTCCTCCTGATCCGACCACATCTCCTCGTACATATCCCGGGTGGTTTTCCTCAGGGTCAAGGCTACATGTGAAAGCCTTTACCAATCATAAATGCCTATCGGGGGTTATCATTCCACAAATGGTGTTATAAGTTATAACTGACTTCTAATTAGTGGTTCTATTAATAGGATTATAATTGCATAAATGGGGTTATAAACGACTTATACTTGGTAAAGGGCTATAACGGCAAGGAGGAAAAAAAGAAGTACCGCACTTTAGTGCAGACAAATAAGTTACTACAGCGTGCAGCTTCGAAAGCCAAGCATCGAACATTTCCCTGTGATCTTGGTCTCGACCCAATACAGCAAGCCTTCCCCATACTTGGACATCCTTGGAATCAAAATGTTATTTTTGAAAACTGGCCAGGTAGGTTAACAACATGCAGGTGTCAGCAAAAACATCCACTGTGACACACGGGGAGTTAAGGTCCAGTCATTGTGAAGCCCTTGCGCTGGTTGCAGTAAGCCTTTGCTCCAGCGATCTTTTTCCTTGCAGGCATTTCATGAGGACACCCCCAAGAGAACGGGCATAGTGAACGGCCCCAAGTGAGCGTAAGAACCTAACTACACATTTGTGAAACCGTTTAGAATCCAAGCAACTCGCTCCAGCCAGCATCAACCATGTCTTGCTCACTGTAGAACTCATGTTCGGTGGTGGAGGTTTGCTCTGTGATCTGCTGGTGAATCCTTTGGACTCGCTTGATGAACTTGTCCTGCGAACAAGCGGTGCCAAGGTAACATGTTCGAATTTTAATACACCACCAGATGGATGGAAAAGGGTCCCCTATGTCGCTTTGGGATTGTTTTTAGGAGTACATATTTTTTTGGGAGTATAGGTATCCTGAAGAAATAGTGATGGTGGAGATCTGAACAACATCCAAAGACAATGGGGTAGTGCCTTTTCTACAAGCTTTACTGGCAGTCAACATGTGTCCTGGCAATGATCCTGGGAAATCACAAACATATCTATATATAAATAAACATATATATATATAATATATCTGTATTATTGATATAGAATAGATCATTATATTCTATCTGTATATAT